>CAJHNH020003271.1:32500-37500 GCA_905116865.2 Candidula unifasciata | reverse complement strand
GATCAAGTACTGCCACAACTGTCTCCTGTCTGTTCTCGAACGCCTCAAAAACATCAAAGTAAAAGTAGCTGCATTTGATCATGTATATTTCCGTGGCTGCTAAATATCCAAACCTTTTGGCAGGAGCTCTTCCCTCTCTAAAAACATTTGTAGTTTAACAGCCATAATCTTCTCTAGCACCTTGCCAAAAGTAATTTGTAGGGTGATGATCCGTAAACCGCTTAGTCTGGAATCAGCTTAGGCTTGTTTTTGGAAAGATGGATCAGGTAGCTGTGTACCCTGTCCTAGAGTACCGAGGCTATTCTGGCGCTCTGGTTGAAGTGAAATGCCATCTCCCCCAAGTCTTCATCACTCATCACTTGAACGCATACAGAATGAAACTATGCGGGCAATTCTGGGATGTACAAGAGATACCCAGGCGATATATACTTGCACTGCCTACTATTGCAGATAGGCACAAAGTTCTGCAAGCAATGACATATCCAACAGTATCTGTGGAATAGAAGCACCTCCTGCATGAAGCTCAGGGTATTGCGAAGGCACAACAACTGAAAAGAGGAAAGTCTTGGATGGCGCAAGCTGAAGACACAATAAGTCATGTGGGCAGGCTTGATAAATTACGGCGAAAAAAAGGAGTGCGTCAAAGCGCCCTATCAAGTTCCAGACTTGTGTAGGATTCTTATCACTTTAGGTCGTCAGTGCAGGGACTGGCCAGCTGGTACAGCAGAATCTGAGGTTTTACAATTGAGTCATGACAATTCCCGCAAAGTTGATGTGATTATCTATACAAATGGTTCTGTAATAAGGGGCAAGCGAAGTGCTTAGGGGTTCATAGCGAAGGCGAATGGATGTCGCTTAGTGCAACACAGTCTGGCATATGATTTCACAATGTCTAGTTTGAGAAAAGAAGTGGTGGCAGACACTGCTGCCTTCCGCTGCCTTGAGATTCAGCTGTATACACATGCTGTGTTTGTAACTGTTGAGAAAGTTGGAGACAGACATGCTCCGTGCAGAATGTCATGCATCACTTCAGAGGTCTCGTGTATTTAACGTTCTTTGGACATTTTCTCCAGCGATGCCGGTGTGCTGGAAATTGATCACACAGTTAGACTGGCCGGTTCTGCACCACTTTATGATGAAATGGTGTATGATAATCTAGATATTGTGAGGACCTTTAAGAACGAGTGAACAGTGCTGAGGCACAAATAAATAATTACGGTCTGAGGAGAACGGCGTTGCCACGTCAGAAACAGTAGTTAAAGATTTATTGTTTGTCATCGAGTTAAACAATATATAGACGTAAATCTAATATACAAAATAAAATAAAAGAATAAAACTAATATATAGACGTAAAAGATACGCTGTCGGGGGACAAAAAATACTGACAGTTGAAGAAACTGTATACAATATTCACTGTAATTATACATAAAATACTGAGGTGTAAAAATACAGTTTAAAAAAAAAACTGTCAAAAGATAGAAAATACTGAGACATGAACCTTTTGTATAAAACATAAACAGTCAAAAGGGAGAAAATATTGACAGATTATGGCTGTAATAAGAGAAAAATACAGACGGATTATTACACAATATAAACAATGGGAAGACAGGAAATACTGTCTTTAAAAGAAAAACTACAAAACATACGCTGTCAGAAATACATCAAATACTGACATATAAACTAACTAAAAAACATGTGCAGTCAGAAGACATGAGATACTGAGAGATGAGCCGACTAGAAAACATGTGCTGACAGAAGACATGAAATATTAACAGATAAATAGATAGTAAAAAACATACTCTGTCTGATTGTAGAACATATTGACAGACATATCTAACACACTAATTGTACATGATGCACCTCAGAAGAAAGACATTGTGACAAATGGCCAAGTTTATTCTGACCGAAATTAAGGGCGCTTATGCTGAGGGAAAACAATGAGAGTGGTGGCTCTGGTAATAAAAACACCCCAGCTCAAACCCCTTACCAATTATGTTTATGTATGCATTCATTCATTCATTCATTTGTTCATTCAATTAGCATCCATTTATTTATTTTATAGTGGGGGTTTGTTGTGTATTTTTGTGTGGGTGGAGGGATTAGTACACACCCCCTATCCCTTTTCAACCATGTCGTAAAAGGCGACTAACTAGGGTTCTAAGTGCATTTGCCTGAGAGGCGATGAACTAACAGCTGCATTTAAATAAACAAGATGTTTAAAGCCGATATGCACGGAACAAGACTAGAGTCCAAAAGGTGCCTGAACAACCAGAACTTGTCATCAGAGTGTACAGTCAGTGAACGCCAAGAAGAATATTCCGTTACTGACCTGTTGTGACAGTTTTCGTCATACAGGGCTCCTATTCTAATCCTCCGATACGTTCTATCTTGTTCAATCCATGTCATGGATGTAATCCAGTTCAATATCTTTAGCATCCTCAGTGCCGAATGAAACTGAAAATCAAGCGCAGACAAGCAGCAGTCCAACAGTAGGTGAGATCATTGTGAATACCTTATGTGTTTTCAATGTAGGTGTGCTCCACGGATCGATTCTATGTCAGCTACTTTTTGGCGACGCATATTAACGACCTTCCATCTCAGCGTAATATGCGATCTATTTGCTGACGACTGTACAATATAAACTACTCATGAGGATCGTAATGAGTTGGGAAGTTCTTTACAGAAAGAAGTTAATAATCTTTGTAAATGGACCATTAGTAATCGCATGCAAATAAACATAAATAAAACTAAAGCTCTGCTTATAACAACCAGACCAGAGTTGCAAACATTAACATTGCACAAGCAACCAGTTGAACTCTACACAGGTGTGTTTCTGTGTTTGTGTGTGAAAATGTGTGTGTTTGTGTGTGTATATGTGTGAGTGTGGCTGCGTGTTTGTCTTTGTGTGTGTGGCAGTGTGTGTCTGTTAGTTTGTGTGTATCTATGTATGTGTGTGTGGCTGTGTGTCTATGCATGCGTGGGTCTGTGGCTGTGTGTTTTTTTTGTGTGTGTGTGGTTTCGTGTGTATATATATATATATGTGTGTGCGTGTCTTTTTGATAATGTGTGCGTGTGTCTTTGTGAGTCTTTGTGATTCTATGGGTGTGTTATTATATGTGTGTATGTGTGTGTCTGCGGGTGTGTGTCTTTGTTTTTCAGTGTGTGTGGCTGCGTATGTATTTGTGTTTGTCTGTGGCTGTGCGTGTCTGTGTGTGTAGCTTTATGTGTATCTGTGTGGGTTTCTATGAGTGTGTCTATTATATATTGTCTGCGTGTGTATCTGTGTGTGTGGCTTCGTGTGTATCTGTGTTTTTTTTAAATATGTGCGTGTGTCTGTGTATTTGTGCGTCTGCGTGTGTGTCTGTGTGAATGTTTGTGCGTCGATGGGTGTGTTTGTATGTTAGTGTATATGTGTTTGCTATTATGTGACTGATGTGTGTGACTGTGTGTATCTGTGTCTGTCTGTGACTGTGTGAGTATGTGTGTGTGTGTGTGGCTTTTTGTGTATCTGTGTAAGTCTCTAGGGGTGTGTCTATTATATAATGTCTGCGTGCGCGAAAGTCTCTGTTTGCGTCGGTTTATGTGTCTGCGTGTATGTCTGTGTGCGTGTCTGTGTGTGTGGCTTTGTGTGTATCTGTGTAAGTCTCTAGGGGTGTGTCTATTAAATAAAGTGTCTGCGTGCGTGTCTGTGTGTGTATTTGTGTATGTGTGGGTGTTGCGTATGTCCCTGTGTGTGTATGTGTATGTGTATTTGACTGCCTGCGTGTGTGTATGCGTTTGTTCCTGTGGCTGCGTGTGTTTGTGTGTGTGTATATATTTGTGGGTGTCTGTATGTGTATATGTGTGAGTTTATGTGTATATGTGTGAGTGTGGCTGCGTTTTTGTCTCTCTGTGTGTCTATATATGTTTGTGTGTGTGTCTGTGTGTTTCTGCCTGCGTGTGTTTGTGACTGTGTGATTCTCTGTGTGTGTGGTTTCATGTGTTTGTGTGTGTGTTTTTTGATAATGAGTGCGTGTGTCTGTGTGTGTGTGCGCGCGCGTTTGCGTGTGTGTGTCTGTGTAAGTGTTTGTACGTCGGTGTATGTTAGTATATATGTATGTATGTCTCTGTGTGTGTCTATGTGTGACAGTGTGTGTATATGAGTGTGTGTTCCATTTTGTGTCTGTAGGTGTGTCTGTGTGTGTGGCTGTGTGTGTATCTGTGTCTGTCTGTGGCTGTGCCTGTCTGTGTGTGTGGCTTTGTGTGTATCTGTGGATGTGTGTCTTTTTGATGTGTTCGTGTGTCTATCTCTCTGTCTTTCTCTTTTCCTAACATCCAAAGTAAATGTATAGCATTAAATGTTCTTCCTTTTATAACATACAGTTTTAACTTGACCTATTCTGTTCTTCATCTCTGTAATAACAGGATTCAAAGTATTTATTTTTACAAACAGTGGCCCCTTACACCAGAATGGGGCAGTGGGAAAATGATGCTAGGTTTCTTATAGACCAGTTTTATCAACCTTTTATGAGTGGACTAATCAACATAACGTCGACCACCTTTACTTCCTGTTTTAAGCTGAATCGACATGGGAGAATAGGTCATTATTAAAAAAAATCCTATTTTAAACCCCGACTCTTTGGACCAGCAAGCGGAGTGGTCAGCCGGTTCACTATCTCGCCTACCAAATCAAAATATTGCTTTCGCCTGAATCTGTTTTTCCATCGTTTCATTGATTCTAGAAGTTTTGGACACTTGCTGGTATGACGGTAGAGAATTACCAATCGGGGCTGTATTTGGTGTTTGCAACGAGTGCACCTGTAGAGGCGGCTATTATTTGTGTTCAACTCGGCCTTGTCCAACTTGTGAGTTCTTTGTCCTATTTATCTTTTTCGGTGGAGCTGTCTATCTTTCATTCATTCATTCATTCATTCATTCATT
The DNA here is from genome assembly GCA_905116865.2 of Candidula unifasciata. Lineage (NCBI taxonomy): Eukaryota > Metazoa > Mollusca > Gastropoda > Stylommatophora > Geomitridae > Candidula > Candidula unifasciata. The sequence goes on along the minus strand of CAJHNH020003271.1, from coordinate 32,580 downwards.
CATTCATTCATTCATTCATTCATTCATTCATTCATTCATTCATTCATTCATTCATTCATACATACATACATACATACATA
>CAJHNH020003271.1:25000-27500 GCA_905116865.2 Candidula unifasciata | reverse complement strand
TATGATATCACAATGTCTAGTTTGAAAAAAGAAGTGGTGGCAGACACTGCTGCCTTCTGCTGACTTGAGATTCAGCTGTATACACATGCCGTGTTTGTAACTGTTGAGAAAGTTAGAGACAAGCATGCTCCGTGCAGAGTGTCAAGCATCACTTCAGAGGTCTCGTGTATTTAACGTTCTTTGGATATTTTCTCCAGCGATGCTGGTGTGCTGGAAATTGATCAAACAGTTAGACTGGCCGGTTCTGCACCACTTGATGATGAAATGGTGTATGATAATCTAGATATTGTGAGGACCTTTAAGAACGAGTGAACAGTGCTGAGCCTCAAATAAATAATTACGGTCTGAGGAGAACGGCGTTGCCACGCCAGAAACAGTAGTTAAAGATTTATTGTTTGTCATCGAGTTAAACAATTTATAGACGTAAATCTAATATACAAAATAAAATAAAAGAATAAAACTAATATGTATACGTAAAAGATAGGCTGTCGGGGGACAAAAAAATACTGACAGATGAAGAAAATTTATACAATATTCACTGTAATTATACATAAAATACTGAGGTGTAAAAATACAGTTTAAAAAAAAAAAACTGTCAAAATACAGAAAATAGACATGAACCTTTTGTATAAAACATTAACAGAAGGGAGGAAATATTGACAGATTATGGATGTAAGAAGAGAAAAATACTGACGGATTATTACACAATTTTAAACAATGGGAAGACAGGAAAAACTGTCTTTTAAAGAAAAAACTACAAAACATACGCTGTCAGAAATACATCAAATACTGACATATGAACTAACTAATAAACATGTGCAGTCAGAAGACATGAAATACTGACAGATAACTAAGTATAAAACATGTGCTGTCAAAAGACATGAAATACTGACAGATGAACCAACTTTAAAACTTGTGCTGTCAGAAGACATGAAATACTGACGATGAACCAACTATAAAACATGTTCTGTCAGAAGACATGAGATACTGACAGATTAACCGACTATAAAACATGTGCTGACAGAAGACATGAAATATTAACAGATAAATAGATAGTAAAAAACATTGTCTGATTGTAGAACATATTGACAAACAGACATATCTAACACACTAATTGTACATGATGCACCTCAGAAGAAAGACATTGTGACAAATGGCCAAGTTTATTCTGACCGATATTAAGGGCGCTTATGCTGAGGGAAAACAATGAGAGGGGTGGCTCTGGTAATAAAACACCCCAGCTCAAACCCCTTACCAATTATGTTTATGTATGCATTCCTTCATTCATTTGTTCATTCAATTATGCATCCATTTATTTATTTTATGGTGTGGGTTTGTTGTGTATTTTTGTGTGGGTGGAGGGATTAGTACAGATCGCCTATCCCTTTTCAACCATGTCGTAAAAGGCGACTAACTAGGGTTCTAAGTGCATTTGCCTGAGAGGCGATGAACTAACAGCTGCAAATAAATAAACAAGATGTTTAAAGCCGATATGCACGGAACAAGACTAGAGTCCAGAAATGGATGAACAACTAGAACTTGTCATCAGAGTGTACAGTCAGTGAACGCCAAGAAGAATATTCCGTTACTGACCTGTTGTGACAGTTTTCGTCATACAGGGCTCCTATTCTAATCCTCCGATACGCTCTATCTTGTTCAATCCATGTCATGTATGTAATCCATTTCAATATATTTAGCATCCTCAGTGCCTAGTGAAATTGAAAACCAAGCGCAGACAAGCAGCACTCCTACAGAAGGTGAGATCATTGTGAATACCTTATGTGTTTTCAATATAGGCGTGCTTCACGGATCGATTCTATGTCCGCTACTTTTTGGCGAGGCATATTAACGACCTTCCATATCAGTGTAATATGCGATCTATTTGCTGACGACTGTACAATATATACTACTCATGAGAATGGTTATGAGTTTTGAAGTTTTTTACCGAAAAAAGTTAATAATCTTTGTAAATGGAGCAATAGTAGTCACATGCAAATTCACATAAATATAAAAAACTAAAGCTCTGCTTATAACAACCAGACCAAAGTTGCAAACATTAACATTGCACAAGCCACCAGTTGAACTCCACACTGATAAATCACCCATTGTCAAGGTAACGGAACACACAACATTATGTCTCTGGATCAACAATGATTTAACTTGGCATTCTCATATTTATGTCATAACTAAGAAAATAGCGCAAACAATTTATCAGCTTGCCAAAATTCAGTACTTACTAGATGAAGATACCCAAAAACTATTTCACGCGTCCTAATCCAAACACATGTTGGCTATTGTTTAACAGATTGGGATGGTTGTTCTAAATCTGATGTTAAAAGACTAAGTTCCCTTTGAAATAGTGCTTTACTTCTGGTTTTCGATAGAAAACATAATAATAAACAACATCTCTATAGCTATCTAAAACTGCTGCCATTTAGTAAACGCTTAATTTTTTAACAAACCAAATTAAATCAAACAATTTTATCTCAAATAATTCCAA
>CAJHNH020003271.1:20000-22500 GCA_905116865.2 Candidula unifasciata | reverse complement strand
ATCTATCTATCTGTCTGTCTGTCTGTCTGTCTGTCTGTCTGTCTGTCTGTCTGTCTGTCTGTCTGTCTGTCTGTCTGTCTGTCTGTCTGTCTGTCTGTCTGTCTGTCTGTCTGTCTGTCTGTCTGTCTGTCTGTCTGTCTGTCTGTCTGTCTGTCTGTCTGTCTGTCTGTCTGTCTGTCTGTCTGTCTGTCTGTCTGTCTGTCTGTCTGTCTGTCTGTCTGTCTGTCTATCTATCTATCTATCTATCTATCTATCTATCTATCTATTTATCTATCTATCTATCTATCTATCTATCTATCTATCTATCTATCTATCTATCTATCTATCTATCTATCTATCTATCTATCTATCTATCTATCTATCTATCTATCTATCTATCTATCTATCTATCTATCTATCTATCTATCTATCTATCTATCTATCTATCTATCTATCTATCTATCTATCTATCTATCTATCTATCTATCTATCTATCTATCTATCTATCTATCTATCTATCTATCTATCTATCTATCTATCTATTTATCTATCTATCTATTTATCTATCTATCTATCTATCTATCTGTCTGTCTGTCTGTCTGTCTGTCTGTCTGTCTGTCTGTCTGTCTGTCTGTCTGTCTGTCTGTCTGTCTGTCTGTCTGTCTGTCTGTCTTTCTATCTATCTATCTATCTATCTATCTATCTATCTATCTATCTATCTATCTATCTATCTATCTATCTATCTATCTATCTATCTATCTATCTATCTATCTATCTATCTATCTATCTATCTATCTATCTATCTGTCTGTCTGTCTGTCTGTCTGTCTGTCTGTCTCTCTCTCTGTCTGTCTGTCTGTCTGTCTGTCTGTCTGTCTGTATGTCTGTCTGTTTGTCTGTCTGTCTGTCTGTCTGTCTGTCTGTCTGTCTGTCTGTCTGTCTGTCTGTCTGTCTGTCTGTCTGTCTGTCTGTCTGTCTGTCTGTCTGTCTGTCTGTCTGTCTGTCTGTCTGTCTGTCTGTCTGTCTGTCTAAAATAGTAGCACAAAATGTAAATACACTTATAAAAATACACCCCAACATTGTCTTCACATTTAGCCGTTTTGTGATGATAATGACTTCCATTGATCACTTCGGAGGTGAGTTGTGGGATCAAAGCGGAAAATACATGTTTCATCCTCTACAACAAAATTTAAGTAATCTTTTTTTCTGAGACTTGTTTTGATGATGTCTTTTCACTTACTTAACACGCTGATGTTTTTGGTCATCAGACAAGGAATGTAGTACAAACCGGCAGCAAATTTTTTCTTAATTAAGTTTTCCACTAAAATGTTACGAATGGTCTCTCTTTTAATATCAAATTAATCCACCATCATCCATCCTCACAGTCAAACAGCGATCTTCTTTTATCTATTCCCTGACTTTTGCAATGAGTTTCTCATTACGAACAGAAATTAGGCATTTAGGTCTAGTTGCATTAGTTATCATTTCTACATCACTTTTGAATCGTGTATACCATCTGATAATATGTACACGAGATAAACAATTATCTTTGTCTCTGTGTTGGTGTGTCTATATTCGTGTCTTTATGTGCATAGGTGTGTAAGTCTGTAAGCGTGTCTGTGTGTGTGTCTGTGTGTGTGTGAGTCTGTGTGTGTGTGTCTGTGGGAGCGTGTCTGTGTTTTTGTACGTGTATATGTGTGTCTGGCTGCGTGTGTTTCTGTGTTTGTATTGTAAATGTGTGTATTTGTGTGTGTATATCTGTGAGTGTGGCTGTGTGTTTGTCTGTGTATGTGTGTGTGTGGCAGTGTGTGTCTGTCGGTTAGTGTGTATCTATGTATGTGTGTGTGGCTATGTGTCTATTCCTGCGTGTGTCTGTGGCTGTGTGTTTCTCTGTGTGTGTGGTTTCGTGTTTATATGTGTGTGTATGTCTTTTTGATAATATGTGCGTGTGTCTGTGTGAGTCTTTGTTCTTCGGTGGGTGTGTTAGTATGTGTGTGTGTGTCTGTGTGTGTGTGTGTCTACGTTTGTCAGGGTGTGTGGCTGCGTGTGTATTTGTGTTTGTCTCTGGCTGTGCGTGTCTGTGTGTGTGGCTTTATTTCTATCTGTGTGAGTCTCTATGGGTGTGTCTATTAAAAAATGTGTGCGTCTGTATCTGTGTGTGGTTTTTTAATGTGTGCGTGTGTCTGTGTGTTTGTGTATCTGCGTGTGTGTCTGTGTGAGTGTTTGTGAGTCTATCGGTGTGTTTGTATGTTAGTGTGTATGTGTTTGCCATTATGTGTCTGATGTGTGTGACTGTGTGTATATGTGTCTGTCTGTGGCTATGCGTGTCTGTGTGTGTGGCTTTGTGTGTATCTGTGTAAGTCTCTAGGGGTGTGTCTATTATATAATGCCTGCGTGCTCGAAAGTCTCTGTTTGCGTCACTTTATCTGTCTGCGTTTATGTCTGTGTGCGTGACTGTGTGTGTATTTGTGTATGTGTGGGTGTTGCGTATGTCCCTGTGTGTGTCTGTGTGTATGTGTAAG
>CAJHNH020003271.1:10000-15000 GCA_905116865.2 Candidula unifasciata | reverse complement strand
GTATGGTCTTGGATGGCGCAAGCTGAAGACATAATCAGACATGTGGTGAGCAGGCTTGATAAATTAGGGCAAGGAAAGGAGTGAGTCAAAGCGTCCCAACAAGTTTCAGACTTGTGTATGGTTCTAATCACGCTAGGTCGTCAGTACAGGGACTGGCCAGCTGGTGTTGCAGAATCTGAGGTTCAACAAAAAATTCATGACAGTTCCCGCCCAGGTGATGTGATTATCTGTGCAGATAGTTCTGTAATGAGGAGCAGACGAAGTGCATGGGGGATCATAGCAAAAGAGAATGGATGTCACGTAGTGCAACAAAGCCTGGCGTATGATATCACAACGTCTAGTTTGAGAATGGAGGTAGAGGCAGACACTTCTGCCTTCCGCTGGTTTTAGAATCAGCTGTACACACAAGCCGTGATTGTAACTGTTAAAAAGTTTGAGACAGGCATCACTTCAGAGGTCCCGTGTAGTTAGCGTTCTTAGGATATTTTCTCCTCTCCCGCCTATATAGTTTTAAAGATACTGATTTTTCCACACCTCTCCTCCCCACTCACCCCCTCACCCACCCCTACCCCCAACCCCACCCCCCCCCCATACATCCTTTTGTCAGCGCCCTTGATCGGACGTGGGTTAATCATTAAAGCAACAGTACTGATTTCATCACGTGTTGTTCTACGTGTTTGTTGTTTTGTCAAGATGTTAAAGAATGTATAGTCGGCTAGGCATAAAAGAGCCACGTCAGAAACAAAAACTTTAATTCTGTTGTTTGCCGTTGTGTTAAAGAATATGCAGGCGGACTGGGACAGAAGAGCCACGTCAAATACAGAAGTTAAAGATGTATTGTTTGTCGTGGAGTTAAACAATATATAGACGGACTGCGATAGAAGGACCACGTCAGACTGCAGAGTTCCACCATCTTGGAGAAGTTCAGTGATCTACAACAGTCGAGAAATGTCAGTTGCCGTCTACGTGGTTCTTCTACTTGCTTGTGGCTTTCTGTCTGAGCATGTACTGGCAGGTAACTATTTTTCTCAATACATTTAACATGTGTCCGACATTTTTGCCTGAAGTCGAGGTGGCAGAGCGGCTAGATGCTGGCCGCGTATCTGGAGGTCGCTGGTTCGCTCTCATGCAGAACCGGGCTTTTTTTTTTTTTTTTTCAAAAATTACCTTGGCTCCCAGGTCGACCCAGCCTTGATTGGGTACCGCGTGCAGTCTGGAGAAGTAAAGGTGGTCATATTGTGCCGATTGATCTATAAAATAAAGGTATAACCCTATATGCCCTATACGTCTAAAGGCGTGGAAAAGGTTCCTATTCATTACTTTACCTACTTTTTTGTCTGAATATCTGTCTGTCTGTTTGTCTTGTTATGCGTGTTTGTTTGTTTCTTTGTCTTTTCGAAAAAGAGTTACTGAAAACTATTTAAAAAAGAAAGATTTTGGAAATTTCGCTACTTTATAAAATGTATCATACTTTGGGAAGACGTTTTGCTGTTTGCACTGTCTTTCCGTCTGTATGTCTTTCTTTCCGTCTCTATGTCTGTCTTTCCGTCCGTTTGTCTGTCCGCCAGTTTGTTTGTTTGTAAGTCTGTCTGTCGATCCGTCCATCTGTCTGTTAGTCCTCCATTTGTCTCCCAATCTGTCTGTCTGTTTTTGTTTTGTTTTGTACAGTGGTAGTGAATATTGTGTTTGAATTTCTTGTTGGATAAATTTAATGAATTATGCGCACGTGTAGAAAGAAACTAATTGTCGTGAGCTGGCTGGGAAAATAGGTTTGACAATTGTACTGGCGAGAACAGTTATTACATGAGCAGATATGCAATAACACGTTATCGTTTTGGGCACATTTCATACGGTGAAACTACACTTTTATAGAAGAGATATTCGAAGACCTGCGAGCAAGAGGTAGACAGCGATACGAACAAGAGGATAATGTTAATAAACCCTTTGAAGACGGAGCTTTTTTTAGAGTTTCAGTACCAAGAAGACGGTGCCTTTAGGAGGGGATTCTCATAATTTATAACCACAAAATTATTAAAAAAAAATAACATTCACAAAATTATATGTTTGTGTAGGAAATTAAATAAACTAACAGAATTTTTATGAATCCAACTTAAATCTCAACATTTATTCAAATTAACTATTCTGATTTGCATAATTAATGCAAGCAATATTTTTTTAAATTGGGAACAATCATACAAAGCTGAAAAAATAAATGTAATTTATTTTTTTCGATTAAGCTTTCATAAGTCCGTACAACTGTATTTTAGGAAGTAAGGAGTCCCTTCAGACACGTCTGGCACATGTTTCTACTGATTTTCGTGTCCCCAGCTATGATTCGGTTGCTATGACGCAAGAGTTCTTTGCGCCAATTTTGAGCACAGGTAACCACAGAAAAAAAAAATCGATGTAAAATTTAAGAACACATCAAACTTTCTTGAAAGCCGACTACGAACAGCCGACATGTGCAAGAAATGCGAAAAGCAGTCTGATTGGCTGGTACGAAAACCTGCCAGCTAATATAAAGCCTTCTATTATATAGGGCCGCCCAATCAGCTCAGTCGTCCTTTTGGCTACATTTTGTTGGGCAGATATTTCGGCCGCGTCGTCTCCAAAGGATTAACGGTCTAAGAAAGTTTACAAGTAACACGCAAGAGACAGAAACTGTTGAAGCCCATTTCAGCAACTTTCATTATAACAACTGTTTAGGTGGCTGGCAGAAAAAAAAAAAAAAAAAGATGACAGATAAACCATGTAAAAACATGCAGTGTTCAGAAATACTGACAGATGAATAGGTAGAATAAAATATACACTGTCGTGGGACTGGAAATACTGACAGATTATCAAACAGTATGCAATATTCACTGTCAGAAAGCACGAAATACTGACAGTTGAACGAGCTGAATACAACATTTACTGTAACAATACACAAAATACTGAGGTGTAAATATAAAGTTTAAAACAAACCAAGCTGTTAAAAGACAGAAAATACTGACACATGAACCTTTTGTATAAAACATACACAGCCATAAGGAAGGACATACTGACAGATTAATGCTGTAAGAAGAGAAAAATACTGACAGATTAATACATATTAAAAACAATCGAAAAACTGGAAATACTATCAATTAAAAGAAAAACATACGGTGTCAGAAGGCATAAAATAGTGACACATGAACCAACTATAAAACATATGCTGTCAGAAGACATGAAATACTGACAGATGAACCAACTATAAAACGTGTGCTGCTAGTAAACATGAGATACTGACAGATGAATAGATAGTATAAAACATACGCTGTCAGAGTGTAGGGCACATTGACAAACAGACATATCTAACACTAACTGTACATGATTCACCTCAGAAGAAAGACATTGTGACGAATGGGCACGTCCAAGTTTATACTGATAGAAATCAAGGGCTCTAATGCGGGGAAGGGGCGGGCACGGAGATGGGTGGCTCAAGTAAATAAAACATCCCAGCTCAACCCCCTTACCATTTATATTTATTTATGCATTCATTCATTCATTTATTCATTCATTCATACATCCATTCATTTATTTCCCTGTGTGGGTTCCTTGTGTCCTTTTGTTGGCCGGGGGGGGGGGAAGGGGTGGGAATATAGACCGCCTACCCGTTTAACAAGCATGTCGTAAAAGGCGACTAACTAGGGCTGTTTCCTTCAAAGTTTATTTGCTTGAGAGGCGAGGAACTAACAGCTGCATATAAATAAACAAGATGTTTAAAGCCGATATGCACGGAACAAGACTAGTCCAGAATGGCTGAACAACCATAACTTGTCATCAAAATGTACTGTCACTGAACGCAAAGAAGAATATTCCGTTACTGACCTGTTGTGACAGTTTTCGTCATACAGGGCTATTTTTCCAATCCTCTGATACGATCTATCTTGTTCAATCCATGTCATGTATGTAATCCATTTCAATATCTTTGGCATCCTCAGTGCCTAATGAAATTGAAAACCAAGGGCAGACAAGCAGCAGTCCAACAGTAGGTGAGATCACTGTGGATACCTTATGTGTTATCAAAATAGGCGTGCTCCACGGATTGATTATATGTCCGCTACTTTTTGGCGACGCATATTAACGACTTTGGATTACACCTCAGTGTAATATGCGATCTATTTGCAGACGACTGTACAATATATACTAGTCATGAGAATCGTAATGAGTTGGGAAGTTCTTTACAGAAAGAAGTTGATAATCTTTGTAAATAGAGCAAAAGTAATCGCATGCAAATTAACATAAATAAAACTAAAGCTCTGCTTATATCAACCAGACAAGAGTTGCAAACATTAGTATTGCACAAGCCACCAGTTGAGCTCTACACGGATAAATTACCTATTGGTAATGTAACACAAAACATTAGGTCTTTTAATCGACAATGATTTAACTTGGCATTCTCATATTTGTGTCATAACAAAGAAAATAGCCCAACAAATTTTCAGCTTGCCAAAATTCAGTACTTACTGGATGAAGATACCCAAAAACTATTTCATGCGTCCTGCATCCAAACACATGTTGGCTATTGTTTAACACATTGGAATGGTTGTTCTAAATCTGATGTTAAAAGACTGAGTTCCCTTCGAAATAGTGCTTTACTCCTGGTTTTCGATAGAAAATATTACAATAAAAAACATCTATATAGGAATTTAAAACTGCTAACATTTATAAACGTTTAATTTTGACAGGCCAAATTATTTCATACAATTTTACCTCAAATAATTCTAAACTACTTTTTCCAGTTGATTAAATCCAATCCTACAAACAGCAATCGATTAGGTTTGTAAAATTTTCCTAAACCTAGAATAGATTTATTTAAAACAAGTTTGGCATATTTTTCTGCTCATTTATGGAACCAAATTCCGCTTGATTTGAAAACTTGAAAAAAAATTACAAAGAGTTCCAATTCACTTAACCACAAACATTTTCACTTCATGCATTTAAGGGATTTTTTGCCACCTTAAATATAGTAATTAATC
>CAJHNH020003271.1:5000-7500 GCA_905116865.2 Candidula unifasciata | reverse complement strand
ATTTGTCCACATTGTTAGTCTTAATGTGTGACAAATTCCCAAAATCATTTGTTTTTATCTTCAATTTTACCGCCCTCTGATGGATCTCAGAGACGTTTGGCAGATGCAGGTAGCGCATAAATCGAGAAATTCTGTCTGGGACAAAATATCACATGTATATTTATCACATCGTCTGGCGCTCCTTAAAAAAAAAAAAATTGTACCATGAGCAAATACACAGTTCCAGTTCAGGCAGTAGTATATTGGCTGAAAATAATAAATATCTACAACGTACACAACAATCAGCGCCCGGCACTTGAGTACTTAAAATATCGCCTGTGGCAATCACGAATTGTAGGCTATGCACCGTCCCTATCTAAGTGTCAAACTTGTCTTCATCTCAAGGGCACATTCCTGTCTATCAAAGCCAATGTTCCGTTTCTCAGGCTGAATATTACGATGTTACTGTAAAGAAGTCATCTTCCGTCATATCTAAGGAAACACCCTCAAACATTCAAGGCATGTCTCAAGCGTCGGTTTCTAGTGTAGGACTTATCAGTGTTGGTCAGAGTATCCCCCTTATTGCACTGAGGTGCACACTCAGCCTACCACTGGAATTATGTAGTTCAGCATCTTATGCAGTTCAAACTTGCAGTTCTACATCATGCTTTTACGATGTCGCTCCAGCAGAGACGCTACCATAACCTGCCAAATAATATTACTTACTAGAGAGTTTAGTTTTAAAAACCACCCTAACAATGTTCTCTTTCTCAAAAAAATTATGTTGAATAGTCGAATTAAGTTGCTTCAAAAAGATGGCCTCCGTAAAGGTCATCTAAACATTTTTAATTTACTCGTCAAACTGCTAGAGATATAAGTTAGGCTCAGTAACCAATTAGCGTTTTTGGAATTACAGAAAGTCGCCTGAAACACAAAATTAGTGACAGCGAAATCAACATTAGTGGTTTTACAATAAGAAAATAAGAGACAGGCAAAGCAGTGTATATTTCGACTTATCTCAAATATTCTTGTAGATTTAATTTAGAATATGAAAATATTAATTGCGTCTGGCTGGAGGTTGAGACCTTAAACCAGCAATCACTTTTCATTGGCTATCTGTATCGAAATTCTAGTGAAGACAACAACTGGCATGCCTTTACTTCTATGATGGGCACAGATTTTAGTGTAGAGAAAGAAATTATTCTTCTTTGCTATTTTAACATTGATAGAAATAAACCCAACCACACATGGTGAGATATCATTTTTTCATACAATTTCAAACAGTTAATCAACTCTCCCACTCTCTATGTCTCTCACCCAAAAAAATATTATTGAATGTTCTGTCCCCGCTACGGCTATTAGCGATCATTATCATACATGCAGTGTATGGGTGAAAACCGGTTTTAAAACACCTAAAGATAAACATATCGCAGTTAAATTTAGAAATTTCAAAACTTTTAATCCTGACTCATTTTTACTAGATTTGTGGAACGCACAACTGGACCTTGTTTATCAGCTTCTTGATAGCCTCCTAGCCTAGTGGACGAAAACAGTTTATGGTGTGTTGGATAAACATGTGCCAGTTAAAGAACAGTAAAACAATAAACGAAATCTCCATGGATTAAAAGCGAAGTTCTGAAAAGTATGAGAGAAAGAGATACTGCACACAAGGGAGAAAAAAACCATGATCTTTTATGCAAACTGACAAATGGGAAAAAATATATAATTCGTAAAAAAATAAGAAAGATCATTTTAATAAATTGATTACAGATGAAACAAATAATGCAGACATATGGACGGCTGTTAACACCCTAACAATAAGCATTCTTCAGATAAATTAAAGCCAAATTATCTAACGTCTGATGATTTTAGTTTTAAAAAAAAAATCAGAAATAGAGAATTTAAAGTCCACAATACCAGTCCCGCAGTGTGACTTAAGCTTATTAGCATCATTCTGTGAGAAAAAAAAATGAACTACTACTATTCCTTCTGAGATTCCCCTTATATATGTTGCTTAAGTGTATAATTATCTCATCATCTTTAAACAAAAACTTCTCTGGCTTGGATGGAATAAATAATCGAATTCCTCGATGGGCTGCACCAGTCGTTGGTGATTCCTTAACGTTCATATATAATCAGTACTTTGCCAATAACTACTTTCCATCAGTATTTGAAATTGCTAAATTATATCCGCTGCTTAAATCTAGTTCAGCTGACAACAATTCTGTAGGTAACTATAGATCCATTTCTCTACTATCTTTACTTTCTAAACCATTAGAGAAACACATAAATAAAAAATGTTTCAGCATTTAAATAACAACAATCTGATGATTGATAGCCAGTCAGGGTTCAGACCTAAACACTCTTGTCAAACTGCGTTGACAAAAATGACAGACAACTGGCACCGTAACATCAACAATGGGAACATTTGCGGTGTGGTATTTGTTGACTATATGAAAGCCTTTGACATAGTTAATCACGATTTTTTTTAATTAGTATAATACACATAGGTGACCCCTGA
>CAJHNH020003270.1:15000-72500 GCA_905116865.2 Candidula unifasciata | reverse complement strand
ATGTACGCGCCTACAAGAGTCAGTAGAAGTTTGACAATGTATGCGCCTACAAGAGTCAGAAACTGGACAGATAGTGACCCATAAAGGCGAGATCGGTAGGCTTGAGGAGAGTTAAAGTTAGGGATGTAACTCTAAATGTTAAAACTGTACCCCACTTATATACTCTTGGGCCCAGCTACGCAGAGACCGGGTGGCAAACTCCTTGCAGTCCGAATTCACGCTCGCGGGTAGGTATAAAAGCGACATATTTCCCAGATGTACGGTAGTATTCAACCAGTTTCGTCCTTTTTAGGACGAAATTTATTGTTATTTGAAGCCCCACAATGGCTTTTGCCTGGGGCCGCAATATAGGCATGTCATAAATATGGCCAATTGTCTGAACGAGGTTTCTGGGACCTCTCCACGGCGACCCTCATTCACATGGTGGCACATTGTGTCATCGGGTGTTTATCGCTTGTGTGATGTCCTAGTGGGGTAGAAAGTCAGTCAGATGTACGGTATCTGTGATGGAATCAAGGCTGAAGGGTTGCGATATCCATAGTACAGAGTCAAAGGGTACACAATTTTCTGTATCCCCCACTCCCCCGCCCCCCGCCACCCGCCCCCTTTCGTTCCACCCCATAAAAAAATACCTAAGGAGACAAAACCAAAAAAAAAATTAATCAATTAATAAATAAACTGATTCACAGTGAATGAATGATTTTAAAGAAAATACAGACACGTTACATCATCACGGCTGGATTTCTTATCTATTAACAAACAACAAGAAACAAACGTGTGTGTGTGCCACTCAGACAAAAAGATTACAAGTACATACATTCAACAGTCTTGGCGCTACCTACGATAGAAGTTGTATCACCTACGTAAGAAATAGAATGAGACAAAAACGACCTAATATTCTTTTATGCTTACCTAGCAATAGGTGTTTCTTCCTTTTTGGGACTAAATTTTTTGTTATTTGAAACCCCACCCTGGCTTTTGCCAGGGGCCGCAATATATGCAGGCCATAAATATGGCTAATTGTCTGAACGCGGTTTCTGGGACCTATTCACGGTGATCCTCATCCACAAGGTGGCACATTGTGTCATCGGGTGTTTGTCGCTTGTGTGATATCCTGGTGGGGTGGAAAGTCAGTCAAGAGCGACCTGCATTCCATGATATAACAATCTGACTATCCTCAGAAAAACGGCCCCACATTATGGAGGTCCAAAAAATACCCTAACAGGGCCTCAGTCATATGTAAATTGTGAACCTCTTTCCGTCGACTATACCGCTACCCCAAAATAAAATTGGGGAAGCTGCAGGAGATGCGGTAGCTTCTGCTCGTGAGTCCCAGCTATCTCGTTTAACAACGTCAGCACCGCGCGCGGCTGCGCGAGAAAACTCTCCGTGGTGACTTTCAATAGGCGGAAGCTTTTCCGCGGCATGCGGTGTAGTCGCCAAAAAGAGGTCCACAATTTACATATGACAGAGGCCCTGTTAGGGTATTTTTTTCTCCCTCGAAAATTTAGGAACTTTATTCGGAGGATAGCCAACAATCTTCTTATTTGAGAAATCCTTACGTTGTATAAGCTTTTCTGTGATTCACTTAGAAGTAGCTTCAACATTTAGTTATGATCAGGACAATCTGTAAATAATTCAAACATGACTGAGGCCTGAGAGATGGTGCGTATTCTAGGTGTTCTGAAAGAAGCTTTGAGGCTAACACTACTTTTCCCAAAGATCAGAAAGAGTCAGTCAAAATTAGTTTAATTTTGACTACGTGCATGTTTTGACGAATGAACAGATTTATTGAAAGAGATCCCACAAAGGACAAGGTGAGAAGCGTGTTCAGTCTTTGCTAAAGCTTTGGAGGCAGCCATTGGTCCAACAGTTTGAATGTTGGGTTGACAGTTGGGAGACTGAGCTTCAAATTCCTTGTAAGGTGAGTCAAGTACTAATTGTCATGTGTGGGGACATACAATATGGAGACAAGTGATTGAGCTGGTCAGCATAACGAATCTCCTTCACTTCGCGAACATTTTCGTGGTAAACATTTATATTTCTGTATTTCTGTCATGTTGGCTGAGTGGTCTCGATGCATGGCGTACGCCTCGAGTGCTAGAGGTCCAGGGTTGAGAAATCAATGAAGGCTGTGATTTTTGACATTGACTTCTGGTAATTTTTCCCTGGTCTCTGAGTGGTAAGATCGGACGCCCGTATGTATTGTTGCGCACATAAAAATTCTCTGGCAGTTGGAAATCGAAAACAGTAGCCTAACGGCGCTGCCCGGGAAAAAATTTAGAGTTAAAAATCTACAAACATGATCCACGCCGCTGCCAGGGAGTTCGTGCACTGCGTTGAGATTCTTTAGTCTTAGACTTGAGTTAGAAGTAGAAAGGAGGACTCATTGGTTACTACCTTTAGGTTTATCTCCAGCGGTGTACGCAAACCTTAAGTTCTGGATCTAGACCAACGTCTACGAGTAGACGAAGAACCAGAATTTTTCCCTGGAATTTACCGACGGTAAACGCTAAAACTACGAGGTAAACTCTTACAGTCAAACATTACTGCTCCAAATCCAGTTAGAGTGAATTTAGAAATTGTCCTCGTATTTACGAATCGATCAGCGACACAGATGGGCTGAACATAATCACTAAATGTGATTCCTTTACTGGAGTTCTCGGATCTAATCTTCAGCAAGACAATGCCAATATCCATTCCGTTAACTGAAGGAAACAACAGATATACATTAAACATAGTGATGAATGTGTCAGTTAATATAATAGGCAAAATAACAACAACGTCGCGAATCATTTCAGTAGGTAGGATCAGGGTTGCTTGCTATTGTGGCGAAGTCACCTTAAGTCGCCCTTCCCTATTTCTCCCCCCCCCCCTCCCCCAGCTTCCCGAGCCCAGGATTAACATTACAAATATTTATCGAACTACCACAGTCACAAAGAGAACATCGCGGTGTGAGGACAATGGCGTTGTGAGGGGAGTGGGAAGATGCGGGGAGGGAGGGAGTGGGAAGGGGCGTGGAGGGAGGGAGTAGTAAGGAGGCGGGGAGGGAGGGGGGGGGGGGATAACCAGGGAATCTGGTGACGCTCGAGACTGAGGGAAAATGTGAATCTACACTCAGACTGTTATATTTATCTCTGCGTTACCTGAAACTTTTGGTTTTCCCGGACTGCTCCCCTAATTCCCCACCCCCTCTATTTTTCTTTAATTTGGTCCGAAACAAGTAAATTGTGAAGCTCTGTGCGCGTATTATGCACATTGTATTTAAGCTGTCAGTTGGGAAATTGTCTCGTTATTATTTAAAAAAAAAAAATAAAGAGTCTTCACAATTGTTTTTAAATTTTCTTTTTTTTTAAATATATGGTAACCTGGCGGTACCATTGCAACTGAAACTCTGATTTTGCCGTTGAAGATAAGGTCAGGGCGCTTAACGAAGAATATCGCAACTGATGGATTCTGAAATCAACATTTAACATTAGTGGCGTTAAAGCAACGAAACCTTGTGTATAGTGTATACATACTGGGAGTCGGCCCTGTGGCTAAGTCGATGCGAACGCTTCGTAATGCCGGGATGCCGGGTTTGATCCCAGCTGCGAGCCATGCGCCTTGCGTTGGTTTCGACACTGGTGTCAAGAAAGCCGACCGTCCAGTAAGCAATGACAAACTACTGGATGTAAATTTGCCTAGAAAACCACACAAACGCTATGGGCTTCTGGGGTTAGTTCTGCAACGTCCTGTAAAGAATACGAAACTTATCTAATCATCATCATCATGTAGCAGGTCTTTTGCAGAAAGTCGCTTTCATCACAGTCTACCTGAAAGAAACTCGGTCTCTCGCCAGTTCTCCTGCCTCATATACTTGCATACTCAAGGAGTCACATATATCCTGTGCCCATCTTCGTGTCGGTCGGCCCCTGCCCCTCTTTCCTGGTACCATGCCTTTTGCTATAGTTTTTAACTAACCGAATACATACTCATTATTCAGCAAGTCCTTTACAGAACGTCGCTCTCTTCACGGCATGCCTGAAATTATCCCTTTCTCTAGCCAGCTCTCTAGCCCCATGTGCTTTCAACGACATTGCATCTTCAATTTCTTGCATCCATCTAAAAGAATGATTTATATTTCACAGACCAAAGCGGCCCTAGTTGGGTGATGTGATCAAAAGCTATCGGGCCGATTTTACTCCACAGTATTTCATCTAGTCCTTATCTGAGGCAGATAGTCACGCATGTAGCGCAAAAGGCCCCACAAATAGTGCAGACACACACACACACACACACACACACACACACAAAGAGATGAATTTATTTCAACAGTGCCTATGCCTAAATATGTTGCTTAACAAATAATAATTATAACAATATTATTGATAATAATAATAATCCACTAAATTGAAAATTAACTTAACACTTTTAATGACAAGCACTTAGAAATTTCAACTTCTGCAAAAGGGAGCTGTAGGGAGCGGGGGGGGGGGGGGGGGGGGGGTTATCTAATAACTTTTACACGCTTTTGTCGAAAGTAGGGAGCCCCTTAGCTCCCGTAACATGTTTTAAGGTAGAGGGGGGGGGGGCGGGGGGGAAGTGTGTTAAAGGTATCTGTCCACACATTTGTGTCACCATAATCCACATTGTTGTCTTTATCGGTATCATTATCATCATCATCATCATCAGTCACGTCCAGAGATGTAGTCTACCTTGGTTCTTCATCTGACTGTAGAGACAACAAGCCGCACATTCGGCATGAAATTACAGCCAGCTAGTAATTAAAAAAAAAAAGCCATATTTAAAAAAAAAACTAAAAAACAAAAACAAAAAAAGGTCAAGTCGGGAGATGTGAACGAGCGTCATTACACACGGTTATAAACCATAAGTAGCTACAGAGACGTTCCTTCATTTATCCCAGAGTATCACTCGGTTACCCATTTCCTAGAGGCTGTGTGAACCCCGGGAGCCGCCCGGTTTCGTACACCGCCCGTAGGCTGCAGCTTCTTATCAACTGCGCTAACGCGGCCCCGCTCACACACACCATATCAAGATAACGGTACAATCTGTGTGTGATTTCCCGGCCGTACAGTGGCGGGAAATTAAACATGGGCGCACTTATAATCAACACCCCCCCCCCTCCCCCCACCCCCGCTTCATGTCCGTCATGCAAGCATGTCACAAAAGGCGACCAATTACAGATCTGCTGAAATCGGATGTGTTGGATTAAAGGCGCATACATCATCGCCTTGATGCAACGCACAACACAACTGTCAAACGGCTTTTTAAAGAGTTCGAGAAATTCGGGTTTTATTATTGACATGCTTGAAGTAAGAATGGGAGTCAAAGTGGTGTAGAGGCTAGACGCTCCCTTGAGGATAGATAGGTCCTGGGTTCCAGTTTTCACGAAGCCAAATTTTTTTTTTTAAATGACCTCGACTCCTAGAACGACCAAGCCATGAGTGGGTACCAGAGGCAGCCCTGTGAAGTAAAGGCGGCCGACGTGCTGATGACTACGTCACCCACCAAATGCTGATATGTCTTTAACATATAGATCTAGCCCAATATATTCAAATGGCATAAATGTGTGGAAAAGGGGCCTTGGTTTTACCTACTATACTCGGGGTAAGAATTCACGTTTCTATATTTCGTGTATTGCAACATGACAAATAGCAGCGCTGCAAATGAAAGTAAGGGCAATGCTGGGTCGTTCACGTGCTATACTACCAGGCAGCGCCGACACACATCAGCCACTGCACAGTGAGACTCCCAGGAAGAAGAGTAGTAGGCTAAAGAGAGGACAATTTTGCACGGGTCAGGTCAGGGACATTATTCAACAGGTTTGTTCGCTTGAGGATATAGATTCTGTGGAACAATAGGTACAAAAGCCGGAAGAGTGGTGTACATCCTTTTTAAATCTGCATACAGCTGAACAGGCCAAATTAAAAAATAAAAATAAAATCCACGCAGCAGTGATTCTTGCTAGGTCACGGTCCATTGATATATTTTTAAAGACTCGCCTGCTGTCCGGGAGTCTAGCTTGTCTTGCATTTACGGTTTTTTTTCCCCAAAACATTATGCCTGTGGCATAGGTTGCAGCACTTACCAGGGGGATTGTGGGTTACATCCAGTTTGTACATAATTTTATAGTGTTAAAAGCGCTGAAGTGCTTAAATATACAACACACAAAATGAATGCATTGCCGAAACCCCTCTAGCAGTGTGCGAAGGTCGAGTGACTGAAGGTCGACCAATCAGGAATGTACCATGGAAAGATTATAGTGAAACTAACCCAAGTTCGAATCGTAATTCTAACGTATTGCGATCAAAACCCATTGCCAGCTGCATGGATTTTTATTATGGTACGAGGCGTCGCAGGTCGACTTAGCCCAAAGTGGGTACTAGGATGTACGTCCTGTGGAAGTAAAGACGGCCGGCGTAATGCTGACTACATTACCTGCCTAGTGCCAGTTGGTCTGTAAAAGTATGAGTTCTCTTCCCATATGCCCGATGCGCCTTAAAGCGTGAAAAGGGATCTTTACTTTACTTACTTGATTATTCATAGGTTTTGTTTTAAAGAATATTTAATTATTCAGATTATTCTGGGGATTTACCCTCTAAGTCTATTTTTTTTTTTTTTTTTTTTTAGTTGTCAGATCTTATTGACTTTCCTCCAATCCTTTGAACTCAGTGACCAATAAAATTATCCTAGACACTTTTTCTCGAGCCCTGCCAATCATCAACATATTAAGGATTATAAGGGATCTCCAGGCGATGATAACTACCCCAACTACACATGACAACAGCCAACCTTTACTGTGGAGATGACACCTTATTGATTGGTTCAATGATTTCAACATAGAATTTTAGTATCCTCGCTGGTGCTATGGATTTCAGGCACTTCTGTGAGAACTTTCTGACTTAGGCTTGAGTTAAAAGTAGAACGGAGCACTTATGGTTTCTACCCATGTGTCGTGATGTAAATTCCTTGTTCAAACCACGGCAAGCCAAACTTCGACTAGATACCGAAGAAATTATTTCACAGAGATAAGATATGTGTTATTATAGTGACCATTTTGGACTCACCAGTTCCGCGGTCCAACGTATGCTTATATATTACTTTCAAAGCATGTTCTCCTGGATCTTTGCGAGTTCTAATGAAATCGCCAACCAGGATACGTATATTCCGAAAGGGTGAAGCAAATCTGAAATATATAATTATTATTATTAAGTGCCCTTGCTACTGGCGTGGGCGATCGTGCCTCTCCACAATCTGCGATCTGCAGCTGCATGTAACGATTCGGGTGTTGACACCCCTCCATGCCATGACGAAAGGCCGTCAAGAATCGTCTTGCTTTGTCTCTTTTGTCACAGATCTTTCCAGTGGTCACAACATGCTCCGTTTTTTTTTTTTTCTATTTCTCATACCATGACCAAAAAAGTATGACTTTCTCTTTCTGATGTTTGTGATAAGTTGTCTCCGAGCACTCGCCTCTTTCAAAAAATCTGGGCTGCTCTTCTTAGCTGTCCAATGAATTATAATGATTCTTCTGTAAAACCACATCTCCGAGACTTCAAACTATTGTCCAGATTGTTCATTAATTGTCCAGGCTTTAAAGCCGTATGTTAAAATTGGCTGTCTATAGCATACGAGAATTCTTCTCCTAACCTCCAATGACATGGTTTTATTGCATAAAATGCTGTTGATTTAATCAAATGCAGTTTATCTCTGTGATACGTCTTCCATTGGATGTTATCCATGTGCCTAAATACTTAAATTGCTGTACTTGTCCCAAAAAAACATCTTTGACTTCTACTATACATTTAGGTACTATTTCTTGGAAATCAACATTACCTCTGTCTCTCCATTATTCCAAATGAGGCCCATTTTATTACTTTATGCCACCACCGTATCCATCAATTCCTGTAGTTCTTTCTGGCTATCAAGACGTTATCATCAGCATAATGTAGATTGTTTATGTTATGAAAGCCAACTACAATTCCTGGCATATCTATGATAGATATCATTATATATTCACTGTACAAGGAAAACCATTCAAGTGATAGTACACATCCTTGTCTAACCTCCCTCTTTATATTCTGAAATGTTCCAAAATTGTTATTACTTCTTATAACTGCTGTTTGCTGCAAATACATTTGTTCTTCATTTTTCGTAAATCTTTTCCATCAATGGTTAGCTTCTCCAATAGTTATGTCTTCATGTTTCACAGTCGCATGCTTTCGTATAGTCAATGAAGCAAAGGTTAACGTCGTTAAAAAAAAACAACTCTTTTAGCTCTTTCAAAAAGATTCCTAAGGATGTATATGGCATTGTTTGTACCCTTTCCTTCTACAAATCTACACGGTTCTTCACTAATTTCTGGTTTAATCTTGTTTCTGATTCTTCTCATAATTATTTTCAGTAACATTTTTTGTCACATCGCTCATAAGATTTATGGTAGAATAATCTTAACATTTGAAAGTGCCTGTGTTATTGGGCAGAGCAATAAATATAGACTTTAACAGGTCATTAGTAATGTACCCACTATTATAAATGTAATTTAACAAATTTTATATTATTTCACTTCCAGAATATTCCAAAGCATCAATTTCTTCCAATGTGATGTTGTCTGGCCTGAATGACTTTCCTTTTTTCAGGTGATGCAACTTCTTAAGCAAGTACTGGTGAGCCTTGACTGTTGTCCTGCAAATATACTTTTGGTCTATCATCATCATCATACAGATCCCTCAGGTACTCTGTCCATCTTTGAATTATATCACCTTGCCCCATTGTTGCTGCTTTCTTTCTTTCCTGTCAATGTACTTATCTTTATCCCAAGGGATGCCAAAGTGAAGACATAATCATGATGTAAAAGAGTAAATGCATTACGTTCCTTATCGCAACGCAACAAGAACAGTTGTAATTACATCGGGAAAGCCAGATTTCCTTATCTTGTTCTGACCAAAGATTAAAGCCATAAAGAAAAATCAAAAGAATAGTACCACTCACACAGTGTGTGTTGCTTGGTGCTAAAAGATTTAAGGATACTTACTTAAAACATTGTCGTGTGGTCACGATCCAATATTCACTTATAATTGCGCCACCACATAGTGTGTATTCGTGTGTTCTGTTCTTAAACATTATATGTGCGTGCCAAGGGAACTCATAAAACCAGGCGTTCAAACCACCTATCGTCTTGTCCATTTCTGTGTCGTCATTTTCACCATCGTCGTTCTCTTCGTCAACTTCACGGGGCTGCTGGGCAGTGCGACGAATACGTGGCGGTACATAGGCAGGCCTGCGACCACAGAAGGGTGGTACTGTAGATGAGACAGAAATTATACAAGCCTAGGTGGGCAAAGTATGGTAAGCGGATCAAAACTGGCCCGCAGAGCAAGTGTTGTTGGCTCCTGAGGCTGGTGTAAAACTACTGGATGATCTGGCATTTGAGCAAACAAAAGAAGCAACAACAAATTTGTTTGCCAGCAAAAGGAAAGCAATTTCTGGAGAAACACACAGCCTAAACAGACACATTTAGGAATATATACAAGGGCTTTAGATTGTGAGTGCTTCTGTACTGAGGCGCAGAGATTATAATATTAAATTATGCCACAAAAACGTCGCCTTACGTGTAAATATTGATGCTTTATTTATAGCGATTTTTTTTCAGTCTATCTGACCAAGGACAACAAAAACGCCCACCCCTACATAAGAGACAGGTTTATTACTACATTAACTGCACGCTCGCCTGCCTGCCTGATTCAAATATGAGATCAATTCAGGGGTGCCAGATAAAAAAAAAAAACTTCATTTTATGCCAAACCATCACCCAAAATAAGCCAGAAAATTGCCCAAAAAAAGTTTAACATTGTACTCACGTCACATCAAAAGCTCTAGATTGAAGTTTTCACTGTCATCCTCACTGGAACCAGTGGAAGATGCAGCATAAACCTTTTCGGATGTAAAATCTATAAGCATTTTCTCAGATGGAATGAAGTCTTTTCAACATTTCTTTGATGTCAATAGTTCTGCTCTAATTCTGACAACTGCATCAAGAAAATCCAGTTGTATTTTGTTTCTTGCTTTTGATTTAGTTGAAGTAACAAGAGAGAATATTCTCTCAACTACAGCATTGCTAACGGGCATCATTAAGCAAGTAAGGGCGAAAGTGGCCAACTCTTTAAATGCCTGGTGTCGAAATACGCCTATCCAAAAATCTTCCCTGTTTGTAGGTAGTCCATCTTTCTTAAATGTAGCTTTTTCTTTCCAGTTGATAAAAATAAGTTTTATGTACTGTTCTTCTATAATACTGATGTTGTTTTCTGCCGGATGTAAAAATTGTAGCTCTGAAAACTGTCCTTGATACTTGATTTAAAACTGCCAAAGGGTTCAATTTTGACAGATTTTGAAATATATTCTCAGTGGGAAGTCTACACGTAATTTGACTGAGAGCTTCCTCTAGCACAGAAATGCATATCTCATTACCATTGTTTATTTCTATCTGAACTTCAGTCCCGTTATTCTTCAGTAGGAACGCATTACATTCCGTTAGGAATTTAATACCAAAGTCAACGTGATAAAAATATTTTTTTCTGCTCGTTGACGTCATACAGTCTGTTCTTAAGACTTTTCTGGTGAATGGACAATTCTTGGTGTAGTTCATGAGGATCAGCTTTTGTTTGTTGAAAAGACTGTTCAGTCTTTCAAATTCTTGTACAATTGGTGTCGCAAACACAAAGTACAAATAATTATTATGGTCTAACAGCATTTCCTTTAACAATCTTTTTTTTTTATGTTTTGTGTCAAACGTTGTTTGTTCTCTAATTCAGCACATGTGAAATAAGCTTTCAATTCTTTCCAGTTCACCAGCATATTGAACATAATCTTTTCACGCACAAGCCACCTAGTAGATGGCAGTTTCTCATATGGAAGAGAAGCAGTTCGATCTGATTCAAACTCCGTAGAAGTGATCATCACTCTAAACAGTTCTTTATAGTCTTCTCATCTTAAATCACCATGACGAAACCACTGAGGTATTTCTGACAGTAAGAAACCAATATTTGATGGCAGCTTGGCAATTGTATTACAAATGCAGATGCTAGTGAATGGCAGATACATTCGAGCTGTACCCAAAAAGAAGACACATCTTTCATTCTAGACCATACAGAGCTCTTGCACCCGATTGTCGCGCGCCCACGTGGGTAAATACACTGATATAGTGAGGGTGTGGGTTTGAACCTTAACAATGCCCACCCACGTGAGAAATTGGACTATTATCTAAGCTATGTTGATCCTAGACAGTCCTGGATAGCCAAGAAAACAGCGAGTGGCTCGTTCAATGAAATGAAAGTTGCTGTACTTGTATCCACAGGAGTAGGAGAAGGGATAGATAGATATCAGGATACACCAACTGTGATATTATCTCGATACACAGTTAACCCCTCCGACTATTCTCCTCTCCTGGCATTATTTAAAAGCCCCCATCAAGTGATTTAAATATTTGTTAGCTGAAGTAAACTAATATGCACAAAGACACTTGAACCTAAGTACACAATTTACTCAACTATGTGGTAACAACATCAAACATGATTTATTTGAATAAATCGAAATTAAAATGAACTTGTTTAGGCTAGTAGAGTTGAAATGATGTGAATGATGAAATCATAAAGTTGTACATAACTTAGCTCGTCAGGACAGTTCTCGGCTTGAGACCCTGTCTATCTTTTCCAGTTTGTCGTCCTCACTGCTTTCTGCAGGTCGTTACATTCGACGGTCGGCAAATAATGGATGCCTACTAGTCCCTGCCCAATGTGGGAACTGGAGAATGAAGAAACAAGCGCATATTTGTAGTATCTGCTCTAGATGTACACTAAGCATGTATATTATACTTACATCAAGCATGTTTATTTAAATAAAACATTTCATCTCTCCCTCATGCTCACATTCACTCCTGTCCAATTTGGAAGGGCTTATGTCTCACATTCCAACTGTTACATCTTCTGCCTTCCTCTACACGTCCTGTAATGATAGTCAAGTCTTCTACGTCAGGTGCCATCTCTCGTACAGACTCAAAATGACAATCAGTCAGAGAGAACCAGTTCTGGAATCTATGCTTGGAACAATCGACGTGCCCAGAATGCTAACAATAGTTCTGGGGCGAATCAAATAACAAATCTCGTGGATTTACTCTCCGGGATCTATCTCCGCATTAGCCTCCCGAGAGTTAAACACATTTCAGTGTGTAAGCTGTATGTAATAAAGATTCACATTAACCACACGTGAAAAGATTGCCAGAGTTATCTTCATGCTTGTGATTTCAAAAAAATGATAGTTCATTAAATGTCAATGGCAACAACAACATTTAGGTTTTACAACATTGAAACACATGTGCACGAAAAAACATTCATGACACTATCAAATAGGATATAAAGCAATGTGACAGTGCCCTACGAGAATGAAGAAATGTCCGCCTAGGAGTACTACAAAGTGATGAAGACACACACTTGAGTAAAAAGACAGTTAGATTTCTATCACAAAATATAGATTTGAACCTAATTTCGATCTTACCTGGAAAATGAAACCACGATGCCAAAAGTTCTGTCTCAAGCTTAGGTTAAGCTTAACAGATGGCATGTGCTGGACAGGATCTCATTTACCAGACCTAGAGTTCACCCCTTTATAAATTTTATCAAGCTCCTCCTACATTACGCCTAAAATCATTCTCATTCAAGGATGTCACAGCTCCTCCCTGTGGGTGTATATTCACTGTCAGTCAGTGACTGTACAACAATTGTTTGAATTCCCACGCTAGGATCTCCTGGTCAATTCATCTGACCAGAGCAAATAGGACAAGTCACACCTCCAGTCTACTTCACCTGCCATCACAATAAAATCAGACGGTGTCAATTCTTCTGTTAACACTTTCTGCTCACCATGTCAATAGTGACCGTCGGACCTGCCCTCAAGTTAGGTAACCTCAGGGGGAATTAAACACAATTAGCCGGGGTTATCTGCTCCTAAAAGTCTGGCTAGGAGATAAATATCTGACACCAACAAATGGTGTGCAAATCTCCAGTCAGTAAGTCTGCTTGGTCAGTCTTATCTCTGTACCTCAACACTTAACATCTGGGAAAAAGTTTTATTGTTTGATATGACCAACGGTCCAGGAGAATTAAAGGTTTGATGTGGTCGTCTTACTTAGATTAAGGATGTATCCAAATCCCTATTTTCCTGTATACTTTCAAAATACAAAGCAATAAAAGTAGGTTAAGGAAAGACATTCTAAAGTCACCGGGCGTATTGTCACACCGATCATGTTTGAAGTGCCATCTGACGCAAAACCAATGCAATTTGTAAGACTCTGACCACACCTTTTGATTTCCTTATCAATCAAATCAAATACGTTTTCTCCTGTAGCCACTTGCAAGGAAATTAATGCAAGAAATCCAGTAAATATTTTATTTTTCCTGTCACTGAAAAAACTAACTATAATGCACAAGTACTTTTGAGTGGAAACGTCATTAGACTCATCTATAATGATGGCATATTTCTTGTTCCGAAAATCCTCAATAAGGTCATCCTCAAGTGCAAGCTATATAATATTTTTTATTAAGCATAAATATTTAGTTCTATGCAACTGTATGTGCTCCAATATACTCCCCTGACTATGCACTCTCATGATTTCACTTAACTTCTCAAGGAAAAGAATCAAACAACTACAAATCCCGGAAACCCTTGCAACTGCATTGCCATATAAAACAGTTGTATCGGGACACAACAAAACAGTTACAAAGTAACCTGCACTTTAGAGTGCGTTGACCTGTTGCATTCCTTCAAATTGTTAACTACATTTTATTTGCAACGTTGTTGCTCTGTTTTTTTTTTTAAGTCTCTACTAAAGACAACTCTATGTCTCCTCTCTTATGATGTAGATATAGATACACAGTGATACATTCAAAACACGACGATGACTTTAACATCATTTATCATAGTCTATCAAAAGAGTCATTCCGTCGGTGTCCTAATATGTTCCTTGTCGTTTATATCCTGCTCTCGACTGACAGCCATGACAGGATTGCAACTAAACAGAGGCAATTACCTTTCAGTACAAATAGTTCACTCGCGCGGGGATTTCACGTCTAAATCACAGCACTACACAGTTCGCAGTGTCTGGGCATCACAATTAGGAATATATTCTCACCGGACATTCCTGGCGTGCCAGGTCCTGGTTCCCTCAGCTCACAATCACCCAGGCTCTATAGCGTAGTTGGCTAAACCAGATTGCGCAGAGACCGGGTGACGAACTCCTTGTGGACCGGGTTCAATCTGGAAAGCCGCATTTTCTCCCAGATTTACAGTATTTACAATGGAATCAAGGCCGAAAGGTTGCGATATCCATAATACCGAGCCTAAAGGTTAACAACTCATGGCTTCTGGATACTAAAATAAACAAACAGCAAACAGATAGCCATGACAGGATTGCAACTAAACAGAGGCAATTACCTTTCAGTATAAATAGTTCATTCGCCCGGGGATTTCACATCTAAATCACATCACCACACAGTTTGCAGTGTCTGTGCATCACAATTGAGAAAAAGTTCTCATCGGACATTCTTGGCGTTCCAAGCCCTCGTTTCCTCAGCTCACAATCATTGTTCTCTTCAGATCACTTCATATGAAACCTATTGCCTTTCACACGGTGAAAACACACAATAACGACGCTATCTCATTCGTCCTTTAAAAAACCCTTGTTCCCTTGCCACAGGATTTGGCCTTGTGAGTGTTCAGTGTCCCACGTGAATATATCTTCCCTTGCTGTATCCGTTTCTCACTGGCCTGTTTATGCTACATCATTTCAGGAAACCTTTCAAACCTCATAGGGAATTCCTATCGTTAAACTATTCCCTTTCTGGTTATAGCAGCATGCAATATGGTAAACGAAACGAAGCAATAAATGTGTAAAAGGTAATTTTAACTTACCAGCTGGGGAAAAAAAATGTTATGTTTGTTTATGCAGGCAAGATTCAAAATGCAAAGGACAAGCAAAGAATGCCTAAAGCGTTCGATCTAAATGTTTAATCCTCCAGCTTCTTCTTCTGAATGTCCATGGCTTGTGGAGTAGTCATGTATGTCCACAACCTTCTGTCTCGTTTATTTTGATTCAGATGATCCTCCTTGACATAATGTCAAACTGTCCAGCAACTTTTCTCTCGGCCTCCTCCTGTCTCTTCTCCTCTCCAACTTTCCAGCGGTCACTATGTACACCAGTTTTCTCCTTCTCATCACATGACCAGAGAATGCAGATTGTTTCTTTCTGGTGTGGACAATCAGTTCTCTTCGTGAGTCAGTTTCTTCAGGACATCAAGATTACTCTTTTTTATATGTTCGGGATATTTTCATCAATCCTCTAAAAAAAAAACACATCTCCGCAACTTCTTAATAATTTGTTTCTAATTTATAAACTGTCTATTATTCACTTCCACATATCAAGATAAGATTTATAAAGCTTTTAAGGATTTTCTTTTTTATCTCAATAGTGTGCAGATTAGAATGCTATTAAGCTTGTCGTTCTGCAAACAGTACATTGTTAGTCAGTTTTTCAGCATTTGAATCCTACCATGGCTTAGAGCTGTGTTCTTCAACCAGTTGGCTGCGGAAAAATCCAGCTGGATCGCCAAATGTGTTTTTTGCCTGTAGGTTAGATAGTTTTTCCTATCCAGAATTGCATTATGTAGGACTGACATTCTAAGAATGAGAGATAGATTCCGGCACTCTTCCGAATACCGGTCCCAAATTATTTACTGACAAAAAACATCCCTTTTAGAGCCAAGAGGTTATTGAAAAATTTGGAACAGGACAAACAACTAAAATATAGAAGAGGAATACGTATCAATATTCATTTAGGCCATCATCATCACAGTTCGAGCCAGTGATCGACTGGTAGCACAGTTTAAATCATCGTCATCAGTTTTCACCTCTTGAGGCCCTGAATAGGATTTTTTGTCTTTGAATAATAAGGGACCGTTATTCGGAAAGGTGCCTAGATTCCTATTTCATGATTCTCGTACTGACTGACTGACTGACTTTCTACCCCACCAGGACATCACACAAGCGATAAACACCCGATGACACAAAGTGCCACCATGCGGATGAGGATCGCCGTGGAGAGGTCCCAGAAACCGCGTTCAGACATTTGGCCATATTTATGGCCTGCCTATATTGCGGCCCCTGGCAAAAGCCAGAGTAGGGCTTCAAATGACAAAAAATTTCGTCCTGAAAAGGACGAAACTGGGTATAGGGTTAGGGTTTACACAGTTATATCAGTGCACGTGCAGGTTCCGTAACATCATCGTCGACGTGGTCGCCCACTGGCTCGCCGGTAGACTACTTCGTCGCCGGTCGGGACAGTATGAGAGGCTATCTGCTTTAATTGCATCGACACTGCAAGAGTTCTTTTCAGAGCTACTTAGTGGTCAGCAATGCTAAATCATTTTATGTCACGCACAAAATCTAGTCACAATTATAATATTGCAGCCCACGGCCGGTGTTCGAAACTGGGCGGTTCCCGGGGTTCACCCAGCCTCTATGAAATGAGTACCAGAGTTAACACTCTGGGATAAATGGAAGAACGTCACTGTAGCTACGGAGGTGCGTGCGGACGGCGACACAGGCTGACAGTTTCTTATCACCTTCCGTATTGGTACCAGAGCACTTATGTTTTATAAAACTGTGCAATGAAACTGGCTCACATTTCCCGACTTTTAAGTAGCAGTTACTTTTCGACAAGTGTTGCGGCAATTTATCTTCCGGACACTCTCTAGAGACAGGCTGACCTGGGTTAAGACTCCCGGTCTAGGGACTCTTCTTCAGTGCTTTTGCATCAGGGTTGCCATATTGGCATTTTTTGATGCCATATTCCACAAATTTGGCAAATTTGAAATTGAACTGGCATTAGATAATGAACTGGCATATTTTGGAATATTTGGGTTTTTCCTAGCTTTTCTTATCAAGATGTGCTCACATTTCCTTCATAGTACCTCCGTTAGAAACACGCAGATTTACTAAAAGCAATGTAGATCTACAGTTAACATCTTTTTTTCAGTTTGAATTTGTTGTGATGTCCTGGTACGGACCAACGAAGATTAGCGCTAAATCTTATTGTATTGTATTTGTTGTATTCCTAAACGGATTGTGACTTCGATAAACCAAGGCTCTCTGTAATTTATGTTGATCTGCAAAAATTAATGCTGGATATAAAACTAAAAACCACCATTGATACTATGTGATTTAGACTGTTTAGAAACTACTTAAGAACAGCTAATAGAGAGGATATAGACCTAGTTCTATATGTGATAGATTTTATGACTTTTACCAATGGCTACGTCATCTAAATCTTATGACATTGCAAGTATAATATTAACTGGGAGAAAACATAACCGCAGCTCCTTTTTGATGATTTTCGGAACAAAAAAATATGCATTCATTATAGATGAGTTGCAAAGACTTTTTCCTATCTGAGAAAATACTTAAAGATTTTGCGTCTCAAAAGATTTACACTGTATCTTTCACTGGTTCCAGTAAGAAAGACAGTGAAGAATTTAATCCAGAACTTTTAATGTGAAGTGGGTGCAATGTTATACTTTATTTAGAATTTTTTTTTTTTTTTGGGGGGGGGGGGCATATTTTGGGTAATGGTTTGGAATAAAATGAAGTTTTTTTTATCTGGCAAACCTGTTTTGCATACTTCCTGAGAAAAAGAAGACATTGTTACCGTTACATGCATTTGCCTAATTGTCAAGCCTAGCGCACGCTTGCTAGAAACACTGCAGACCATCCTAGAATAACAAGCAACACAGCGAAACCCGAGCTCCACTCCTGATCATCCGCAACGCTTTTTGGCACCAAGGACTTATTGACAACAGAAAGAATTAGGAGCAATAAATAAATGAAATTATGTAATTCCTCTTCTTCAGCATTCCGAGACCTTGAGGTTCATTGCAGCAAATATCACCCGCCTAGATTCATCTCTCAGGTTGACCTTCTCTTTTCAGTTGGTGACACCAAGTGTTTGCAGATCTGTCTGGACATTATGTTTGTATGTTCTTCTTGGTCTGTCTCGTGGTCTACGACCATTAATCTCCCTCGTGTGTATAGGTTTTTAACTTTTCTGTCATCTAATATTCTTATCATGCAATTAGACAAGTAATTTAACTTACGAAGGTCTGAGAGAGAAAAAACAAATATTCAAGGTTAACTGTGTCAATACGAAAACAATAATATGACAAAAGCATACAATATAAATTATTTTACCTTAATATATACTGAAGTTAGCTTATAACCGTTGCCCTCAAATGAGATGCTACACATCTTGTCACTT
Source organism: Candidula unifasciata (assembly GCA_905116865.2). Lineage (NCBI taxonomy): Eukaryota > Metazoa > Mollusca > Gastropoda > Stylommatophora > Geomitridae > Candidula > Candidula unifasciata. Next base: position 54,139 of record CAJHNH020003270.1, on the reverse strand, counting down.
TTTCTTTTTATTCATATTTTTCTTTTTCTATTCCTACTAATCTTACTACTACTATTACCACTACTACTACTACTGCTGCTGCTGCTGCTACTCTTACTACTACTACTGCTGCAATTACTACAACTCCGCGTTCACTACTGCTTAGACAAGCTATTGTTCCTCAATTTTTTTTTTCAACTTTATTTTGGCGCAATGCATTGTGTTCATAAAAAAAAAACACACATGTAACTATACAAATGATATTAACTATGTATACTCAAATGTATTTCTTCTTCCTCTTCTCCGCCTTCATTAGCTGTAAACTCTAGCGAAACAAGTCTGGCTTTCATCTGATCCTTGACCATGTTTTTGTTCTAGAGCTTGAATTATTCATACACATCTGGTTTGAAAGATCTGTGTAATTTTTATGTAGACTGTTATTTTCTCTCTAGATGTACTCCTGCTTTAAATGAAAAAGCCCTATTTAGTTGATTCCTATCACAAGCTTGCTGAGGACGTCAGTGGTTTTTTTTTTACCACCCCCGCCCTTCTATTTTCCCCTCCTGCCCAATCCCCGTCCTCAGACCCCAACTGGGTACGTGGAACTCCCAAGGGGGATAATTTGCTTCAAAACTTTTTATCGCTGCGAAGACTAAGAGCTATAAAAAGTTAAAAGAACCTTACTCTCCAAGAAGCGTTTCTTCAACTTACATACCCCACTTCCAACGCATCGATGTATACATGTTATTTTCTGAAACGCATACGAAATTTTATGACAGACTCATATGCAAATATGTTGGCACACTAAAACATGACAGCACATCAATGTTGCTCACAGTATGCCATATTTTAGGAAAATGCAGTTATAACATTATATTCTTACGTCCTTTTTAGGACGTAATTTTTTGTTATTTGAAGCCCCACTCTGGCTTTTGCCAGGGGCCGCAATATAGGCAGGCCATAAATAAGGCCAATTGTCTGAACGCGGTTTCTGGGACCTCTTCACGGTGATACTCATCCGCATGGTGGCACTTTGTGTCATGGGGTGTTTATCGCTTGTGTGATGTCCTGGTGGGGTAGAAATTCATTCATTCAAATGCAGTTGCTTACATTTTGTATTGTAATGCATATGCATGTTATTGTATACAGCAAGCTAGAGTATGTGCTGATGGTACTAAAGATTTGCTCGAAGAGCTCATGTGAAAGGTCAGCAAACTTAAGGGGATCATGTGGAAACTGGACACACTCGACGAGCCTGGTACGGTCCGTTGAGAAAACAGCTAGGCGGGGATATTTGCGTATTTGAGCTCAACACACTGGATTTATCGCAATCCATGTTAAGGGAAAGTAGGACTTAGTAGTAGTAGTAGTAGTAGTAGTAGTAGTAGCAGCAGCAGCAACAGCAGCAGCAGCAGTTGTAGTAGTGAAAGTAGTAGTAGTAAGAATATTAGCAGTAGTAAGAGTAGTAGTAGTAATAGAATCAGCAGCAGCAGCAAAAGTAGTACTATTAGTAGTAAGCTACTGTTACTACCACTATCCCCCCAACACCCTCCCCCCAAAAAAAGTTTGTTTTGTCGCGAAAAATAAGGCAGCTGATTCTAAACAGGGAAGTGACAGGCTGATAAGTCTGCAAATGAACCTGACTAGAACAGCATGCAATAAGGCAGTCAGGTAATCATTGAAATACAGTACCAACTTTACAGCAAACTGGAAATAACCTAGCTGCTACGGTCGTGTGCCAACAGTACCCTCACAGCATTTCCATCTACGTGCTTGTTAAATAATTTATAGACTGCAGTCTTAATAAAAGCCAATAGCATAAACAAACACTAAATGCATAAAGCAGCAGTAAGAAGTGTAAAAAACACACCCCAACAACACAAAAGGCAATTTATCGCCTTAGGGAAGCAGCAGTTAGAACAAATCTATAGATTCAAACGCAATTAATCCCATAAACAACACAAGTTATCTGGCAACAGCCCACTCGCCATTTTCTGAATTTCCAATAAATCAAAGCGGGCAAAACCAGACAACGGTGCAATCCAGGTGACCAAGGAAGTAAAAGGAAATCATAATATAATTAACGTCGTCAGCTATTACACACTGAGGGGTACACAGAGAGAGGGTGACAGGAGATGAGGGAGAGATTATGGGATAAATACCTTACTCTCACTCAGTCACTGAGGAAAACGATTGGAGATTTTGAATTAAAATGTTATAAAAATATTCTTAGAATACCATGGATCGGGAAGAGGAAAAATATCGACATTCTGAACGAGTTAAACATCAAGGAGACCTGGCTCATAAACAGCATCTTGTCCCGAAAGTTGAAGTATGTTGGTCACATGAAGAGTCATGGTGGCTTGGAAAAGACGGTGATCGGGGGGGGGGGGCAGTTTGCGAAACGCAAGGCAGGGGTTGACCACCGCGAAGTTGGATACAAGATATTAAAGATGCACTGGCTTTGAAAGCATATGGGGCTGGAGAGCTGGCTAGGGAAAGGGATACTTTCAGCCTTCAATAGAGCGACGTTCTGTAAAGGACTTGCTGATTAATGATGAATGTGCAAACATGGAAGAGTCAATGAGTTGATAAAGGTGAAGGTAAAGTCGGGAGATGTGAACCAGCGTCATTGCACACGGTTATAAACCAGAAGTGCTCTGCCACCAGTACGGATAGCTGATAAGAATTGTTTGCCTGTGTCGCCGTTCGCACGTATCTCTGTAGCTACAGCGACTTTCCTCCATTTATCCCAGAGTATCACTCTGGTATCCATTTCCTAGAATCTGGGTGAACCCCGGGAGCCGCTCGGTTTCAAACACCAACCGTGGGCTGCAGCTGGATTTGAAAGCGAGCTAGTACACATAGTGCATCAATCTTCAACAAGGTGAGTAGCATAAAGATAATTTTACTTATCTTCAACTTATCACAAACTTGCACGCACGGAGAGAATTTCTTCCACTTAACGCTGCGGTCGGTCCCACAACTCCTATGTTATGGGGTTATCAGATCTTTTTATTTTTAACAGTCTAAAATTCTATATTTTTCTCGTGTTATCTCACGCGTGATTATTTTCAGGTTGTGTATCGAAAGAGGGATGTTTTTGAATTTGTACATTACCTGCCAGTGGCTTCTTTTCTTGAAAAAAGGGGGAAGGGTTTGGGAGGGGGCGGGGGGGGGGGGGGGGGGCACCAACAAGAAACGTAGAAATACAAAAACACCTCAGTTTGGATATTCAGGAACAGTCTCGCCTTCGGAGCTTTTCTGCAGTATTTCTTTCGAAATCACAGGCACCTGCAGCGCTCCAATGAGACTCACGACAACACAACCACACACAAACATTATATACGGTGAGCTAAAGCCGAATGAAATCATCTTATAACACCCCACAACATAGGACATGTCGTGGGACCGACCACGGCATGAATGGAAGGGAAGGGAATTCTCGCTGTGTGGGTAAGTTCACCAAAAGTTCCATAAAGCGTAGCTCCTAGTACATTTTCTAGTAACACGGACAATGGTGAGCGTCTAAGTGGCATACACCTTATTTAAGTTAAGAATTTAATCAAAAAATGACACATTGTAGCTGAGCTAGCAGGTTTCATTGTCCCTGATCTTGATATATTTCTCGGCTGCCGAATCCACAGTAAAAGGGCCCTTTACCTTTTTTACTTTTTTGGGATCTCCGAAATATGATCCCGGAACCTATACACGGAGTTTACAGTGTTTAGAACTAGAATTTTATTTCAAGGTAGGAGGCGTAGAGCAGTGAACGAAGGCTTTCATGTCTGTGTATCTCGGTGTGTGTTCCATTTTGGAGAGTAAAGAACAGACCTACTGCCCCATAGCAAGCACCTAGACACAAGTCCCAGAAACCCCCTTCAATAGTTAGGTTTATTAGGGCCTGCGACCACAGCTAGATTGGGCTTTTGAAATAACGAAAAATTGCCTCCCTCACTATAAGGACCCCTTTCCACGCCTTTAGGCTAGAGGGCATATAGGGCTAGACATATATTTTTAAACCCGTCGACATAAGATGGGTGATGCGGTCACTATAATGCTAGCCGCCCTTAACTCTGGGGACTCCACCCGTTACAGACTTAAGGGCTAGGTCGACCTGGGAATCAAGGTCATTTCTGAAAAACGTCCGGCTCCGCCAGGGAGCGAACCCGCGACCTTCCAATCCACAAGAGAGCGTCTAGCCGCTACGCCCCTCATTGTGAGAGGAGTATTTTTGACATCAATCAAATAAGCATGATCTGTAAAACGGATGTGCAGGTAAAACACAAGTACCAGAGCAAGACCAAAATGGAGAAGTGGATTTTTTTTTTTAACTAGAATTTTCAGGCGGAGTCTATAACAGGGGAAAGTTAAGGAGATCTTGCCATGTAGGCTGTAACTTCTAGTCGGCACCGAAGCACATTTGCATCAGTGATATAGGCTCACAGTCGATCTACGGGCAATGATTCATAGGAATTGTCCAGAGAAGTATCCTTTGGAAGGGTTAAAGTATGAAGTCGGGTGTACTTCTTTGCACCGGGTTTTTTCCGACATTAAGCTGTCTCTGTCTCTTTCTCTCTGTCTCTGTCTCTCTCTCTTTCTCTCTCTGAAGAACGCTAGGCATCTGCAGAGAGCGTTGCACAAATCACGAACACCGTATCTCAGGTGACTATACTGAAAGGTCTCTGTAAAATGCTCTTGTGAACCGACAAGCAGCTATGGAACGAACCTCTAGAGAGCTAATCAAATGACTTGACCACTTCGCCACAGACCCCTACACCTTTCCAACGTACCGATTAAAATAAAAGTAAGTAAAGGTTTCTGCACACACAAGTGGTTATAAGGGTAGAATTATTAGTGTAGAACAATCAATAGATTATGTGGGTAATATCACTCAGACCGCCCTTACTTTCCAAGACGTTACTTAGTACCTATTTAGAAAAGGGCTGAACTTGAGCCAAGAACAGGTTTGAGACAATTCTCACTCCTTGCATGTTCGCATCCAAGCGTCTAGCCATTACACCAGGCGCACCCTAGCGTCTAGCCATTACACCAGGCGCATCCTAGCGTCTAGCCATTACACCAGGCGTATCCAAACGTCTAGCCATTACGCCAGGCGCATCCAACCCTAATTAGTTTACAAAATATATCTAGCACCATATATATCACGGGTTTAAGGTTTGATGTTTGAACAACAGATTCATTATGGTACACGGGTAGTAACCCATATGTGCTCCGTTTTTCTTCTAACTCAAGTCTGAGTCTGAAGAAGCTCAGCACAGTGCACAGGCTCTGTAGCACCGGCGAGGATCCTGAAATACGTTGGGTAGATTTGTAACTCCAAATTTTGCCTGGACAGAGCCGTTGGGCTACTCTCTTTTGATTTCTAACTGTCAAGAGATTTTTTTTTTAAAGTGCGCAACAATGCACACGGAGGTCCGATCTCACCACCCAGAGACCAGGGGAAATTACTACAAGTTAAAAAAAAACGTGGCAAAAACTCAGCTTTTACCGGGGATTGAACCCAGAACCTCTAGCACTCATAGAGTACACCATGCCTCGAGACCAGGCAGCCCTATTATATATGATGGATCAATGGTTTGAGTAGGGACTTTCACTTTTTGAGTCTTCAATTGCCAAGGAACTCACCATACTTTCATTGGTTACACAATATTTGGTATACATGTCTTTTCTTGTCCTACCCCATTTGTCTGTTAGGTCAATACCTTCTTTTTTTTTATATTTTTTTTCCCCTCAGTTGTTTACTCTAACGTTATCTTTCATAAAGCTGTAAATTACAGTTGTTTGTAACTGAATATGTATTGCTCTAGTCTATACAAACGTTAGCATTGACATTTTTAAATTATCACTAACTGGGATTTGAAAAGTTAAGTACTTGATGTCATAGTGAAGCAGCTTTCAAAGGCTACACATTTTCGGGCTAGTCCAGGTTAGTTGCGTATCCTTTACAAGACGTTGCAGAACCAACTCCAGCAGTCCCTGGCTGTTGTGTGGTTTCTCTAGGCAAATTTACGTACAGTAGTTTGCCATTGCTTCTTGACGGTCGGCCCCCTGATACAACTGTCGAAATCGACGCAAAGCGCATGGCATGCAGCTAGGAACGAACCCGTCACCCCGGCATTACGAAGCGTTCACATCGACTTAGCCACAGAGCCGTCCGTGCTAGTTTGCTAACTCGAAAAAACAAATGAAACAAACTTACACTACTACAGTCAATGTAACAGTAGTCATAGACATGCTAGACCGTTAAAACTACTAATAACAAAATCCGAACTGTATCCTTCATGTTGAAAACAACTTCTGGCACTAATGGACGTGCTATATAGGACATACGTTTTACCATCATAATGTCAAGATCTCAACTGTGGTTTGATCGTAATTAGCGGCTAGGTAATTGGTTATAATTATCAATCAATAACTAAGCTCCAACACTTTATGGTACTATTCATCAGTGCGTACAGGTATTTTAATTACACATTTCGGTGTGTTAAATAAAAGCGTGTGGCACGTTGAAAAGGTTTGAGTTTTGAGCAACGGATCAACATCATGAAACACTGGTTGTAACCCATATGTGCTCCGTTCTTCTTCTAACTAAATCCTGAGTCCGAAGAAGCTCAGCACATTACACAGGCTCTGTAGCACCAGCGAGGATCCTGAAATACTTTGGGTAGATTTTCAACTCCAAATTTTGCCCGGGCAGCACTGTTATGATACTCTTTTCGATTTCCAGCTTTCAAGGGATTTTTTACGTGAGCAACAATGCACACGGGCGTCAGTTTTCACTACCTAGAGATCAGGGGGAATTATTAGAAATACAAGTCCCCTTGAAAAAATCCCAGCACTTAACGGGGATTCAACCTGGAACCTTTAGCACTCGAGGCTGTCACCATGCCTTGAGACCAAGCAGCCCCCTTAGTTGAAAAATGATCGCTCATGGTACAATTAAGTACCTTGCAATCTACGATGTTATCTGGGCATGTTCATGTGTTTGATATATAATAGCTTAGTAAGGGTGTGTTATTCTAGCATATTACTTGACCAATTGCTGAAGATTATATAATATGATCATATTTTTCCATGTTTTTGTTTGGTTTTTGAGCATACATATTACAATCTCCTAAATGTATGATTTCACTCGTACTTGTAAACAAAAAATGGATCCATCAATGTGGTGAAGTTACCATATCACAAAGTTCCGGTGGTGGGGTTTGAAAAGACATAACCAATCATGATGGGTCTGTGTATTTTTGGTTTCACTTATAAAAATATACATTCTGCTTCACTGGTCTCTTCTAGGTCATGCCTCCAGGGATCGTTAATTGAAATACTAATGTAGATAGCTATACCCGTCTCTTGGTTCTCTACCATAAAACCTTAATAAATGTGTCTGAAACTGACTGTTAATTGATATTTGCTGCGGCCGAACATAAGAAATTTTGATTGAGAAAAAGGTACAGTTTGGGGCAGTTTCCTCATAAGATGGCAAATATTGATATGACCTTATTCGAAACCAGTTTTGCTGAGCCAGTATTGCTATTTGTTAAACATTCCAAAGAAAACGTCAAGCTGGTGTAACAAAAACGAGCTAATATCAAGTTAAAACAATACGGTACAGTGACAAGATACAGATATATCAGATGAAAGAAAAATGATCAATAGTAATGGAAAGGGGGGGGGGGGGGTTGTTTTGAGAATAATGACAATCTAAAGACAAAGGCAGTCAATCCTAGCCATTGAAGGAATGAATTAAGTTTCATTACCTAACGAACGAACCAACCATCTAACGTATTTTGTTTTAAAAGGTTTTCAAACTGAGCGCACAGGCCCGTCTTACATGAGGCCCTTCCAGGCACTCATCTTTCAGGCCACAATTACATGTTATCAATAATGCATGTTATGTAAAACAATATACATAATAAAAAAAAACTGCATACAAGCATTTTGCATACACTCTCCGAAAAGACACGTACACATACACACGTATATGCCAATACATACACAGACCCCAGCACACCCATACATATACATTCACACACTCATTTATACACCCTCCTATAAAAAGTCACATGCACTCATGCTCATACAGTCACATACAAGTACCCACACTTTTTCGTAAGAATACATATTTTTAAACACATACTCACACTCACCCGGATGCACAATTAAATTGTTTGCACGCATGCACTCATGCATACACACGCACAAGGAAGTCCAGAAACATTTGACTAACAAGCTCAACAAAATGGGGAAGCACAAAAACGTGCACAAAACAACACAAAAAACGTAATTTATCCGCCAGGCAGCCTTTGTCAAACTACACAAAAAATAACAAGTAGAGGAGAGTATACAAATCTCTAAGGGGTGACGTTAGCAACGTTTGTTAAAAAGTATTTTCTCTAAACTTTCGAGATGTTTCAAGTGACCAAAATATTTCAATTGTGTTCTGTCTTATGCGCTGTCCAGTTTGTTTAGTAAGTATTCAGATCTCTGTAAGTATTCAGATCTCTGTAAGTATTCAGATCTCTGTAAGTATTCAGATCTCTGTAAGTATTCAGATCTCTGTAAGTATTCAGATCTCTGTAAGTATTCAGATCTCTGTAAGTATTCAGATCTCTGTAAGTATTCAGATCTCTGTAAGTATTCAGATCTCTGTAAGTATTCAGATCTCTGTAAGTATTCAGATCTCTGTAAGTATTCAGATCTCTGTAAGTATTCAGATCTCTGTAAGTATTCAGATCTCTGTAAGTATTCAGATCTCTGTAAGTATTGAGATCTCTGTAAGTATTCAGATCTCTGTATGTTGCAATTAGAAAGATGCATGTTCTTAGAAATCCACATTTTTTTAGTTGTTTCTGTCCCACTCGATAATTTATTCAGTTGTTTTTGTCTTTCAACAGCAATTGATAGTCGCCGTTTAATTTCGTTCACTATGTCACCATTGTTGTTAAACAACGACAAAAGATATTCAAAGTTGTCCACAACCTCCAATCTTTCCTATTTAACACATATTTCTTTCTCTATAGTAGTTTTATCTGTATGCATTATCTTTGCTGTTGCTTATATGTTAAGATATAAGTTGTCATTTTCACAATGGCTATGGCCACTGACAAGTACAGTCACTGCCCAGAAGGAAAGCAGTGGCAAACTGCCTTCTGCAAAATTTGCCAAAAAACTATAGCAGCTATGAAATAGTAATGTATTTCTTGCAAAGCCATAAAGTGAAGAATTATCTAAGTAAATACGCTTCTTATTCATATGTTCGTCCTCTCCACAAACAAAAAATGTTGCCTTTATGAGGATTACATCTAGGAACAAAGGCCAATTCATTGTAGTAGAGAGACACGCATTTATGAACAACATAAGTGCAAATGAGAACTACACAGCAAAAAGCGCATACAATATAAAACCGTACCTGTTACAGATTTTGATCAAAATTTTTTTTAGCTTACCAATTTAGTCGCTTCCAGTTCTCACCTGATGACAATGTGCGTTGATTCCATTCATCATTTAAGTTTACAGAGCCATATTTAAATCAAAGACTCGGTGAAATGTACACAAATGGCTTGCCATACACGAACAATAAATATGTTATGTGTTAGCTCATTATACATGACTGTAGGTCATTTCAAAATATACAAGCCATTTAAGAGTGCGCACATAAACAAGGTACGCGGGTGTTGTATTCTATTACACAGTGACTTGTGCGACACATATGTTTACATTTAATCAGTCATGTATTAGGCTGTCTACAGAACATTGCTCTTTTTACTTTGACCCGCCTTGTACACTTGCATACCTATGGTTTTTATGGGGGAGAAAAGGGGGGGGGGGGGGTTAGAGGAATTTGCAAGGCGGAAAGGTATGGGAAGCGGTAGGGGGTAGGGGGACTTTCATGATAGGTTTATTTCGATGTTTTTCATGTATGATGCGAGGGCCCTTGGGAGGCGAGTTAGCAGTGTAGAGGCACACACAAGCATTATAGTCTTAAGAGAATGGCGCTGCGGGAAGCTACCAGGGGATCTGACCGACGCTCAGCATCCAATTAAAGTCGGGGCCGATGTAAATCAGACAGTTACTGTTACTATCGGAACTGGAATTCTTCACTTGCTGCTGAAGAGGGGAACGGTGCGCTGATTGGACTGTCCTGAGAGCTACGATGTCGATTCTGAATTTAACATTTAACACTCAACATCATCCAACATTTGGATAGTAAACAAGATAGTTTTCTATTTCTGTTCACATCCACGTAAGATTAGATCATGTTGAATTTATAAAGGAGCAAATCTGACGATCTGACTTAGCATAGGAAGAAAAAGTAGACAATCTCATTAGCCGTTTTCTTTTGGTGTGCTATAGCAAGTGGGTGCTCTGCTCTGTGATAGACTTGCTAACAGCGAAGGGAACCGCAGGAGAATCCACTTATCTCGGTGAAAACTTGGTCCCCACAGCTCATCACACCACTGTTATTGCAGCATATTTCCCATGTTAAGGTGCAGTTACGTGTTTTCACTGGCAGTGTCTTTATACCAGGGTGGCTTTTCTCAAAACTCTCCAGTAATGTAGTGGATCGCAAATTATTCCTCCCCATGGAACTTAACGGCAGAAGAGGTTTATTACTATTTTTATGATGAGGATAATGATGATGATGACGTGACTTGCTCATTACATCTGACAATTTATCAGTAAGTCGGATCTCCGTCACTTGCACAATTAGAATAGGAGATGACATCAAGAAGAAGAAGTGTATATATATATATATATATATATATATATATATATATATATATACATATATATATATATATATATATATATATATATATATATATATATATATACATACATACATACATACACACACACACACAAGGTTTGACAACTAAATAATAAGACTGATTTTATTATGGCCAAGACAAACATGCAATCTATCAATCAAAGCATAGAATCCAAAGAGGCAGCTTTCGCCTTTGATATGGCAACATTTCAGCGCCGTCCGATAAGCAGACAACAAACAAGCCACCATTGTGTTACCCTAGCCAGAGGTGCATTGTTACGTAATCAGTATAAAGCAAAAATCTTACGTTAAATTAGATTTGAAGTTCAGAAAAAGCGCCAGTGCGACAGTAGAATTGATGAGACAAGTTTATGGGAACAATTGTTTATCTCGTGCACGTATTTTCAGTTGGTATTCACGATTCAAAAGAGGTGTGGAGATGATTACTAATGCAAGCAGACTTTGACGCCGATTTTTTGTTCCTAATGAGGAACCCATGGATACACGAAGATCGTTGCTCTACTATGAGGATAATGGTAGATGAATTTGGTGTGAATACAGAGAGTTCGTAAAAATTTTAGTGGAAGATTTAGAAAAGGAAAAAGTTGCTTGTCGGTTTGCATTTAACACCTGGGAATTTTTTTTGTTTCTTCTTCATGACAATGCACCACCTTAAAGGGCGGTAGTTGCACAGGAATATTTGGCAAACAACAGGTGCGTGTTCTCAACCATCCACTTTGTTCCCCAGGTTATTCTCGCTGTGACTATTTTCTATTTCCAAAATTAAAGTTGCCATTGAAAGGACGCTTCTTTGATAATACTGATGAATCCAAAGGGCCGTAACATCGACTGTAAGGGCCATAACGAAAGAAAAACTACAGTTGTCGTTCCAGTGTTTGTTAGATCGTGCAACATGCTGTATAAATGCATAAGAGGCTTACTTTGAATAAAATGCAGGTTATATCTTTAACCGTTGATTATTTAAATTTTTATGAAATTAGTCTCATGCACTTCACTTGCCCCGAAAAACTGATACATTTGTTCAAAATATAGCATCACTTTCATCTGTGTTTTCGTCAATCAGTGTTCTGACTAAAGTGTCCATAATTTGCTCTCCACAGTTTTCGTCAAGTGTAATGTGGACTGTAATGTTATTGTTTGGAACAGAAGGCAGGGGTATCCATCCAATTCCAAAATTATTGCCATTAAGGCAGCAAGCATGTTCAATGGCGTCGTTAGCCCGACCAATCCAGGATTTACCTCATTTAAGGTTCCTCTTTTTCTTTCTTTAAAAAAAATTTTTTTTTTATTTTATCGCTTGAATAATTCCTCATGAAGTAGGTGTCGAGGGTCTGACTTCACTCCGAGAAAAGCAACAGCCCTAAATAGCTTTATTCTGTTTTCCGTTTTTAGGTAAACCCAGATGTATCGCATAGATTACCAGGAGGTGTCTCGTTGTCAATTTGTTTTTCCCAGTCTGTTCACCTGGGTTGTGCTGGGTATCATGATGGCTAATGCATATGCTATGGCCAAGAGAACTAACGTATGATATAACATTACAAGTGGCCGTTGCAGCTCCCTTACCTTTTATTGCGTAGAGTCCTTTCTTGATTTTGGTTATGCTGTGGTCTACGTTTAAAAAAAATGTGCCAAGCATCAGTTAAATGTTATATCTAGGTATTTCATGAAATCAGATCTCTCCATGTCAGTGCCACAGAGTTTAACTATCGGCACTTGTGTTTTGGAAAAGTAATTATTTAATGAGAACCAGGTGACTGTCGCTTTAGATGGATTATTTGTTGCCCCTGAGGTGTTGCACCAGGATGATATGCGATCGCATTCCTGTTGTAGATCCAAAACAATGTTATCCCTGTTACTGCCCTGTCGGTACACGAGGATGGCATCCCCATATGATGTAAGTTCTTCTTCTGCCACCCAGTTGTTCTCCTGTGAACCTGGCTGTGTAGATGTTGAAGAGGATTGGATACAAAGGACTGCCATGTGTGGCAAAACAGGGTGTATTGTTATCTGTTCAGAAGACCAACTACCACATCGAAATACGGCCTTTCTCTGGAGAAGTGCGACAGATATAAATCGAATATGTTGGGTTCCATTAACTGAAATATTAGTTGGCGGAAGGGAACTTTGCATCCTAAAGATCTATGGCGACTGCACATGTTTCAAAGCCATTTTAACGATCATCATATATGTCATGTGCACAGACAGCGGCGGTACGCCATGTCTCCATGTTTTGTCCGTATCCTCCAAGTGTGTGTGTGTGTGTGTGTATGTGTGTGTGTGTGGTGTGTATGTGGAAAAAAAGGGGAGGGGTGGGGAAAAGCAGCTGATGTATTTGGAGTTATCTTTTCCGGTGTATTCTGCATCGTCATGCAAGCATAAACAGCGCGGCGTCTTTGCCAGGTTTTTCTATGCAGCCAACTTTCTGGATTGTGCCATATCGAGATTGTGCCATAAAGGGATTGTGCCATATCGGGATTGTGCCATAACGGAATTGTACCATAACTGAATTGTGCCATAACGGGATTGTGCCATAACGGGATTGTGCCATTACAGATGCTGTCATTGTACGCTTTACATGGGACCTTCGTGGATGTTAGGGGTAATTTGGCAATGTCTTCATAGTGAATGCCAGCAGGGATAGGAGCAGATTTCTGTGATGTACGGAAATTCAGGAAAGAAAACAGGCCAAATTATCCCTTTTATCTACAAAAGACACATCTGTATATGAAAAAGTCAAACAAAGGTACACCTTGTTAGATAAAGAAGTGAAACATAGTGCACGGAAAGATAAACAAGATTTCATACACAACCTAGCTTGCGATGCTGAAACGGCTGCCAGAACTGGGAACAATAAAGCTGTATTCCACATCATGAAACAGCTGTGCAACCATACACCTACAGCAAACGCACCCATCAAAGACAAACAGGGTAAATTATTATTATCTGAAGAACAACAAAAGCAACGATGGGCAGAACATTTCAGAGAAATATTAAATAGGCCACAACCCGACACTGTTCCCAATATAGACGAAGAAGAAGCTATGCCCCCTCTAGATGCTACCTGTGAACCATTCACAATGTTAGAACTTAAATCAGCAATAAAAAAACTAAAGAAGAACAAGGCTACTGGCGCAGATGAAATCTCAGCTGAAATGTTAAAGGCAGCAGACGAAAACACCTTACAATATTTGCTACAGCTGTTCAATGATGTTTGGCTAAATGAATCCCCATCGCAACAGTGGAAAGAAGGTGTTATATTCAAACTGCCCAAAAAAGGTGATTTAGCAGACTGCAACAACTGGCGTGGTATCACCCTACTCTCCGTACCAGGAAAACTGTTCTGCAGCATGCTAATGCAGAGACTGAAAAAGCCAATAGATGCAAGACTCCGAGAAGAACAAGCAGGATTCAGACCGAATCGGTCATGCATCGACCATATATTCACACTCAGGACCATCGTAGAAGAGTCAGTAGAGTTTCAATCCCAACTCATCATCAACTTTGTTGATTTTCAGAAGGCTTTTGACAGCATACACCGCCCTACACTCTGGAAGCTACTCACAATCTATGGTTTCCAAGATAAATATGTCAATATTATAAAGGCCTTCTACACCGATTCCCGCTGCCTTGTTAGAACGGAATCTGGTAACTCTGGTTCCCAGTAGAAACAGGCGTGAAACAAGGATGTGTCTTGTCACCGATGCTTTTCGGAATAGCACTCGATTGGGTCATGCGCAAATGCACACAGGACACACATCTAGGCATCAAATGGGTCGACAAAGTTCTCGAAGATCTTGACTTTGCTGACGACCTAGCACTCCTGAGCACAACACATCTAGAAGCTCAGGAAAAAATGGACCGCCTCCAGAATATTTCAAACCAAATCGGCCTTCAGGTCAACGCAGCCAAAACGAAAATCATCGATCTTACCAACGAGTCGAAAGACATCAAACTAAAGGATATTTTTCTTGAAAAAATCACCAGCTTCACATACTTAGGGAGCAAGATAACCTCTGCGGGAGATACAACATCAGAAATAACGACTCGAATCGCGTTAGCATCAAGTGCCTTTAACAAACTGTCAAACATTTGGAAGTCAAGATCACTCAGCAACAACACGAAACTTAAGGTCTTCAATTCCTGTGTGATCCCAGTGCTAACTTATGGTTGTGAAAGTTGGAAATCATCAGTATCAATCGATAAGAAACTAGTCGCTTTCGAGAATAGATGCCTCCGAAAGCTATTGAATGTTCACTGGTCGGACTTTAGGTCCAATACATCTATAAGACAGGAAACAAAACAAAAATATGTGTCTGATTTTATTAGAATGCGTCGCTGGAATTACATCGGTCACGTACTTAGAATGGACATACAGAGACTTCCCCACCAAGCCTTCATATGGTCACCAGAGGGTAAAAGAAAACAGGAAAGACCAAAAGAAACTCTCCGTAGAACCATCACAAGGGAGAGCTCAACCATAGGTCTCAGTCGCACTCAAGACCTACATCAAGTGGCAACGAACCGACAGACGTGGAAAGCTATGACCTCTGCCCTATGCGCCATCTTTGGCACAAGAGGAATAACTAACTAACGTAGATATGATGTATATATGTATAAATGTATATGATTATTCTTCTCCTCTGTTAAACTACTGTAAGCTCTGGCAGAAAGTCGTCCTGGTTATTCGTCCATGCTACTTGCTTTGTGCTAGGGTCTGAGTTTTACATGTACTTCCGTTCTTCTGACTTATGTGTGTGCTGTTTGAAGTTTCTTGCCACTCGAGCAGATGCCCTCGGACTTCGAAGAAATTTCTCAAAAAATTGATTCCTGCGACATGCTTGTGGGGAGTGACTGAGCCTTTTAATGTTTTTCCTCACAATGGGGCCCAGGAACCCACACGGGAAGTATATGAGTCCAAAAACTGTACAGGGATTGCACACAAATTATATCCTACATGACACTATTCAGGGGAGGTCGTCAGTCTCACTGTTAGGTGACAGCTGGCAATCACCAGTGGACCTATCAGGACAAATATGAACAATCGTTTCTCATGGACAAGATCGGCATTCATGCGCGGTATCAAGGTGACTAAAGCGTTGTCTATAATAAATGGTAATGTTTCATCATCATCATCAATATCATCATTATCGTCATCATCATCATCAGAAACCACTTCTGCCATTAATCGTCGTGGAGAGAAATAATTTGTGATCCAGTGCACGCTGACTGTCACTGGCTATCTTCATGCCGTGAAGGCGTAAAGTGTCTTTAACTGTTTCTTGATGAATCTACTACAATCTGTGTCTGACAGTATAATTTTTCCCTCGATCTCAGATGTTTAAGCTGGCGGCGTTTCGCATGAATCTCGTCTCGCAAGTAGTGATTTTGCGTATATGTTGTTTGTATTCTGTCTCTTTGCCCTCATAGTTATGTTTGGATGTATTAATAATGATGACAACTTGATTCCTTACTGTATAACAAGAATGTTCGTCAGCAAAAAGTAGTTTGTTTAATGTGGGTTAGGAGATTACTTCCTCTGATATGTGTACTTCCTTATGATTCTAACGATCTATGTTGTCATAATTTATTTCTTTAGATATTCTGCCTATATCAATGTTGAATACAAGTGGGTAGAGCACACATCCCTGTCTCACACCTGTGTTGATTTTGAACATATCTGATATGCCTTTTTGTCGCTTGATGTTATAAAATCCCAAACGAGATCTCCAATTGTCGGTGGCCCACGTGGGTAAATACACTGATATAGTGAGGGTGTGGGTTTGAACCTTAACAATGCCCACCCACGTGAGAAACTGGACTATTATCTAAGCTATGTTGATCCTAGACAGTCCTGGATAGCCAAGAAAACAGCGAGTGGCTCGTTCCATGAAATGAAAGTTGCTGTACTTGTATCCACAGGAGTAGGAGAAGGGATAGATAGATATCAGGATACACCCACTGTTATATTATCTCGATACACAGTTAACCCCTGCGACTATTCTCCTCTCCTGGCATTACTTAAAAGCCCCCATCAAGTGATTTAAATATTTGTTAGCTGAAGTAAACTAATATGCACAAAGACACTTGAACCTAAGTACACAATTTACTCGACTATCATGAAACTCATCACACATGATTTATTTAATAAATCTGACTAAAATAAAATGAACTTGTTTAGGCTAGTAGAGTTGGGATGATGTTATAGATGACATTAAAGTTGTACATAACTTAGCTCATCAGGACAGTTCTCGGCTTGAGACCCTGCCTATCTTTTCCAGTTTGTCGTCCTCACTGCTTTCTGCAGGTCGTTACACTCGACGGTCGGCAAATAATGGATGCCTACTAGTCCCTGCCCAATGTGGGAACTGGAAAAATGAAACCACGATGCCAAAAGTTCTGTCTCAAGCTTAGGTTAAGCCCAACAGATGGCATGTCCTCGACAGGATCTCATTTACCAGACCTATAGTTCACCCCTTTATAACTTTTATCAAGCTCCTCCTACATTACGCCTAAAATCATTCTCATTAAGGGATATCACAGCTCCTCCCTTGTGGGTGTATATTCACTGTCAGTCAGTGACTGTACAACAATTTTGAATTCCCACGCTAGGATCTCCTGGTTCAATTAAGCTGGCCAGAGCAAATAGGACAAGTCACACCTCTAGCCTACTTCACCTGTCATCACAATAAAATCCGACTTTGTCAATTCTTCTGCCAACACTTTCCGCTCACTGTGTCAATAGTGACCGTCGGACCAGCACTCCAGTTTAGGTAACCTCAGGGGGAATTAAACACAATTAGCCGGAGTTAGCTGCTCCTAAAAGTCTGGCTAGGAGATAACATTTTTGACACCAACAGATGGTGTGCAAATCTCCAGTCAGTAAGTCTGCTTGGTCAGTCTTATCTCTGTACCTTAACACTTAACGTCTGGGGAAAAGTTTTAGTGTGTGAAATCGCCAACATCCCAGGAGAATTAAATGCTTGTTCATTTCGCCTACTTAAAATAAAGAATGTATCCAAATCCCTATTTTCCTGTATACTTTCAAAATACAAAGAAATAAAAGTAGGTTAAGGAAAGACCTTCTGAAGTCACCGAGCGTATTGTCACAGAGCCTCTCCCTTAAGTTCGGTCACCCTGACCGCACATCTGCACGCTCTGTGGCTTCCAAGAATTTCAAGTCCTCCTTAGCATAACTGCCCATAAGTTTTCTGTTTCCAGTATTCTTTATGGCAGTGGGAATTCCTGCACTCGTCTGCAGATATCCCATGTCCTTTCATCCAGGATAATTCAATACTGTCATTGATCCTGGTATTGAGCGGGTATTCCAAGCAGTCGCTCGGTAATGTCCCTTTGTCCGGAGGTTCCTCCTTCCATCGGATAATCAAAGATCCATGCTTTGTCAACGGGACTCCTCTGCGCCGTTGACTGACAACCTCTGTGCGTTTCCTCACTTCGCTGCGCCCTATCTGCCTAGGGAGAGCCTGAAGTGTTCTACTAAAAGGATTAGTTGCAGTCAGGTTGGATCCTCTTTTCTTCCGTCTACAGATCCTTGAAAAATCTGTTACAAATCTCCTCTTAAAACGAGGGATATCTTCACTCATCGTGATCCCACGAAGTGAGTGCCACTTACCACTAACAATTTCTCTGAAGAGTGTCCATTTGTTGCCTCTTCGGTGCATTCTGTCTTTACCTTGCCAAATTGTCAGGGTGGAATTGTCTTTAACAAAGATCAGTCCAGAGTCAGAGCACGAAATCAAGTCAGGGTATACAGTCAAATCAGTAAAAAACTCAGGGTTTCCTGTAGACTGTAAGGTGGGATTTCTTCGCAATGAAGTTTCCACCACCAGCTGAGATACCCCTGTCACTTCCTTCGAAGCAAAGAGTACTACAAGACCAGAATGTTGGGGTTCCCTACTATTCATGGCTTGTTCTGCTTCAGGGTCCTTCATCAGAAGTATCCCTGTCGCCCCAGCTGTACAAGGCAGCAGAGACAAGTTGTCTCCCTGCTCACGAAAAGTATTTTCTTCTTCGATAATGGCAAACACTTCTGTCTGTCCATTATCGACGTGCACAGGCCTAGCAGAATTGTCCTGTTTATGTCGAGTCTCTAAGATCGTCAAGACGTCCAGAGAACTCTCCTCCTCATCTGCTATTCTCACCTTGGTCTGGCTTTCATATGCACAGTCCAGTGAAAGCAAATCAGGAGGTGTGTTGCCGCCATCGCAGTCAACTCCTTTTGGTGTAAAGTCAGAACTAACACATTCCATTAGGCATGCGGCCGCATCCAAGGAAATAGGGGACACAGGTTCAGCGTTATTCCCTACATCAGTCTGCTTTAATTCCTCTTCTTGCATGAAGGGACCAAAGGGGATATGGGAGTTGGGTAAGTCTTTGCCCTCGTCCTCATTAATGTCTGGTGTGACAGTCGAACCGCTATGTCTACGGTTACAACCGTTATCACGCTTGTCACTACTGTCAGGTTCGCTCTCATTTATTTTGTCTGAGGTAATGGGAGTAAGGGGTTCCAGCAATGTAGATCTGGTCCCTTTAGAAGATTTCTGCTTCTTGTTCCATCTTTTCCTTTTAGGCTTAAGAATGGAAGTTAAGGGGTCCAGCAATGTAGATCTGGTTATCCTTAAAGAAGAGTTCTCCTTGTTGCCTCTTTTCTCTGTAGGAATAAGAGGTGTGAGATACTGTCCTCCGGTTTTTATGTTTTCTTCCTTAGCTGTTGAGTTTGGCCAAGGAGTGCACACCACAGTGTCTAGATAGTGGGCCCCCACCATATCTGCTTGAGTTTCAGCCTGAGGTAATGGTTTTTCCTCGCATATACTCGCAGTTTCCTCAACGCTAATGTTTTCTGCTTGCTGTTTTATCCTATCTTTTTCTGCCCTCTCAAGTAGCAGTTTTCGATGAATTTCTTCACTCTTACGCCGCATCCTTTCAGCAAATCCTTCCTGAATACACTCTATCTCTCTTTCTAATTCTTCTCTTATAAGCTGTATGTCTCTTTCATACTCTACTTTCCTTAGCTGTTCCTCTCTTTCATACTCTTCTTTCCTAAGCTGTTCCTGCCTATTATATTCTTCTAGCTCCAACTGGCGCTTTTTCTCTGCAGCATTACGGGCAACCATATAATCAAAAGTAACCATCTGGCATTTAATATATGTTTCTAACTGTGCCCCTACTCTACCCTCAGCTATCCCGAATTTCCTTACATCTTTTTGGTACTCGGTACGTAAGTCCATTCTCTATCTATCAGGTCTATCCAGAAATAAATATGATACTCCCTCGAGTCAGGATAAGAAGGATATGTCAGAGCAAAGTACAGTGAACTTGGCACCAGAGGAGACTATGACAGCCGCACAAAGATGTATATGATGCAAAGCAGCCTACCAGATTAACAGCCTATAGAATATTATAGCAGCAAAAAGATAAGCCTATCAATGATCAAAGCGATGTTACACTCAGTCACTAATTATTAATCTCAATGATATGATGTCAGCATGTAATATGTTCTACAATCTATATCAAATGAAATATGCAAGCAAAAAAAAATCATCAATTCATCAACTCTAACTAAGCACTATAGATTACACATTGATCAATGTTCATGAAATGTTCAATGATAGACAGTTAACTCATATGATTTCATCAATTAATTACTTTTACAGTTATTATAATTTAATCTTCCCAGTTACCAATTACTAAGTATGATTTTAGTCTAAGTACTGGATGAAGAGTTAAAATGAAATCTATGAAATTAAACTTTTTATTCGTTAGTCTAGGGTCTGCCGGGTTTGATCGCTGGCGGGACGCCACTTGTGTCAGGTTTTAATTCTAGAGAGCGACACAACGGTTACATGATGTTATAAACCCCGAGACGAGATACCCAATTGTCGCTGGGTTCTAATCCCGGACTAGCCCCCAATTGTCGCTTGATGTTATAAAATCCCAAACGAGATCTCCAATTGTCGGTGGTCCACGTGGGTAAATACACTGATATAGTGAGGGTGTGGGTTTGAACCTTAACAATGCCCACCCACGTGAGAAACTGGACTATTATCTAAGCTATGTTGATCCTAGACAGTCCTGGATAGCCAAGAAAACAGCGAGTGGCTCGTTCCATGAAATGAAAGTTGCTGTACTTGTATCCACAGGAGTAGGAGAAGGGATAGATAGATATCAGGATACACCCACTGTTATATTATCTCGATACACAGTTAACCCCTGCGACTATTCTCCTCTCCTGGCATTACTTAAAAGCCCCCATCAAGTGATTTAAATATTTGTTAGCTGAAGTAAACTAATATGCACAAAGACACTTGAACCTAAGTACACAATTTACTCGACTATCATGAAACTCATCACACATGATTTATTTAATAAATCTGACTAAAATAAAATGAACTTGTTTAGGCTAGTAGAGTTGGGATGATGTTATAGATGACATTAAAGTTGTACATAACTTAGCTCATCAGGACAGTTCTCGGCTTGAGACCCTGCCTATCTTTTCCAGTTTGTCGTCCTCACTGCTTTCTGCAGGTCGTTACACTCGACGGTCGGCAAATAATGGATGCCTACTAGTCCCTGCCCAATGTGGGAACTGGAAAAATGAAACCACGATGCCAAAAGTTCTGTCTCAAGCTTAGGTTAAGCCCAACAGATGGCATGTCCTCGACAGGATCTCATTTACCAGACCTATAGTTCACCCCTTTATAACTTTTATCAAGCTCCTACATTACGCCTAAAATCATTCTCATTAAGGGATATCACAGCTCCTCCCTTGTGGGTGTATATTCACTGTCAGTCAGTGACTGTACAACAATTTTGAATTCCCACGCTAGGATCTCCTGGTTCAATTAAGCTGGCCAGAGCAAATAGGACAAGTCACACCTCTAGCCTACTTCACCTGTCATCACAATAAAATCCGACTTTGTCAATTCTTCTGCCAACACTTTCCGCTCACTGTGTCAATAGTGACCGTCGGACCGGCACTCCAGTTTAGGTAACCTCAGGGGGAATTAAACACAATTAGCCGGAGTTAGCTGCTCCTAAAAGTCTGGCTAGGAGATAACATTTCTGACACCAACAGATGGTGTGCAAATCTCCAGTCAGTAAGTCTGCTTGGTCAGTCTTATCTCTGTACCTTAACACTTAACGTCTGGGAAAAAGTTTTAGTGTGTGATATCGCCAACATCCCAGGAGAATTAAATGCTTGTTCATTTCGCCTACTTAAAATAAAGAATGTATCCAAATCCCTATTTTCCTGTATACTTTCAAAATACAAAGAAATAAAAGTAGGTTAAGGAAAGACCTTCTGAAGTCACCGAGCGTATTGTCACACTTTTTGTGTTTTTACTGATATTTTTTCTTGTGTGGTACATGACTATTATGTCATTGTACCCTATGGTTATCAAGAACAGACTTGTTTGTTTCTATCCACTCTATCGTAAGACTCATTCTGATTTACAAAGACAATATTTTCTACTAACACACTATTCTGTGTACTCAATGGTTTTCTCATACACTTGCGTAAGTGTGAATAATGCATGTGGGCATCCTCTGTCTTTTTCTGAAACCTAATTCTGATTTACTCAACTGTTGTTCAGCTACTTTGTTCTAGTAGTTTGGCGTACATATTCTTTTTATGACTCAGTAGTGATATACCTAACTACTGGACGTAAATTTGCCAAGAAAAACCATATAACACCCAGGGGTTGTTTGGGTTGATTCTGCAACGTCCTGTAAAGGATATGCAAATAGCTTAGTGATATACCTTTGTATGCTTCACATTCTCTCCTATTAAATTGTTTTCCACATCCGTACTATTAGTGCGTTTTGTCACTCAGCTTTGTTCTTAAGCTATATTGAGAAATCAAGTGAGCCAGTTATTTTGGTTGGTAGTTTTATACTACTACACAACTGAAATATTGCATGTACAGGCTCTTGAAAAATATATATATATGTGTGTGTGTATGTGAGTGTGTGTTTGTGTGTTTACGTGTGTGTGTGTGTATGTGTATATATACAAGTATATATATGAGCATGCTTATGTGTGTGTGTGTTTACGTGTGTGGGTGTGTATGTGTGTATATATACACGTATTTATGAGTGTGTATATGTGTGTGAGTGTAAATATATGTGTTAAAGTTAGTTAAGTATTCGTTACATGCCGTCGATAAAACCAACTCCAAAACTTCTTTTTATAGCAAAAGGGCTGTCTCTAAAGGACATTCATAAGAAAATGCTTCCTGTTTATGCTGACAAATGTTTCTCGTTAAGTGGAGAATAGCTGGGTCAAGACTTTTTTTTTTTTAAATGACGCTTAAAGTTTGCTGACGAAGTCCGATCTGGTCGTCCTGTTGAGAATGTAAACAGACTCATCCGTGCAGCGGGTGGAGAGGATAATTTGAGATGAAAGGCGAGTAACGCTTTGTTTCTGTAGCAGCCGAAATAGGGTGTTCACATGGTTTTTTGTCCGCTGAAAGCCCACTATGGTGGGAGACATTTTACGAATCACGCAGAAATTGAATGTGAAGTGAAGATGTAATTTAGAAAACAGAGCATGCAGTTCTAAGAAGCAGGTTTGAGAGAACTTTTCAAACGACAGGACAAGTTAATCAATATAGGTGGAAATTATGTTTAAAAAAAAGGCATAGTGAATGTTTAAAAAAAACGGTTTACAAGTTATCACCTTTTGTTTTTGTTTTAAACTACCATTTGTGGCTTATTGACTATTATATCGATTATATATTATATATATATATATATATATATATATCATTATATTATTATATTATATATCATTATATATAGATTATATTATATACAATTTAAGATAAAAGGTATGTAACCTCTATGTTATTATTTTTCATGGCATGGACTTCTTCTGTCTGTAGCTATAGTAGCTAAACAATGAAGATGTTTTAGCTAGTTTTCAACAAGAGATATACGACTTGGTAATTCTGTTCCTTATTAAACATGATTGTTAGTTGTTATTCTTTCATCCCATCGTTATATTGTTGATTAAAGATGTTGTATCACTGTTGGCGGCTGTGGCTTGGGCCTTGCGAACGCGCTTCGTAATGCCTGGTTGCCGGGTTCGATACCAGCTGCGGACGATTTGTGTTTCCATGGTTTCGACAGTGGCACCCAGAACTGACCATTCAGTGAGCTATAGCAAACTACTAAGAAAAACTATCGCAGCCGAAAAATGATGTGGTTGGTTTTACAAAATTCCTGTAATTGATATGCAACTAAGAATCACTGTTGGTTGTTGTAGTCTTTCTACTACTTTACTATACTGATACTACATAATACTATTTTATACTTCCACTGACTATTACCTTATTTTATGGGTATGTAGACTTATTAATACACTCTCCACACAGGATAACCTTTTGACTGTCAATGACATTTTGTGTGATTTCCACTGGCAATGATCCGGAGCGGTTACAGGGCTAACCAGTCTGCTACGATTTTGGAACCACGTCGACTAATGACTAACTATAAATGACTAACGACTAATGACTATTGTATGTGTACGACTAATGACTAACGATAAATTACTAATGGCTAACGACTAAGACTAATTACCAGCCACTAACGGTTAATGACCAACGATTAAGACTAGAGACTGATGACTAACGACTAATAACTAACGAATAATGACTAGCGACTAAGATTAACGACTAATAACTACCGACTTAGACTAACGAATAATGACTAACGACTAACAACTGATGCAGAACTCTTACGTCCGATGGCATCCATAAGTCCCCAACCGGAAAATACAAACATGATTTTAGGTGGATAGTCTGCATCAAGTTCAGGTAGACAGACGGGTTGAACATAATCGTTGAACCGAATGCCACGACAATTTCTATCTGGTATAATTTTGAGCAATGCTATGTCCCATCCTTTTTCGTCAGCTGTCAATTATAAGAGTTTATGAGAAAACTAATTTACTATTAAGATACCGTGATTAAATTATTAACTACTCGTTCAGCCACTGATACAATAAACGCTAATTCACAGTGTGATACCCTACTAATTTCATAACAAATTTATGGCTAGCCTTCATTAGTAAATCATTTAAGGTGCTGTTATATTTCTCGTACGAAGCAGGTAGGTAGGTACGCCACCAGGATATCACACAAGCCATAAACACCCGGTGACACAGAGTGCCACCATGCGGATGAGGATCACCCGTGGAAAGGTCCCAGAAATCTCTTTCAGCCGTTAGGCTATTTCTATGTCTAGGCCATATCTATGCCCCGTCTATATTCAGGGCCTCCGGTAGAAACCAGGGTGAGGCTTAAAAAAAAAAAATTACATCCCACATTGGAAAAACTTAAACGACACAGCTTGGCTGCACGCTTTTTGAGATCAAACAGGTGGGATCGCAGTTGAGAGTAATATTAACTACAAATGCAAGAAGCTAACATAAAAAGATAATATCGACAAGGCTTTGTTTTTAGAACACCAACCACTCCCTCCCTCCCCCCCCCCCCCCTCCCCCAAAAAAATATTTTAAAAAAACAGCAGCAACAAAACGTCTGTGCTCATCACAAAGTGTCTAAATCTGGTTGTCCTGTGCAGTGTTGCCACTTTGGATCTTTTATATCCAAATTTAGATCTTTTTCATTGCATTTAGATACTGTTTTTGACGTTTAGATCGTAAATATTTATATAGATTCTTTTCATATCGAGTTAGATATTTTATAGATTTTTTTTCTCTCATTGTCAATATAATAATTACTGTGTAAAATAAATATATGGCAGCCCCGGTACTGATTAATAAAAACGCGCGTAAATCATACTAACTTTGTTTCAACCGTATCCTCACTGTGCTGACTTTGCGTTTCTTTTTCATGTGATTTAAAAAAAATAATTGCTCAATTTCTTATTTGGCTTTCACTTTGAAAAAACCTTTCAACGTGCCAAAAGTAAAGTATGAGCAAAAAATTTGGAAAGAGTGGTTGCATGATGACAAAATTAAAAACTGGGTATATAATCAAAGCTTGTTGTAAATACTGCAAGTGTGAAATTAAAGCGACAATACAAAACTCAAAGAGTCATGCAGAGACTAAAAAAAAGCATAAAACTGCAGTTTCATTTAAAGATATTATACCGCTGACATCTGTTTTCAGAACTATACTGATAAATGAATCATCAAAAGTTGAAGTATCAGTCGGAATGTTTTTAATTTGTCACTGCGCAATTTCAAACTGTGACCATTTGATCGATTTGTAAAAAATCTTGGATTAGTTTAATTTGAAAAGTGTGATGTAGAAAGTATAGTTTAGGAACTGAAGGACCTTTTAATCAGCAAACAGTTAGGCTTGAAGAATTTGGCTGTAATTGGTACTGATAATGCCTCAGTGATGTTTGGTATAAACAATGGGGTTTATGCCAAGTTGAAGGAAGCTAACCCATTGTTAATACTTATAAAATGTATGCGTCATTCATTGCAGCTAGCATTATCACATGCTTCATCTAAAAATTTACCAAGGAATTTGGAATACCTTTTTGCTGAAACACTTTACTGGTTTTCCAAATCATTTGTCTCTTAAATGCTATCGTGCCATTACAATTCGGCCTGATGAGACTAGAGAAATAAGCCTACTGTTCCACTTATAAAGAAATTTGAACAGCTAAAGCATACCAGGGTCATTTTGGATCTGAAGCTTCAACTTCATTATCCAAGCTAAGTTTATCCTGTTGATCTTGTGAGGTAGACCTCAGTGAAGGTGAGGACATGATTATGTAGGGTAAGTCATAACAAAAGCTATGTAATTTTTGACTTTTTCAATTTGGATATTTTTTCTAGATCTTTTCCACGCAGATTTAGATCTTTTTAGATATTTTTTGACACCGTTTTGGATATTTTTTGTCAAAGAAAAGTGGCAAAACTGGTCCTGTGTTACAGTAACACTGAAAACAATGAAGCCTTACAAAGGCACAGGTACTTGGTATCGTTACGTCGTCGGTTGTTGGGAGGGGGGGGGGGGAGGAATCTTTGTGTATCATTTATTATTCTTGATGTACTGAGATGTTAGGATGACAGCTTTTACTCCGCCTATTATATTAACGTTTGTTCACAATGAATTGCAGGGGAAGGGGTGGGGGGAGGAGATGGAACGGCGACGACATCATGATCAATCAGCATATCCTTTACAAAACGTCGCTCGTCTTTTCCAAGCCATAATGCACATTTAAATACAAGCACACAAACCAACGTACACTCACAAGCACACAAACCAACGTACACTCACAAACACACACACAAACGTACACTCACAAGCTTACAAACCAACGTACACTCACAAGCACACAAACCAACGTACACTCACAAGCACACAAACCAACGTACACTCACAAGCACACAAACCAACGTACACTCACAAGCACACAAACCAAAGTACACTCACAAACACACACACAAACTTACACTCACAAGCTTACAAACCAACGTACACTCACAAGCACACAAACCAACGTACACTCACAAGCACACAAACCAACGTACACTCACAAGCACACAAACCAACGTACACTCACAAGCACACAAACCAACGTATACTCACAAACACACACACAAACGTACACTCACAAGCTTACAAACCAACGTACACTCACAATCACACAAACCAACGTACACTCACAAGCACACAAACCAACGTACACTCACAAGCACACAAACCAACGTACACTCACAAGCACACAAACCAACGTACACTCACAAGCACACAAACCAACGTGCACTTACAAGCACACACACCAACGTACATTCACAAGCACACAAACCAACGTACACTCACAAGTACACAAACCAACGTACACTCACAAGCACACAGAAATGAACCCGCGTGACGTGCCTTGTCCACTAAAAACACATTCGTCTCTAACAGGAAGGGATGTTGCGGCAAGATTCAATGCGTCTCAAAGTTCTGTTTATCGATCGTGGTTAACTTACAAGCAAACAAGCCAGTATTCCAGGTGTACTAAAAATGCCAAACGAAGACTGCTATCTTCGAATGCATTTCCCTAAAGCAACAAACTGACTTCCTATGGTTATCTAGTTCGAGCATACAGTTTACAACATAATACAACATACGTAAATGTCATTTAATTCTAGGATTCCTTATGCGCTGTTGCTTTCCTGAAAGTGAAGTCAGACCATCGACACCCACATTATGAGGAATTATTCAAGCGCAAAAAAAAAAAAAAAAAACGAGGCAAATCCTGGATGGGTCTGGCTGAAGATGCCATCGAACATGTTTGTCGCCTTACTGACATTAATTTTGGAATTGAATGGATAATTATGCCTGTTTCTCCAGACATTAATATAACAGTACACATCACACTTGATGGACGCTGTAGAGAACAGACTCCTGGCATTGTTGACACTTTAGTCAAAATACTGGTTGACGAAAACGCAGATGAAGTTTACACAGATGAGTCAGTAATTCGGGGCAAGCGAAGTGCATAGGCATTCACGGCAAGCTCAAGTGGGAAAACCATCAAACAGATAAATGACGCCTTTCCTATTACAACTAGTAGCCTTCCAATGGAAACTGTGGCTGTAACAAGGGCATTAGCATGGCTTGGTACTCAAAAGTTCACACACGAATGCATTCTTAGTAACTATGAAAAGGCTTAAAGAATTGCTATTTTACTTATTTTATAAGTAACTTGCTTCCAGTCCTTTCTATATAAGTCGTGGTCACCATCTGTAACTGTCATTTTTTCGTGTACCCACCGGCTGAAAAATACTCACATCTGTTAAACATGATAAATAGGGACTTTTACAAAGTCAGATTAAAAATATATAGTTATTTGTAACGACTTCCTTGTGTTCACATTCCGTAGTCTCTAGTATAAAGTACTTTTTTTTTTTTTTATTTACTTCTGGGGGCTTTGGTCTTGTTTCCAAACATGAGTTTTGCGTGCACATTGATTTAATGTGTATGCAGAATAGTGGTTCCTGACCTCAGAATCAGGGGGTCCCCGTTTCAAAGTGGTCATGCCGTTTGCCTCACGCTCTGAAGGACGTGGGCTCATTATACGGCGTCGCCAAGTTCAATTCACAAGTGCAACTATTATGCAGTTCTCTGGTGATCGCAACTGGAGCTACGGAATTAGTGCTTTGTGCGTAGCTGTCAGCAGGTGGCTAGCTCGTCTCAGAGATTCCGTGTATTTAGTGCCTTTGGGTATTTGTCTCCAGGTGTGAAGGGGTGTATGAAAAACGAACAGGTAAACAGACCGACTGGTTCATGCCTTTGGCAGAGTTGCCGAGAATCAAGGCTTGAAATGCCGCCTCCAGCACGACATTATTTAGTTGCCTGCAGCTTTGTTACAGCTACCGCAATACTACTCTTCACTCAGAGCTTTTCTAAACCATATAAGAGCACAAAGATCTCATCCAGCCTTGCGACATTTGTCGTCGGCGATATTTGTATTTTCACAACATAAAGACAAATCTAATCATCGTCAAACTTTAACCATCACTGCATATCATGATTTACTGTTTCTGATTTCAAATGATGATAAGGATATATATATTTTTAAAAAAATTATGTCCAGGTGTCAAACAATTATTAGTTAGTTAGTTAGTTAGTTAGTTAGTTAGTTAGTTAGTTAGTTAGTTAGTTAGTTAGTTAGTTAGTTAGTTAGTTAGTTAGTTAGTTAGCTAGGTAGTTAGTTAGTTAGTTAGTTAGTCAGTCAGTCAGTCAGTCAGTCAGTCAGTCAGTCAGTCAGCCAGCCAGCCAGCCAGCCAGCCAGCCAGCCAGCCAGCCAGTTAGTTAGTTAGTTATTTAGTTAGTTAGTTAGTTAGTTAGTTAGTTAGTTAGTTAGTTAGTTAGTTAGTTAGTTAGTTAGTTAGTTAGTTAGTTAGTTAGTTAGTTAGTTAGTTAGTTAGTTAGTTAGTTAGTTAGTTAGTTAGTTAGTTAGTTAGTTAGTTAGTTGACAGATTATCCTGATTGCACGCCGAACCACTCTGTGCATAAGTGCTTGGATCCCCTACTCAGTAAATCCCACAGCGTGTAACGGCTAACGACACCAGTTCTGTGTTGGTTTTTTATTTCTTCTTTTGCTACCCGAGTAGTGTTCTTGTTTGGCGACACCCCGTTTAACATATTGTTCTTGCAGTCTGATCATGGTTGCAGATTCACAGTTCTTAATTGGTTCACGCAGACGTCTTAACTTTCTTAGCGCATTTAGTATGTCAGTCCGGTCCATGGCTTGTCCGGCTTTCACAGTAGCCTTACCTGCAAGCCTATCAGCTTGCTCGTTTCCTTGTACCCCCACATATCCAGGCACGAAAATGAAACTAATCCTTGTCAACCGTGAATTCTGTAGGGCCACCAACCCCTGCCTTCGGACCCAGCCCTTCTCTATCTTCCTGAGCATACTCATTGAGTCACTGAGAAAGCATGCTCCAGTGAAAGTCTGTGTCCCTAGCCATGTTTCTGCTTTAGTCACAGCCATGACCTCCATAGTCAGACTACTTGTAGTTACGGCAAAAGCTCCTAAATCTCTCTTCACAACTCTCCCTCCAAACTGAGAAAACAATTAAAAGAATGTCGAATTGTCGAAAATTAAGAACTATTCACATTTTGTTTTTATTTTAAAATGAACAATCTTTAAGTTTTAATGTAATTTTTTTTTTTTTTTTTTTTTTTGGTACTTACAAGTAACAATGAGCTGAGCTGATAACCCAGAATTCACTTATAATAGCACCTCCGCAGTGCCGTATACCATCATACTGTATATTCGCCATCCAAGGGAATTTCCCATAAGTGGCGAGAGTGCCACCTAGTATCTTGTCATCTACATCCTCATCAGAGTCATGCTCGTCGTTTATGTGGCGTCTCAGGTTTTCTAAGGGGACCATAGTACGACCACAAACCACTTTCTCTGTATACGAAATGTGTACAAGACAGTTGCATGTCAGATTTATAACAATTTCATAACATTCTTCTTGTTTTTATAGTTCATACCACGTGAAGCAGAAGGCTTGGTACCAGGAAGGAGGGGCATGGGCCAACCGACATGAAGATGGGCACAGGTTATAAGTGACTCTTTGAGTGTGAAAGTGGGAGAACTGACGAGAGACCTAGTTTCTTTCAGGTAGACCGTGATGAGAGCGACGTTCTGCAAAGGACCTGCTAATTGATGATGATGATGATGCTGACCAAGTGGAGTTGGAAATCATGTCAACCCGTGGCCTTCTGTCTCATTTACCTACCATTTCGGACAAAGATGATCTGACATGACATGATGTAAAACTGGAACGCATCTTTTCTATCGTTCTCTCTTTGCCCTTTTCCCCCAGCTGGTTATGTTTTCTTTTCGGGACTTTAATCTTGTTTCCAGAACTTGAGTTTTGCGTACACACCCGTTTTACTGATCTGGCTTATTTGTATGTCGACTGATGGTTCCTCAAATTTCATACAGAGGCAATCTAACAATTTTGAGCACACGACCCTAATTCATCGACATGCTTGTTCGTGGGGGGGGGGGGGGGGGGGGGGGGGGGGGGGGGGGGGGGGGGGGAGGGGGATCTATCCCCGCACCCTTTTTCATAAAAACCAATTCAGTAGAAAAGTAGCCTAGCGAGGGAAGATACAGCGATCGACATGCTTGTTCGTGGGGGGGGGGGGATGGGGGGGATTCTATCCCCGCACCCTTTTTCCTAAAAACCAACACAGTAGAAAAGTAGCCTAGCGAGGGAAGATACAGCGATCGACATGACATAGAGAACATGGGGGTGGGGCGGGGGGCTGCATGCGATAGCAAAGGAAAGAACGACTTGGCATGATTTGGTTAAGGGCCTTTGCTTCAATGGTGGACGGAAAGGCAGAGCAAGAAGAATGGTACGAGTAGTTAATATAGTGGATCGGAAGGTCGTGGATTCGGGTTTTTACAGGGGCCGGACATTTTTTCAAAAATGACCTTGGCTCCCAGGTGGACCCAACCTTCTCTGTTTAACAGGCACAGGCCTGAGAACTAAAGGCGGCAACATCACCCACCAAGTGCTGTTTGGTCTATACAATTGAGGTCTAGCAGTTGCTATCGGCAATAAGTATAAATCTCTAAATCTCCAATAAGCCTGAAGGCGGGGGAAATGGTCCATTACTTTATTCAAAGATCATTCTTCCATCCCAGCTGATTTTGCCAAGATGCTTTGATTTTCCTTAAATGGAGTCACCTTTGATTTGTCAGCTACGGTTTCTAATTTTTTTTTCTTTCTACGAGACAGGTAGACCTAGCAGGCTCCTTTACAAATGTATACGGTGGATTAGAGCTTCGAGTGAGCAGATTCACGCTCCGATCCAAGATGACGCTTGTATTAACAGCGGTTTCTGCTTGTCCGATCTGAAATACGAATCATGCAAAAATAACGGCCGTAATACAGTTATAGAACCCTTGTTAGTGCTAATTGGCGTGAGAGGTTGAGGACCTATGCTCCATTTGGGGTTAGAAAGGTAGAAAAGGAAATACTCGTTAATGAGAACTCCAAGAGACAGAGTGAAAAAAAAAAGAGTTCGTGTTATACGAAATCGGCGCTTATCTAACATTGATATAAAAGTGTTGATTTTAAAACAAAATTCGTTGTGGTCTTCACAATAAAGCTGACTCTACCGATTTTGTCTTTGAGAATGTTACATGACGAGGCTTAGATCTCTTACATGGTGGGATTCTCGTATAACCGACTAGTGACAACTAGAAGGGATAGTTTTATACTAGACCTGTCCAAAGCAGCAATCAAACCCCAGTCACTTAGCTTTGTTTCTCTAACATGATCTTCTTCGTTTGACTTTCTAACCTCAATGGAGTTTAGGATCTCAACCAACTGACACCAAGTCGTTTTATCCTTCGCTATCGCATGCAGCTCTTCCCGTGTCCTCCCCATCTTTTTAACTTCACTCTCCAACTCCCTTCTCCATGTGTTTTTTTTTTTTTTTACCTTTATTTCTATGCTGCTGCGGTTTCTAGTTCAAAGACATTCTAGTCATATTTTTTCCTCAAGTTTTCTCAGAGTGTGTCCCGTAGTTTGCCATTGCTTTCTAGACGGTCGGCTTCTCAATAACACTGTCAAAACCATCGCATGGCGCAAGGCCCGCAGCTAGGATCGAACTTGGCACCCTGGCATTGCAAAGTGCGTTACCAACGGCTTAGCCACAGAAGCCGACTAATCAAGTCTATTGTCAATTACACTAGGAGAGGTGACAAACGACAGGTGGCGTCCTTGGCATACGCTTTGCGAGTCTGACTCGTAATTCCAACGTACCGCTATCGAAACCCACTGCTGGCTGCGTGGATTTTTATCATGGGATGGGACGTTACAGATTAAACCAGCCTAAAATGGGTAACAGAATGGATGTCCTAGGGAAGTAAAGACGGCCAGAGTAATGCTCATCACCTTACTCATCTATTGCCGACTGGACTGTAAAAATATGGGATGCTCTTCCAATATGCCCGATGCGCCTAAGGCGTGAAAATTGATCTTTACTTTACTTTACTTAATTTACCAAAAACAGTCCTATCGCACACCTGTTTTTTGTTTTAGAGAACCTAATGCAGCAACATTACACATTGTTTGGCTATATTTAAGTATTGTGGATACTCTATATTTAGAAATTCCACACTGTCTAGAAACTGTCCCGGCCTACCTCCTCTAATATTTGGTTTTAAACTTTTGTTTAGGGTTTTTGACCTGTTCTTCTGGCCATTTCTCCATTCCTACTGCTTGTGATTGTTCATCGCAAAATTGATTGTACTTACTAGGTTTCGAAGAACACTCTTATAACCCTTTCATTCTGGTGATCCGAAAATCAGAAAACAAGAAGAAAAAAGGCTGCTTTCTTAATATCGTACCCCAAACAGAGGAAATCCACATGTCACGGGACAGTCTAGAATTTCATGGGGTGGTAGATAGGCTGCATGCAGTCATGGGACCTAGGCTGCATGGGACATGGGGGGGGGGGGGGGGGGGGGGGAAGCTAAGACCAGTTCTAGATGTTTTGGGGTCATTAAAAGCTTCAAAAAGCCGGGAAAGCCAGTCTTACTCTCCTCTTAAATGTTGGACTGTCCTGTGACGCCCTCTAGGATATTACGAAAAGCGAGAGGAAGACCAAGAAA
This sequence comes from Candidula unifasciata, assembly GCA_905116865.2. Classification (NCBI taxonomy): domain Eukaryota; kingdom Metazoa; phylum Mollusca; class Gastropoda; order Stylommatophora; family Geomitridae; genus Candidula; species Candidula unifasciata. Next base: position 20,196 of record CAJHNH020003270.1, on the reverse strand, counting down.
GATATGGACAAACTTTGTGACTGAAACCTGCAAAAAAAGATTAACAAATTCATCACCAATTCATCTGAGAAAAGCAAGACAATTACAGACAACTACGACACTTGTTCATTAAGACGAGGGATGAAGATCAGAGTAGCCTATATATAACTGCATAGGGATGTAGTACCATTTTTTTAAATACACCACTAGTAACTAGTTGCAGCCACTTACAACAGATACAGCTAAAGATAAAGCACGAATTCGGTATCGCCGGCGACGTTCCCAAAATATGACATTAAACGGTGCACCTATGAAACCAGTCAGAAACGAGCTAACCTCATAGCGCGAGACTAACACCAAGACCAGTTTGCTACGGATACTCCCTGACAACAGATAAAAACACACTTACCGCCCTGCAGTCAATGACATGGTCGCATGCAAAACATGCTACTAAAATTACTAATAGCACTATCGGAACAACAACCATCATCCTGACACCGTGGACGCGGACTGATTGAAGCTCCACTACATGTGTTTTAATAATATGTTGTAGTAAACATCAGAATCCAGGCATCGATCAGGATCGTATGCTTTGTTAATAGATCAGATCATATAATTGATCGAGCTAATTTCAAGTACGTATAATTGTTAAATATATATATATATATATATATATATATATATATATATATATATATATATATATATATAACAATTATACGTACTTGAAATTAGTGTACTTGAAATCATATAATTGATCGAGCTAATTTCAAGTACGTATAATTGTTATATATATATATATATATATATATATATATATATATATATATATATATATATATATATGCATTGATATGTGATAAACACATTGTAAGATATCGATTTTCAAAACACGCGCTTGCAACTTTAAAAGTTCAAAGAAGATGTGTAGTTCGGCACATATTTGCCTCTGCTGCTTCTAAATGACGACAGTCTTTCCAAGTGTGAAAATGTGGATTTAGTCAAATGATGACAGCCCTTCCGTGTATGAACAATTGTGTTTTGCCAAAAGACGCATTATGGTGAAAACAAGAATAGACTCACTGCCCAACCTAAAGGATATCCTTAATGTTGACTACATGGGAGGCTTCCTTTGAAGTCGGAGTACATCTTCCTGAGAGGCAAGGAACCAACAATTTGCATGCAGACGAAGTCAGACGTAAACGGATGTGCATCCAGAAGTGGACGAACCAGAACTTTCTACCGGAGTCTACAGACGGTGAAGGCGAAGAAGAAGAAAAAAATAACACACAAATGCGGAGACAATGTCTTCAGCTGGAGGCAGCAGATTGAATTCCCCACGGAACCACAGCACTGCTTGTATTAAAACACACATACATAAAATGGACTTGAAAGCTCAAGAGGGTTTTTTGACCTCTGTCACACTTAAACACGGCTATTTGTGTCAGTCAATTGGGTGACTTTGTTTATCACACCGAAATATGTATATATATATATATATATATATATATATATATATATATATATATATATATATATGTGTGTGTGTGTGTGTGTGTGTGTGTGTGTGTGTGTGTGTGTGTGTGTGTGTGTGTGTAAACAGGTCTGTGCATGTTGGTGAATAGTGTCCTTAATTATATGTACTTCGTTATCGATTTTTAATTTAATCAGCCAATCCGAGGCCTTATGGACTTAATTTACACTGCTGCACGTCTAAAGAGAATATAAAATCACATCTCCGACGTCGTGCTTCCGTTAGTGGGAGATTTAGCTTTCACCATGAAAGCCACAGTTCAGCTACTGCTACTAGTAGTCTTTGAAAGCTGCATTGACTGCCTGCCGGTAAGTGTTTTTACTAGAGGTTACAACGACACAGGGACAGTTCGCACACTGCGGCACTCTAGGAGAAAATAAAAGAGTCAGTAAGAGAGACCGCGATCGAAACACAATGCAGGCTGCGTGGATTTTTGTCGTGGTATGGGACGTCGCAGGTCGACCCAGCCTAAAATGGGTACCAGGATGGGCTGTCCTCGGAAAGTAAAGACAGCCGGCGTAATGCTGACCACATTACCCACAGAGTGCTGATGGTCTGTAAAAATATGGGACGCTCTGCCCATATGCCCGATACGCCGAAAGGCGTGAAAAGGGATCTTTACTTTTTACTTTACTTAAGAGAGCCTAGTATCAAGACTTAGAAGACAGAAACGATGGTATAAGGTAAGTAAAAAGGTAAGGGCCATTTTCCACGCCTTTAGGCGTAGAGGTCATACAGGGCTAGACCTATATTTTATGGACCAATCGGCATTGGTGATGTGGTCAGCATCACGTCAGACGATGGTATTACATTGGACATATTCTGAGAAGAGACAAGCAGTGAGATGGGAAATAGATGGGTTGAGGAATTGTGGATGTCCACGAGAAAACCTGCAGCGACTGTTGATGAAAGAAGCTAATAGTTCTGAACTGGATTCCATCCATGATGACATCAAAGTGATTGCATAAGACAGAACGGAATGGACAACTGGGCAGTGAATAAAAGGACCCGTTTCAAGGAATCGGCAGATAAAACAAAGGGTGACACCTTTATATGTTACACTCCCCTGCACTCGATGAAGATGTAGTAATACCACACTGGTCATCTTCACTTTTCGGGACAATTGCCGTTTTGTTTTGTTTTTTAATTTTTTTTTTTAAATGTGTTTCGATGCCTGTAATAACAACTGTAATCATAATGTCATCAATGTTTATATTTCAGGACGGGAAAGCAAAGACATCATTCGAAAAGGGAGTCAAGTATGTCAATGAGAGAGATACGTTAGCGAAACGAAAAGAAAACAAGCGTAAGTTGAATATTGAATGATAAATGTTGAATTAATCTAAACCCTAGCACTCGGGACACTCCCTTTCGCGCTCCGTCCCTATCTTCAGCAGCAAACGAAGAGCTCCAATTCCGATAGCACCAGTAACTGTCCAATTGTATATCCGTATCGCCTTTCCTTGAGTTTTGAGCGTTGGTCAGATTCCCTAGTACTCTTTGCAGCGCCATTCTCCTCAGACTGTAATGATCTATCTGCACCTCTGCACTGTTCACTCGTTTCCAAAGGGCCCTCATAACATCTAGCTAGTCATTCATTATTTCACCACACAGTGCTGCAGAACGGCCAGTCTATCTGCCTGCGTATTTTCCGAAACACCGGCATAACTAGAGAAAATATCCAAAGGATGCTAACTACCCGGGACCATTGAAGTGAAACATTCAGCGTTGAATACACTAGCTATTTTTTTTTTTCCTAAACATTCAGTGTTGAATACACTAGCTTTGTAGTTCTAAACATTTAGTGGTGAATACACCAGCTACGTGGTTCTATACATTCAGTCATGAATACACCAGCTATGTGGTTCTAAACATTCAGTGGTGAATACAGTAGCAATGTAGTTCTAAACATTCAGTGGTAAATACACCAGCTGTGTGGTTCTAAACATTTAGTAGTGAATACAGTAGCAATGTAGTTCTAAACATTCAGTGGTAAATACACCAGCTGTGTGGTTCTAAACATTTAGTAGTGAATACACTAGCTGTGTGGTTCTGAACATTCAGTGGTGAACACACTGGCTATGTAGATCTAAACATTCGGTGATGAACACACTGGCTATGTAGTTCTAAACATTCGATGATGAATGCACTAATTATGTGTTCCTAAACATTCAGTGGTGAATACACTAGCTATGTAGATATAAACATTCAGTAGTGAACACACTGGCTATGTAGTTCTAAACATTCGGTGATGAATGCACTTATTATGTGTTTCTAAACATTCAGTGGTGAATACACTAGCTATTTAGTTTTAAACATTCCATAGTGAATACACCAGCTATGTGGTTCTAAACATTGAGTAGTGAATACACTGGCTGTGGGTTGTAAACATTCATCAGTGCACAGGCTCCGTAGCACCGGCGAGGCTCCTAAAATACTTTGCGTAGATTTTTAATTCAAAATGGTGTCAGAGCAGCGCCGTAAGGCTATTCTTTTCGATTTACAGCTGACAAGGATTTTTTTTTACTTGCGCAACAATTCACACGGGAGTCCGATCTGACTACCCAGAGACCTAGGGCAATTACTAGAAGTACAAGTTCACGTGGAAAAAAAAAGCACAGCGCTCACCGGGGATTGAACCCGGAATCTCTAGCACTTGAGGCGGACACTATTTCTCGCCCCCACTTAGTCCCCGCATGTATCGTTCGAAGTTGGCTACATTGGGATCGGGCCCCTGGCGAGGGACAGCAGTCTGCATACACATGAGCCAGATCTGCAAAGGGATGTGTACGTTAAGCTCATGTTCTGGAACAATATCAAAGTCTAGAAGTGGACAAGCAACCAGGACTTTCCGTGGGAATTTATCGCCAGTACACGCTAAGAGAAGGGGCCCCTGGTTGAATTCGAAAGAACCCTGGGCTCGGATTCAGAGGCCCAGGTGTGAATCCTGGACAAAGTCAAGAATTATTTTTTTTTTCTATAGAGGGAAAAAATAAAATCCTTTTAAACAAACTCTTTTTTCCCTAAACAAAATAGGTCACGTTCCATTAATAGGTTTTTTTTATTGGACTCGTCTACCTTGTGGAGGTTACGGGTGTGCCGGTCTGTTGTTTGCTTTCTAGGTTGTCTTGCATTTACGTTCTCGTTCTGAGAAAGAGAATGCCTGTGACAAAGGTTTTATCACTCTCTAAAAGGGTTTTGTGTTAGACCCAGTTTGTCGATGTTTGCATAATATACAACACGAGATTTCAGCAGCATTGGTACTTGTGCCAAGTCGCATTGCTCAAAGTCTATCAATCAGAAGTGAGCTAGACAAAATGTCGACCAATCAGAAGTGAGCTAGTGTGTAACACTGTGTAAATGCGGGGAGAGCAACGTTACTATTAACTCAAATCCTAACGTACGCAGTTCGAGGCGATTGTAGTAACCGCCTGTCTCAAGCTAAAAGACTGACAACCCCTGTCCTCCCCCCCCCCTCCTCCATCCCTCCAACCTCGCCCCCGTCCCGCCCCCGCAAAGAGACACAGGAAGACAACTATAGAGGATTCTTTACATCATTTTGTCTTGGCGTGAAAGTGTGCCAGTACACGAACTAAGACCCACTGTTGTAGTTCGCGGACTGTAGGGCGGCACGAACGCCCACTAGCCGGCAAATCATTTGTTGATGTATTGCAACTGTATTG
>CAJHNH020003270.1:0-10000 GCA_905116865.2 Candidula unifasciata | reverse complement strand
CTCTCCATCCCCACAAAATCCAGCAGTTGTTGTAAATCAGTTGCATTTTCAGGTATCAAGTGTATGATAAATATATGGCACATAAAGTTTCTTCTTCTTAAACTCCATGCCGTGTTGCGTTGGTAGTCATGTCTATCCACAACCTTATGGGTCCTGTAATTTCAGTCTACTCTGACACAGATGATCCTCAATGCGATGGTGTCAGACTACCCAGCATCTTTTGCCTCCGTCTCCCTCTGCCTTTCCTCCTCTCCAACTTTCCAACTGTAACGATGTACTCAAGTTTTCTCCTTCTCATCACATGACCAAAGAACGTCTACAAAGAATGTATTTTTTTATTCTTTTTTTTTTTTTTAGCCATACATAGGACAGTAGATACAGATCTCTTTGTGAATCGCGGTGCGTCTTTGGGGACGGCGGGAGTTGGCGATAGAACCACTAACTCCACAACAAGCATGTGGTGGCAGGCGACTAATTAGGGTTGTTTCCTCAGAAGTGTGCATCTGCATGAGAAGTGAGAAACTAACAGTCTGCATTTAAAACCTCATACATGTGAAACTGATGTGCACAGATTTAGAAAGAGACCAAAGTCCTGATGTTGGCCTAGGATTGTTTAGAGGCTACTGCATGTGAGAGCTGGAACCCTTAATTTCGATATGTCAGCCCTGAAAGATTGAAAAAAGCCCCATCTCCTTTACCACTTTGCCTATCATTACCTCTTTTGTTCAACTACTCTGGTGGATTAAGACGATTCAGTCAAACCTCAAATCTCCGACTAGTACAACGTCGATCTGACAGAAGGTTTCTGCAGAGAGAAACGTTGACTCACATTTCACAAGCTGGATCGATCGAGGAATCGGTTGTAGGAAAAGTGTGAACGCACTAAGAGCAAAGATTTAACTGGATGCCATACGACTGGCATTGGTTGTGATAAAAAAAAAGCTTTAGCTGAAATGTTTTGGTGATATTTCTGTGTGGGTTTGGGTCATAATCTGCGTGTTTGTGTGTATATGTGTGTGTATGTGTGTGTGTGGGTGGGGAGGGTTGTGGGGGGGGGGAGACTTAATGTCCCTTAACAGGCATGTCGTAAAAGGCGACTATGTATAATTTGGAGTGCCTCCTTCCAAGTCGTAATGCAAGTACGTGAGAGGAGTCTGCATACAAATAATCCAGATTTGTAAAATAGAAGCGCATGCAATACTCAAGTTCTAGAAAGACGCCAGAGAGGACTAGAAGTTAACAAATGAGCCAGATTTGTAAAATAGAAGCGCATGCAATACTCAAGTTCTAGAAAGACGCCAGAGAGGACTAGAAGTTAACAAATAAGCCAGATTTGTAAAATAGAAGCGCAGGCAATACTCAAGTTCTAGAAAGACGCCAGAGAGGACTAGAAGTTAACAAATAAGCCAGATTTGTAAAATAGAAGCGCATGCAATACTCAAGTTCTAGAAAGACGTCAGAGAGGACTAGAAGTTAACAAATAAGCCAGATTTGTAAAATAGAAGCGCATGCAATACTCAAGTTCTAGAAAGACGCCAGAGAGGACTAGAAGTTAACAAATAAGCCAGATTTGTAAAATAGAAGCGCATGCAATACTCAAGTTCTAGAAAGACGCCAGAGAGGACTAGAAGTTAACTAATAAGCCAGATCTGTAAAATAGAAGCGCATACAATACTCAAGTTCTAGAAAGACGCCAGAGAAGACTAGAAGTTAACAAATAAGCCAGATTCGTAAAATAGAAGCGCATGCAATACTCAAGTTCTAGAAAGACGCCAGAGAGGACTAGAAGTTAACAAATAAGCAAGACTTGTAAAATAGAAGCGCATGCAATACTCATGTTCTAGAAAGACGCCAGAGAGGACTAGAAGTTAACAAATAAGCCAGATTCGTAAAATAGAAGCGCATGCAATACTCAAGTTCTAGAAAGACGCCAGAGAGGACTAGAAGTTAACAAATAAGCCAGATTTGTAAAATAGAAGCGCATCCAATACTCAAGTTCTAGAAAGACGCCAGAGAGGACTAGAAGTTGAAAAATAAGCCAGATCTGTAAAATAGAAGCGCATGCAATACTCAAGTTCTAGAAGGACGCCAGAGAGGACTAGAAGTTAACAAATAACCAGGACATTATGTCGTGGCAGAATACTAAGAAGAAGTAGATAGCGTGTTGTGGGCAAGCTGCTGTTTTGTCCATGTTCAGATAAAATGCTGAATGTTTGCTTTTCAATTATTAAATGTCTAAATTTGAAAAGTTTCCAGTCCTGCTTCCGGGGTCACAAGTATAGATCCATTGCTTCCCCAAGCATGTCATTTTTTAGAGTGTCCTTTGAAATCGGATTGCATCTGCTTGGGTGGCGAGGAAATAACAGTCTGCATATAAATAAGCTAAATCTCTAAAACGGATGTGCGCCTACAACTCAATTTCTAAAACAAGACCAGAGGACAGAAATGGACGAACCACAAACACTTTATGAAGGAGCTTACAGCTGGTGAATGTTAAGAAGAAGAAGAAGGATGTATGCACATGAATAGTAAATTCATTTTGTGATAAACTTTTGTGAATCTTCAGCTAAAAAGAATGCGTATGACATTGCATTGGTAAAGATTAAAGCGAAAAGTAATGGTCGTGGCATTCAGTTCAACAACTATGTTCAGCCTGTCTGTCTGGCTAATTCCGGAGAGAGTCCTCAAATGCACAGGGTGATGTTGTTTTCAGGGTGGGGTCTTATATCTCCAGGTATGAGTTCTATGTTGTTTAATTATATGAGTTTAAGACATAGAGTTGAGCTGCGTTAAGTTGAGTCAAGAATTGACATCACAGCACTCGGGGCATTCCCATGCGCGCTCTGTGCCCATCTTCAGCAGTCAGAGCAGAGTTCCAGTACTGATGTTACCGGTCACAATCTGGTTATATGCCTTTGCCCTGAGTGTAGTGAGCCGGCCAGACCCTCTGGTTACACCCATGTGCCTCATTCTCTCCCGGCTATAGTAAGCGTCTTTCTCTACTGATTCCGTTGAATGTTTCCAAAGAGCCTTGACCACATCTACCTTGTTGTGTATTAATTCACCAACCAGTCGTACAGTAGCAGAAATGTGTTTTTATAGATAGATGACAAAAATACCACGGGCAGAAAAAGAGAGTAATGAAGATACCTTCAACGGAATTACCTCACGAAAAGTACTTTTATGTATCAATTCACCACCCAGTCGTGCAGATCCAGCCAATCTGTCTGCCTGTTCATTATCCTCTACACCGGCTTGACGTGAAGAAAAGATCCAATGTATGCTGACTACCCGTGACCTTCCTAGTGAATTTGAGACATATAGTTAGTGAAAAAGTATGTGGTAGTAGCAGAGATGTGTTTTTATAGATAGATGACAAAAACACCACGGGCAGATAAAGAGAGTAATGAAGATATCTTCAAAGAAATTAACTCCTGAAAAGTACTGACAACCTACAGATGAAGAACGCAATTTTCATACTCTAATCACATCAGGGGATTAATAAAAATGGAGTACATTGTGACAGTGAGAAAATTAGGGGAAAAGGAGGCGGGGGAAGGACGAGAGAGAAGATGCTAGACAGTTGGACATCATGGCGTTGAAGATCATCTGTGTCAAACAGGATTGAAAGTGCACGATACAAAAGGCTGTGCATAAAAAAGACTTCTAATCAGGGCTGCCGAATTTGATAGTGTCGTACACAATTTGTACTATTTGACCCTTGCCGAGCAAAACTACTTGTGAAACAACGCCCGATATTTTGATACACTTGAAAAAACTTGACTCAATAATTTTACATTTTGCCTTATGTTTAACATTTTAAGAAGCTATTGGGAGTGAACTGAAACTAATCATGATGCAGCTGTTCATGCAAATGTACCATTTGATTTGACTGGTCAAGCGCTGTTTGAATTTCAAAGGCTTATGTAGGAATTCCTGTACAGACGCTCTTTCGTGACTTGTCACGTGTTTGAGATTCTTGTTTATTTGATCTCTATTTTTTCCAGAGTTAGTTTTATTTCGATGTATTTTGTTACATCTCTAATTGGTCCTGTCTTAAATTAAATTACTTTTAAAATTTCATATTCCATATTGAGCCAGCATAAAAATATGAATATTAACTCAGATCTAGTCTAAAGATCCAAAGATCCGATTTCACGCCTTTAGGCGCATCAGATGTATGGGAAGAGCACCCATATTTTTACAGACCAATGGTCACTAGGTGGGTAATGTGGTCAGCATTACGCCGACCTCTTTACTTTCCAGGTATACATCATGGTACCCATTTCAGGCTGGGTCGACCAGCGATGCCCCGTATCACGATACAAATCCACCCTACCAGCAGTGGGTTTTGATCGCGGTAGGTTGGAATTAAAGTCAGACTCGCAACACCGTAGCTACGGACGCCATGTCAACTCAGATAGTTATCATAATCGTAAAGATAAAACTCATGAAGAAAAAAAAATTAGCAGCTGCTTATGAAAGAAAGGTAACATCACAGATGGAAAACAAAATTCTTTATTATATGTTGTCAGTAAATCGACAAAGAATTTTAATTCATCTTCTTCATCTTGTTTCGTTCGCTTGAAATAATATATCTATATCTGCAATGTTGTCTCTAGTATAAATATTACTGTCTTTTATCATTCACTCAGCGACCCGTAAAGTTTGACTAGCACAGATGTTTCTCTTGGCCAAAAAGTTTTGCTTTAAAATGTTGTATTTGGGACAGTCTTGGAGGACATGATCTGTTGTCTCAGGAGTTAGTCCACATGTGCACATGGCTTATTCGCTGAGTTTTAAATTGTGTGTACATGTGGCTGCGAAGTCAACTGTGACCTGTTCTAAGCCGTAGAATAATAACTTGCTCTGATTTCTGATTGACTACAAGGGAAGCAGAGGTCTTATTACACACAACTGGGGCATGGTTTATAAGAGGTTAGTCTCAATTTGTTCAACAGACATGTGTTGTGGTCAACATCCCAGCGGCCGCATCTGCTTCTCAGGAGGTTACCTGGTACCATTTCAAGGCTCGATCTACCCGGGAACCAAGGTCATATTTAGAGAAAACTGGACATGTACATTATATATATATATATATATATATATATATATATATATATATATATATATATATATATATATATATATATATATATATATATGAGAATAGTTACGGTTTTAAATTTAAAAAAAAATGTGTGATACATTTTGGTAAAGTTTAGTGCCTTTTTTTAAGACATCCGGTACTATTCGGGGGATGGGGGGGGGGGGGGGCAATTCGGCAACCCTACCTCCAGCGTCACAGACCATGGACTAAAAGAGTGAGATTTGATACAACCCTGCTTCCAACATCACAGAGCATGGACTATAAGAGAAAGAATTGATTCAACCATGCTTCCAACGTCACAGACCATGGACTATACGAGAAAGGATTGATACAACCTTGCTTCCAACATCACAGAGCATGGGCTATAAGAGGAATGATTGATACTACCCTGCTTCCAACGTCTCATAGCGTGGGCTATACGAGACAGGATTGATACAACCCTGCTTCCAACGTCACAGAGCATGGACTATAAGAGAAAGGATTGATGCAACATTGCTTCCAACGTCACAGACCATGGACTATAAGAGAAAGGATTGATGCAACCTTGCTTCCAACATCACAGAGCATGGACTATAAGAGAAAGGATTGATTCAACCATGCTTCCAACGTCACAGACCATGGACTATACGAGAAAGGATTGATACAACCCTACTTCCAATGTCACAGAGCATGGGCTATAAGATAAATGATTGATACAACCCTGCTTCCTACGTCACATAGCATTGGCTATAAGAGAAAGGATTGATACAACCCTTCTTCCAATGTCACAGAGCATGGACTATAAGAGAAAGGATTGATACAACCCTGCTTTCAACGTCACATAGCATGGGCTATAAGAGAAAGGATTGATACAACCCTGCTTCCAACGTCACATAGCATGGGCTATAAGAGAAAGGATTGATACAAACCTGCTTCCAACGTCACAGACCATGGACTATAAGAGAAATGATTGATGCAACCTTGCTTTCAACGTGACAGACCATGGACTATAAGAGAAAGGATTGATACAACCCTGCTTCCAACGTCACAGACCATGGACTATAAGAGAAAGGATTGATACAACCCTGCTTCCAACGTCACAGACCATGGACTATAAGAGAAAGGAGTGATTCAACCATGCTTCCAACGTCACATAGCATGGACTATAAGAGAAATGTTTGATTCAACCCTGCTTACAACGTCACAAAGCATGGATTTCCAACGCCACAAAACACGGACGATGAGAAGAAGATTTGAAACAAACCTTCTTTCAGTGTCACACAGCATGAACTTTAACGAGGAGAGTTAAAACTAGATCCTGGATATGCAGGGGGATGTTCTCCGACTTTGAAGAAAGCTTCCCTAAAGCTCACCTTCTATGACATGCTGGTTATGTGCAGTGCGTCAGTTTCCCTCCCTTCCCTACTCCCCCACCCCCTACTCCAGTAATAAACTGGCCCCCTTAGCTCAACGGGGAATACACAACAACATCAATTGAGTTTGCTGTATCCGGTTTACAACTGATTTCCTTCTTCTTGCTTAGTTTTATTTTGGATTTCTTTCTTTTCTCCGGCCCGTAGTTTCCTCTTCTGTTGATGTCTCTTGTAAGAACCGAAGCACTAACATAACAAGTGTGTCACAGAAGGCAACTTTTAGGGGAGATTTAGTTAAAGTCGGAGTACATCCGTCTGATTATCCAGGATCTGGTTTTAAATCTTCTCCGCGTAGTCCAAGTTGTTGGACGTCAGATGTTGCTAGATCTATATTTTTAAAACCCATTAGGCATATGATGGCTACATCACGGTGGTCGCATTTACTTCCTAGTATGTGACCTGGTATCAATTTTAAAACATGGCCCGCCTGGGAATAAAAGATATTTTTTGAAAACGTGGATTCGATTCGAAGACAATGTGTTTCTCCTCGCTTACTCCACCGGCCACAAGTATCTCGTGCCGTCACTTGTAGCAAGGACTTCCTGCTTGCCACAATGTACTCGTGGAGACCATGCAAAGCAGGGTCATCACAGTGATAAATTGCGAGCGTATAGTCGCTACAGAACTGCTAGTCATTGTTAAATTAGAATGCTATTTTATAATTAAAAGTTCGCAAGGACTAAAATATTCAAGAAAGCCACCTTACCAATTGATTTTATTAAAATACATTTTACTAATGCAATATTCACAGCGATAGAGAAATCACCCGTACTGAAGAAAGTCATCTTACCTATCGGGTCTCCCGACATATGCAGGTTTATTTACGGCAATGCGTACTCTATCACTTCGATATGTGCCGGTTATGTAGACGGCGATCGTGACATATGTGAAGGAGACAGTGGAGGACCGGCCGTTTACAAGCGTGACGGTGAGAGACCGTTGTTTTAGGGGAGATATTTAGTTTGGTTAAGTTATCTGCCCCTGGTTAATTACTTTACATCCCAAAACAAATGGTTTGCAAACTGTTACCACAATGTCTACACTGGTTGAATCTCGGATTCATATAAATGCTGTGTTGACCGCATACCCACAAGGGTATAAAGTAAGCAATTAAAGAAATGTATTCACGCTTTTAGGCGTTTCGGGTATATGGAAAGAGTTTCCATATTGTTACAGACCAATCCGCACTAGGTCGGTAATGTGGTCAGCCTTACACCGGTCGTCTTTACTTCCCAAGGACATACATCCTGGTACCTATTTTAAAATGGGTTAATCTGCGAGGCCCCATACCATGATAAAAATCCACCCAGCCAGCAGTAGGTTTCAATAGTTGGAATAAGGAGTCAGACTGGCAACGCCTAAGCCACGGACGCCACACCCGCAAGTGTACAACTAGTTTAATGTGTCCGTGATATAATGTGTTGGTTTAACGCAAGAAAATCTCAAACTCAGAATTTTTAATTTTTGCGATTGTAATATTTATTTATAGAGAGAATGTACACTCCATGGTCATGTCCTGAGAAGGAAGCAATTGGTGCACATCATGTAGGGGGAATGTTGGGGAAGCCGTCGATGTAGCATTTGAACAAGCTACTAGTCCCGAAACAATCCATAAATATGGGCAATAAATGCATATTGTAATTGCTAGAGGTGCCAGAGCCACCAGTCGCCACTAGAAATACAGTTTGTCGTTCACGAAAGTAGTCGAACACGATAACTTAGCTACTACACACACGTAGAATTATTACATACGGGATATCACCAGCTCATATGTACGGGTACTGGCCATATTGAATACTATGGCATAACCGCTGCACAAATGAAAGGCATACCATATGAAAAAACAAAGCTCACAGGGCTACACCAAACTCTAAAATCAAAAACTTAGGCAGCGAACCCGTAGACGAATGTCCATACGTGGAAACTGCATTGGCTAAACTCTGAGGAAAGCAAAAAACAACTTCAAACCTTAAAATTCTGCTATTCCTTATCCTCCGTTTGAGGCCGGTGTGTCACTTACACTGAGTCCTGCAGCGTATTCTAACTTGCGAGTTAGCCTTTCATGTGAAATTGTCCTTTTTGTGTATCATATCCATAAAACATTCACCAAGGTGGTATAACTTCACTTAATATGCCCCGTACAACCTTTGCCAAGAAAAGTATAACTTCTATTTATGTGCCCTGTCCAACCTTTACAAAAGAAGGTATAACTTCTCTTTATATGCCTCGTATAACCTCCACCAAGGAAGATTGAACTTCTCTTTATGCGCCCTGTGTCTTTCATTCACATTTACAACACATTTGTCGCCAAAACTGTCAAATCTCTTTATATTACAGATATTTACATTGTTTATGGCGTTGCCATAGCCTCGTCAGGATGTACTCTACCCAACTATCCCGTTGTATTGGCGAATGTTGCTACATTTCGAAGCTGGATTGATGCCACGATCAGACGACACAGCAACGACTTGGAGAACATCATGCCTGTACGTAATTAAATGAAGAAGTTATCCCTACATAACAGTGGCGGTTCGTGCATAGGCACTGTGGAATCAAAGCACCCACAAATTTCTTTCGATGTTATTTCTCATCACCATCATCCAGCAGGTCCTTTAAAAAATTTAACTCTCGTAGTGGCACGCCCGAAACAAACTTTATCTAGTCTATTCTCCAACCCTATATGCCTTTATAGCCAGTTCATCTTTATCATCGTGTTCTGCCTCATCCCCCCCCCCCCAAAAAAAAACAACCCCTTTCTCCGGAAACTGTACCCTGCATGGCGTTTATCAAGGCCAAAATAAATCAGCTTTGGGAACAGGATGCTATGTATGAGCCAAATCTCCTCGATGATCAGATCATGCAGAATGTCTGTGTTGTTAGGACATCCATCCAGTTGTCTATGCATGCCCTCTCAGGACTTTGGACTTGATCCAGAACTTGAGTTGTGCGTGCATATCAATTTTATAGATCTGTTTTCACACGCTTGTTAGGGAGCATTAGGTATTTTTTTCAGAATTGGGTCCGGAATTCTCACTTGTTTATAACGTTCGAAAAAAATTTTTTTTTTTTTAATCCTTTATTATAATCCTTTATTTTTAAATTTTTATATGTCCCTTGTTATATTTTTATATGTCATTAGGCGTGTTGCCATTGGCATGTAGGGGGGAATTTTCACTTTGAGGGACGGGGGGCTACGTCGCGCGCCCCGTGGGAAAAAACACTGATAAGTGGGTGTGGGTTTTTAACCTTAAAAATGCCCACCCCGTGGGAAAATGGACTATTATCTAAGCAGTTACCTAGACATCCTGGATAGCCCAAAAAAGCGGGCTCGTTTTCCCTGAATGAAAGTTGCTGTCTTTACCCCGGAGAAGGAAGGGAAGATATATCTGATACACCCCGTGAAAAATATTTAAAAAGGACCCCTTTTGGAATTTAAAAAAAAAAATTTTTTTTAAAAAAAATAGAAAAAAAAATAAAA
>CAJHNH020003269.1:45000-75860 GCA_905116865.2 Candidula unifasciata | reverse complement strand
CTTTTCGCGTTTGGCCAAAATCATATTTTTCCAAAAAGTTTTCAATTTAGGTCTCAGTCTCATAATTTTCACACTTGACGAGATGCTCTAGTTGAGAAATTGGACACTTTGGAGCTCATAGTTGACAGGAAAATAGATAATATAAGGGTGAAAAACAAATGTTAATAGAAATGTTCCTAACCACTTGTTTGAGAGTTCTAACCATTAAACAGGTGAGTCCCATACAATTATTTTACAGCCTAATAGACACCTCTAGTAATGCAGTGTAGTTAGACTGGAATGTCTGATTTGGCACTTTTGTAGCAATTGAAGCGAACAATTGAGAAAAAGATGAAAAATGACCACAAGTGACATTTTTCCCAGCATTTATGCATTTCGCGTTTTCGCCAAAATCATTTTTTTCCAAACGTTGTCAATTTATTTAGTCTCAGGTCCTATAAATTCACACTTTGGCGATCTACTCTAGATGTTAAATTGGGACATTTTGGCGGTCATAGGTGTACAGAAAAATAGTATAAGATTAAAAGTGAAAAACAAGTTTTACGAAGAAATGTTCTCTAACGACTTGTTTAGTGTTTTCCTAACCAACTAAAAACAGTGAGTTCCGTGAGTCTAACAATTATTTTACCCCATGACTATACACGCTGAGATGCAGAGTAATTACACTTGTATGTCTGAGTTGGCAATTTTTGTACAATTATGGAGCAACTAATTGAGGATAAACATTTGAAAGACCACAATTGACAAATTTGTGCAAATTTTATGCTTATCGCGTTTGTCCAAAATCATATTTTATAAGATAAAAGTGAAAAACAAATTTTACGAACACTTGTGAATTTATGCATTTCGCGTTTGGCCAAAATCATATTTTCCAAAAAGTTGCCAATTTAGTCTCAGTCTATCATTTCACACTTGACGAGATACTCTAGATGAGAAATTGGACACTTTGGAACTCATAGGTGACAGAAAAATAGATAAAATAAAAGTGAAAAACAAATTTTACGAAGAAATGTTCCTAACAACTTGTTTGTGTCCTACCACTAAACATTGAGTCCAAGAAAATTATTTAGACACGCTAGATGCAGAGTAGGTAAACCGAATGTCTGATTTGGCATTTTGGTACAATCTGGGGGCAACTATTGAGATAACATAAAAAAGACCACAAGTGACATTTTTCCAGAATTTATGCATTTCGCGTTTGGCCAAAATCATATTTTCCAAAAAGTTGCCAATTTAGTCTCAGTCTATCATTTCACACTTGACGAGATACTCTAGATGAGAAATTGGACACTTTGGAACTCATAGGTGACAGAAAAATAGATAAGATAAAAGTGAAAAACAAATTTTACGAAGAATTGTTCCTAACAACTTGTTTGTGTCCTACCACTAAAAATTGAGTCCCAGACAATTATTTAGACACGCTAGATGCAGAGTAGGTAAACCGAATGTCTGTTTTGGCATTTTGGTACAATCTGGGGGCAACAATTGAGATAACATAAAAATGACCACAAGTGACATTTTTCCAGAATTTATGCCTTACGCGTTTGGCCAAAATCATATATCCAAAAAGTTGCCATTTTAGTCTCAGTCTGTAATTTCACACTTGACGAGATACTCTAGATGAGAAATTGGACACTTTGGAGCTCGTTGGTGACTTGGCGGAATCTATCGTCGCCTGGAGATCCCCTATATCCTTCCAAATAACTTACAGGGCTCGAATTAAATAAGTCTAGGGGAATTATAACGGTCCCTGAGTTCTGGAAAATAGAGGAAGGAGAATACAGAAAGTTAAAGAATAGGGTGAATCCCCGAAAATGTCCTAAAGAAATTCAGAAAACCACCAAAGTCAAAACTTTGTAAATTTAACTCAAATAAATTGCAATGAACAATCTTTAGTCTACCGAAGAAGTAAATTTGATACGATGAAATCGATAAATGGAATTTCTAAACCACAACTGTATTGATAAAATACTGATATTGAATTCAACAATTTTCAAATTAACACAGAGAAAATAAATAAATGTATCATCATGACACCACATTAATTTATACAAATATTCAGTAACACTCAGCTTTACGATATACGGGATGTGTCCAACTGCAGCTTCTCTGGGAGGAATGTACAAGATTCTGGCTGCGACTGTTATAGTCCTCGCCTAACTGCGACATTCATCTGTGAGATCTCGGTTGTTCATTCTATACCGTCTGGTTCCCAATTCACAAGGTAACAGGAATGGCAGCTCACGATCCACAGGTAACAGGGATGGTGGTTCACAATCCACAGGTAACAGGCATAGCGTAAAACGGGAATACGGGATTATGGTCCTCTGGTAAACAGGCAGTCCGGGAGCACGGGATAAACAGGCAGGCAGGACTACGGTGGGATTTTGGTCCTCTGGTAAACAGGCAGGCAGGACTACGGTAACACGGGATTTTGGTCCTCTGGTAAACAGGCAGGCAGGACTACGGTAACACGGGATTTTGGTCCTCTGGTAAACAGGCAGGCAGGACTACGGTAACACGGGAACCTGCGGAATACATCATTCAGCCCTGTGTTGAGCATTATGTCGACACATCTGGAGCAGGTGGAGGTGTTGCGGTGTCTGTGGTGTTTTTCAGAGTTAACAAAATTTGAGAAAGAGCAAGGTTCATATGTTGTCTTTCTCTACAAGTAAATTAAAATTATACATCTCCACCCTATTATAATATGTTGGTTTATACCTATCTAATTTATGGCACGATCATATAAAACTTGACATAATTAAGCGGACACACATTCGCCTGCGGATTGGACAGTTATTAGTTCGAGTCCCAAAACCCAGGTCGACTTCGCCTTAACGGACACCAGGTATAGTAATGGGAAGTAAAGGCGGCAGGTGTGATGTTGACCATATCAACACCTAGGTACCACTTGGTCTATAAAACATAGGCCAACCCGATATGCCCACAAAGCTGACGACTTTTACTCAAATCATGTATTGCATAATATAATGACATAAACAATATAATGTATACCCAACTGATGATACCACATGGCACAGGATCACGGTTTCTACTATAAGATCTTTACGCAAGTAGACCGAATGAATATAAGAGTGACAGAGGGAAGAAGGGTTCGCTATTGAATAGTCCTAACGGGGAATAGTAACTTTAAGAACGTCATAATATGTAAGGACTAGTGAATTGTCCAACGGACAAGTATCAAGGTTGATGAAGTCACGGAATATTTATACAATGGTAGAATATAGAATAGTGGGATCTCAATAAAATATTTTAGGATACAGCTAAGGCTTATAGGGGATCTCAGCTACTCCCTACCATTATAAATCTCACCTGAACTCGTATAAGGTATTATTATTGTGGGTTTTTAGGCCGATGGTATGGCTGGCAATCGTTCTGTGTTGTGACGAAATTAGATCTCCTAGTAACACCACAAAACGTCATAAATTATGTGCGCCTTCGTACCTTTTTATTCTTTTAGCGTCTATGTTTAAATATATTTATTTTACGTGCGCAATTCTTTTAACTAAAACTTGCAATTAACTCTTGCCGGACTGAAATATTTCTCCCGTTTTGTCACATATGCCCCCGGAAAAGAAAATTTCAGTTACGAAATTTAAATAGAGGAAATTTCAGTTCCCAAAGAGTTAAAAATCAAATTATTATTTTCTTGCAATCTCACACATTTCATCATCCACTGGTATTCTGCTTAAGAAATCTGCACCCACGTTTTCCTTTCCTGGAATATACTGGACAGTAAAGGTATATGGCTGCAATAATAACGACCACCTCATTAACCTAGAATTTAATCGGTTGGAAGCTGCCAAGAATGACAAAGGTTGGTGATCACTTTGTATTACAAACTGAGTTCCATAAAGATATGGTTGAAACTTCTGTATTCCCCAAACTAAACCTAAACATTCTTTTTCTATGGTCGAATAGGCTTGTTCTGCCATATTTAGTTTTCTGCTGGCATATGCAACAGGAAAGAGTTTGCCAGGGTGTTGGTTATTTTCCTGAAGTAACGTAGCTCCTAACCCTATTCCACTCGCGTCAGTTCTTAATGTGAACTTTTTACTGATGTCAGGTAACTGTAAAATAGGTTTATTCGTAAGCCGATCTTTCAACAAACAGTATGCTGTTTCGCATTCTGGTGTCCATATAATTTTCTCTGGAGCTCCTTTTCTAGTAGCATTAGTTAAAGGACCAGCAATGCTATTAAAATCTTTGATAAATTTTTGATAGTATCCACATAGTGATACAAAAGATCTAACTTCTTTCTTGGTAGTGGGTCTAGGTGCCTTAAGAAGTTTTTCCACATTCTTTTTCTCCGGATACATATATCCGTTCCCAATGGTGTGTCCCAAAAAATCTAGGGTCGGAAAGGCAAGATGACACTTTGAGGGTCTTGCAGTTAAACCGACGTCATTTAAACGTGTGAGAATTTTGTCAAGGGTTTCTACATGCTGATTAAAAGTTTTTGAGGCGATCAAGATATCATCCATGAAATGACAAATGGAGGAATCCTTAAGAGGATCAAGCAGCCTCCTCATCATCCTAGTGAACACTGTAGGAGCATTACAAAGCCCAAATGGAACGACGTTGAACTCGTAATGTCCTTCAGACGTGCTAAAACCCAAATATGGACGTATGTCAGGCCTTACTGGTATTTGATAGTACCCTTTACTAAGGTCCATCTTTGAAAAAAACTTTGCTCCGCTTAATTTTGCGAACAGTTGTTTCTGATCTGGTAAGGGTTCGGGTTGAAACTCAGTAATCCTGTTAAGTTGCCTGTAGTCAATACACAAGCGATGTTCTCCACTTGGCTTTCGTAACAAGACAACTCCTGCACTATACGGGGATTCCGATGGAGATATAATACCTTCTTTGAGTAAGGTTTGTATCTCTTCCCTCAAAGCCGTTTCCTTTGCAAACGGAATAGTGTAGGGCTTTTGACGAATAGGTTCTGAACTTTTGAGTTTCATATCGTACTCAATCAAATTAGTCAAACCCGGTTTATCCGTCAAAACATTACTGTGTTTGAGTAGAACCCGATTAATAGCTTGTTTTTGCTCAGGGGTTAAGGAGGGATTTACCACAACATCGTCAATGGATTCTTGTGGTTTTAAGGGGTATTCTGCTCCCATGTTCTCACCTCCCTCTATTTCTGTAGCCACTGACATAGCTAACAAAGTTGCGGGGCACTCGGTGTTCCCCTCAGTATACTTCCTGAGAAGATTTATATGATACACCCGAGTCTTTCCTCTAATAGATATCTTATAATTGGTTCGGGAAACCTTCTCCACTACCGAGTATGGTCCCATCCAACCAATTTCCAACTTATTTCTTCCCTGGGGTAGCAGTAGCAAAACTTTGTCTCCAACGTTCAGAGAACGTTCCTTCGCTCTCTTGTTATAACAGGCAGCCTGTTTTGCTCGGGCCTTTTTCAGATTATTGGCTGCCAATTCCCACCCGAGGTGAAGTTTTTGCTTTAACTCCTCAACGTATTTTGAGGCAGTGACTACAGTTTCATCTACTGAGTCTTGAGTCCATGAATGCAAAAGAGCTTCCAAAGGCCCTTTAATGGGTCGGCCAAACAACAGAGTTGCGGGAGGCAAACCGGTGGAAGAGTGGGGTACCTCTCTGTATGCAAATAAGGCTGCTGGGAGGTACTCATCCCACATATCCGGTTTCGTATTGGCCAACTTCCTCAGAATGGTCATGAGGGTACCGTTAAATTTTTCAACAGTCCCATTAGATTGTGGGTGATATGGACTGGTATGTATATGGTTGGTGTGAAAAATGCGGAAGACTTCTTCCATTACTTTTCCCCGAAACTGGGAGCCGTTGTCCGTCAGGATTTGGTGAGGAAACCCTAAACGTGTAAAAATAGCCACAAGGGCATTAGCCACCTGTTTTGAATCAATACTGGGTAACGGTAGGGCCTCTGACCACATTGTGCAGGTATCCACTAATGTTAGGATATATGCATTCCTCTTCCTCGTCCGAGGCAGAGGTCCAATGATGTCGACCGCTACTCTCTGGAAAGGTTCATGCATAATAGGCATGTTTCCCAGGGTTACCGGCGGGTTTGAGTGTCTCGGAGAAAATCGTTGACACTCTGGACACGAGCGCACATATCTCTTAATGTCCCCCGACATTCCTGGCCAATAATAATGGCAGGAAATTCTTTGGGAAGTTGCCGCTATCCCCATATGGCCACTATATGCTAGTGTGTGTCCCATATGGAGGATAGTTTTCCGGTAGGGCAAGGGAACAACGAGTTGGCCATACTCTCGTTCTGCTATCCCTGCTCTCCGGTACAATAAATTTTTCTTCATATAGAAGTCTCCTCTTTCAGGAGGTTGATGGGCATAAGGCAACTTCCGGAAGCAGGACTTTAATGATGAGTCCTGTTGTTGCGCAGCACTTATGTCCTTTGGTAAAGGATTCTGGGGTTCTTGATCAGATACTGCTGATGCTTTGGTTGATGACCGGGTATCCATGGCCCCAACTAGCATAGGCGTCTTTGGAACTGCAAGATACAAATATTTGCATCCTAGTAAAACTGGAAATATTGGGTTAGGGAGACAACCCGCAACAATAGTTCCTTTTACATATTTGCAGTCAATGTTTACCTTGGCAAGAGGTAATCTTAATGTCTCAGACTCCTGTGCAGCAGTCTGCATCTCTATAAATTCCCCAGTGTACTGCGTTGGGTCAACGAGTTCTGTAGAAACCAAGGCATCGAATAACAGACCCGTATCAAACAGGCAGGTTACTTCTCTGCCGTTCAAAAGAATGGTATCCACAACAGGAGGTCTCTCCCCATCATGAGAGTTCATCCTGGTATTTTCCTGTTTATCATTAGTTAAACAGGCGGCGCAGAGTTGAGGGGGTTTCTTTCGGCAGTCTGCTGTATTATGTGTATTCAGTCGACAATACTTACAGTAAAGCCGGCCCCTCCACTCTGACGATTGCTGACCACGACCGTCACCCCTTCGATTATCTTGTGGATGGTACCTATGATTGGTGTTGTTAGTGTTTGGTGTATTGAACTTACCATTACGAAATTCAGGTTCCCTATGTGTGTTACGTTCTGTTGGCTTTTCGGTAAATTTGGGAGGGGATTTTGAAAGGTGCATCTTTGCCCTGGCGCCCACCTGTTCAGGGTGTGCCAAATCAAATCTCTCAGCCAGCTTTAATATGTCCGCAATTCTTTCCGCACCATTCTCAGTCAGAAAGGTTTGGAGAGGTTTTGACATGGACTCTTTTAGCTGTTCAGCCAATATCATTTCCTCTAGATCTTCATAGGTCTGGGTAAATGATGCTAAGCTCTGCCATTTCAGCAGATAAGATTTAATTCTTGAAAAGAATTGAGAAATGGTTTCTCCCGGCTCTCTTTTAGCATTACGAAATTTGTTACGATATGCAGAGGCCGTCAACTCATATCTCTTCAGCAAAGAATTTTTCAAGAACTCGAAGTTGGTCTCTTGACCAGGAGGCAATCTCGAATAACATTCATAAGAAGGACCTCTTAAAGACAGTGAAAGTTTCAGACACCACTTCTCTTTATCCAACAAATAAGACCTAGCAACGTTTTCGAATTTTTCGAAAAACACATCCATTCTATCCTCGCGTTCATTAAACTGCGGAAAAGGAAAAGACATCGGCCCAAGAAGGTGAGGAAGGCCAAAAGAATGTGCCTCAGAGGTAGAAGATTGCGCATTAACTGCGGTACTAGAGGTAGACTGAGATTGTAAGTCAAGCTCTCTGAGACGGAGTTCATGAGCTCTCATCTCTCGTTCTTTCTCAGCAGCTATCTCAGCTAGTCTGATGCGTTCTTGTCTTTCTCTCTCCTCTTGTTGCAAACGTTCAGCTCTTTCTCTCTCCTCTTGTTGCAAACGTTCAGCTCTTTCTCTCTCCTCTCGCTCTTTCTCCTCTTGACGCCTTTCACGGTCCTCCTGTCGCCATTCTCGTTGTATCTCTTGAAGATATGCCTTTAATTCTTCGCCAGCATAACCAAGAGTTTTCCCCAGCTCCGCCATCTCCATAAGTGAGGGTCTTGTTGCCATTTTACCTGCAGAATATACTTTAAAAGAACACACGCAAACACCAATCAAATTAACACAAGTGTAAAGTTATTATATTATTTTCCCTAAAGTTAATTTTTGGCTAATATTTTTTTTTTTTTTTTCAATTCCTACCAATTTCTTATTAATGACTACTTTTAATGACCTAACTTTTGAAAAATCCCGCGTAAGAGACCCCAATTGTAATCAACTATTGTTGGCGGAATCTATCGTCGCCTGGAGATCCCCTATATCCTTCCAAATAACTTACAGGGCTCGAATTAAATAAGTCTAGGGGAATTATAACTGTCCCTGAGTTCTGGAAAATAGAGGAAGGAGAATACAGAAAGTTAAAGAATAGGGTGAATCCCCGAAATTTCCTAAAGAAATTCAGAAAACCACCAAAGTCAAAACTTTGTAAATTTAACTCAAATAAATTGCAATGAACAATCTTTAGTCTACCGAAGAAGTAAATTTGATACGATGAAATCGATAAATGGAATTTCTAAACCACAACTGTATTGATAAAATACTGATATTGAATTCAACAATTTTCAAATTAACACAGAGAAAATAAATAAATGTATCATCATGACACCACATTAATTTATACAAATATTCAGTAACACTCAGCTTTACGATATACGGGATGTGTCCAACTGCAGCTTCTCTGGGAGGAATGTACAAGATTCTGGCTGCGACTGTTATAGTCCTCGCCTAACTGCGACATTCATCTGTGAGATCTCGGTTGTTCATTCTATACCGTCTGGTTCCCAATTCACAAGGTAACAGGAATGGCAGCTCACGATCCACAGGTAACAGGGATGGTGGTTCACAATCCACAGGTAACAGGCATAGCGTAGGGAATGGTGGTCCTCTGGTACAATCCACAGGTAAACAGGCAGAGGACTACGGTAACACGGGATTTTGGTCCTCTGGTACAATACGGTAACACGGGATTTTGGTAACAGGCAGGCAGGACTACGGAACACGGGATTTTGGTCCTCTGGTAAACAGGCAGGCAGGACTACGGTAACACGGGAACCTGCGGAATACATCATTCAGCCCTGTGTTGAGCATTATGTCGACACATCTGGAGCAGGTGGAGGTGTTGGTGTTGCGGTGTCTGTGGTGTTTTTCAGAGTTAACAAAATTTGAGAAAGAGCAAGGTTCATATGTTGTCTTTCTCTACAAGTAAATTAAAATTATACATCTCCACCCTATTATAATATGTTGGTTTATACCTATCTAATTTATGGCACGATCATATAAAACTTGACATAATTAAGCGGACACACATTCGCCTGCGGATTGGACAGTTATTAGTTCGAGTCCCAAAACCCAGGTCGACTTCGCCTTAACGGACACCAGGTATAGTAATGGGAAGTAAAGGCGGCAGGTGTGATGTTGACCATATCAACACCTAGGTACCACTTGGTCTATAAACATAGGCCAACCCGATATGCCCACAAAGCTGACGACTTTTACTCAAATCATGTATTGCATAATATAATGACATAAACAATATAATGTATACCCAACTGATGATACCACATGGCACAGGATCACGGTTTCTACTATAAGATCTTTACGCAAGTAGACCGAATGAATATAAGAGTGACAGAGGGAAGAAGGGTTCGCTATTGAATAGTCCTAACGGGGAATAGTAACTTTAAGAACGTCATAATATGTAAGGACTAGTGAATTGTCCAACGGACAAGTATCAAGGTTGATGAAGTCACGGAATATTTATACAATGGTAGAATATAGAATAGTGGGATCTCAATAAAATATTTTAGGATACAGCTAAGGCTTATAGGGGATCTCAGCTACTCCCTACCATTATAAATCTCACCTGAACTCGTATAAGGTATTATTATTGTGGGTTTTAGGCCGATGGTATGGCTGGCAATCGTTCTGTGTTGTGACGAAATTAGATCTCCTAGTAACACCACAAAACGTCATAAATTATGTGCGCCTTCGTACCTTTTTATTCTTTTAGCGTCTATGTTTAAATATATTTATTTTACGTGCGCAATTCTTTTAACTAAAACTTGCAATAGATAGATAGATAGATAGATAGATAGATAGATAGATAGATAGATAGATAGATAGATAGATAGATAGATAGATAGATAGATAGATAGATAGATAGATAGATAGATAGATAGATAGATAGCTAAGATTAGATAGATAGATAGATAGTAGATAGATAGATAGATAGATAGAGAGATAGATAGATAGATAGATAGGATAGATAGATAGATAGATAGATAGATAGATAGATAGATAGATAGATAGATAGATAGATCTAGATAGATAGATAGATAGAAGAAGATAGAGTCTAAGGGATTCCCAGAACTGTGTGCTGTTAATATTCTCTTGGTACAATTAGGTGCATCTATTTATTTAGAACAAAACAACCATGTTTAGCCTACTGCGAGCAGCATAGGTTATAATTAGGGTCTGAATTATCTGTGCTAATTTTGATAACTAAGATATGTTAATGGCACCAAAACTAGTGGCCTATGGCGGTACTCTAATACTTAGTGAGGGTTATTGCATTTTTCAACTAAAACAGTGCCGCCCCTGTCCTCCTGATGTAAAGGGATGTAAAGGAGCGCATTTGTACTTGTAATAATCCGTTATACTCACAGTTTGCAACAGGACATTGCAGAACCAACCCCAGCATTCTTTAGATGTTGTGATTTTTTAAGGCAAATTTTACATTCAGTGGTTTGCCATTTCTGACTGAACGGTCAGCTCTCAATACCACTGTCCAAACCAAAGCAAGACAAACCGCCCGCAGCTGGGATCGAACCCAGCACCCCGGCATTACGAAGTGCGTTCGCAATGCAAAAGCCGCAGACCACAGACGCCGACTTAAAATCGAATAAATAGGATAACATGCGCATTTAATTTTATGTTAAGAACACAGTCTGACCAAAACGTAGCACCATACTTTATGTTTGTTTTGTTGCGGAATCTGCTGTCGTCGGCTTTTTATTCACACTTGGATACGCTGGATATGGAGGTGTTGGGGTTGGGCGTGAGGTTTTTGCAATGTCCTCCAGGAAAAAGGGGAAAAAAAAAGGGGGGGGGGGGGCGTGGGTTAGGTTCACGTTAATCTCCCTAAATAGAGTATGTCACTTTTCATTAACACGTTTGTTGGGCTGGTCGACTTTCCCGAAGGTTACGGGTGTGTCCTGCTCGTTTGTTTGCTTTTCTGTCATGTCTTGCATTTAAGTTTTCATTCCGATTAAGAGAATGCATGCGACACAGGTTGCAGCACTCTCTAGGGAGTTGTGTTAGGACCAGTTTCTCCATGTTTTTGAACGCTTAAAAGCGCTGGCGTGCTAAAATATACGCGATCTGAACAGCCTGACGGAATACCACAGTAAATTTGTGCTAAGGTGACAGGTTCCTGCTGAACTACCTATCAGAAGTGAGCTAGTGTGTATATAGGCGGGGCGTTGGGAGATCAAAGTTACTTTTACCGGAAATGTGGGACAGCGTGCCCTATGCTCGGGGGGGGGGGAGGGGGGGGAGGGGGGGGGAAGTCATGCCTTATACTCGGGGGGGGGGGGGGAAATGGGAGATGCGTGGGTGTCTTGCCTTATACTCAGGGGAAAGGGGCGCAGGTGTCTTGCAATATACTCAAGGGAGTGGCGGCATGACTGTCTTGACTTATACTCAAGAGGGGTAAGGGGCCTGGTTAAAAGGTTTGAGACACATAGTCTAAACCCTGCTCCTTGCAAAGTAGGTTCATTAAGTCAGAAAGCACAAAGGGCACCTTTACTGTTACAATAGTTAGTGCTCTAGCTTTCGAAGACAGTGAGTGTCGCAGTTTAAAGCCTAGACAGGAATCCGATACCATGAACACAGCACCAGGGTCAACCTTGTCTCTAAAATACGCATTTAATATCTTTCTTAAGTTTTCGTTTAAAGGAGTAGGGAGGAACATTTTGCAATATATTACCCAATATATAACATTGACTATTGTCATTTCGTGTCTGGGTATAGATCCTTAATGCCATCAATCCATATCTTTCTTAGGGTGACCTCTCAGATATTGTTATGTGTAGCGCCTGCACTCGGAGTTGTTCTGGCTAAATTATATTGAAATAACAAAGCCTTTTGCTTTTCAGTCCTTAAGAAAGAGAATAGTGGTTTTTGAGCTAAAATTCTATAGAAAGATTCTCAGAATACCTTGGACAAAGAAGAAGAGAAATATTGACATCTTAAAAGATATAAACATCAAGGAAGATTGGCTAAAAAACAACATCCTTTCTCGGTAGCTGAAATATTTTGGTCATTTCAAGCGCCACAACGGACTGGAGAAAATTATAGCAGAAGGCATGGTACCAAGAAGGAGGAGCCGGGGCCGACCGACACGAAGATGGGCACAAGATATAAGTGACTCCTTGAGTATTAAAGTGTATGAGGCGGGAGAACTGGCGAGAGACCTAGTTTCTTTCAGGCAGACTGTGATGGGAGCGACGTTCTGCAAAGGACCTGCTACATGTTGATGATTTGCGTTTCTGTTTCACATTAATCTAGCAACTGTTTTTGTTCTTACAGTCTGTCTAAAAGTATCCTTTCTTACTCTGTCTCCGATGGTTACTGTGTTAGTACCATAATATCTGATAAGAGATGTTTGTTTTAGTATCCAGAAGCAATGAGTTGTTAACTCTTAGGCTCGGTATTATGCATATCGCAACCTTTCGGCCTTGATTCCATTGTAAATACCGTAAATCTGGGAGAAAATGTGGCTTTCCTGCCCACCCCCGGGAGTGAACCCGGACCACAAGGAGTTCGTCACCCGCTCACCGCGCAATCCGGTTTAGCCAACTACGCTAGAGAGCCGGGCCTTAGAAGAGATAACAAACCAATATTTGGCCACATATAGTAAAGCGGGCGTTATTTTTACGGGAGCATCTTTTACCTTGGAACATAAAATATATTTTAAAACAACGATTTAAATGTTTATCATAAAATCTGGATCACATCATGCCTTATTTGTGACAAATTGGCAGTAGCTGATCGGAACGGTGCCTTGGTTGGGTCTGAGAAAGTTAAACTGGCGGGAAAAGTAACCAATACCTGTAAATAAATTTCTAATTCCACAATGACGTGACTGTCGTGGTGTTTGTGCTTTCTCTTTGAATTGGATTTCTCAAACAAAATAGAACTGCCCAGTTGATTAACACCGGCCATGTTGGCTGAACTGCTCACGTTAATGGCTGGTGTGTGGCGGGACCAAGCATGTCGGACACTCACAACTGCGGACAATGAACCTCGTGCTTCTTGACCAAGGCTGCTGAAATTGGTACTTTCGTACAAGTTTGGTACTGTTTAACCCATGCCCGAGTAAAACTGTATTTTTGGTACCACACAGGTTATAAAAACTTTGCACCACTTGGTTGCGAATTGATGTATGACAAGTGAGGGCCCTTTCGGAGCGAGTAAACAGTGCAGAGACGCAGATAGATCATCACGGTCTGAGGAGAATGGCGTTGCGAGGAGTTACCAGGGCATCTGGCGGCAGCTCAACACTTAGGGGGAGGATGAGACGGATATACAATCAGACGGTTACTGGTACCATCGGAATTGGAACTCCTTGCTTGCTGCAGAAGATGGAGACTGAGTACTTATTGGGGTGTCCCGAGTGCTGTAATGTTGGTTCCTAATTCAACATTCAACAGAAACTTTATATATGTATTTTTAACGTTTCAATTACAGGCTGGATACAAGTATTGTTACTAAAGGAAGACCAACATCAAATATGCCATTGGTCCTCACACGCCCCCCAACATTGTTAAAGAAGAACATTATAAACAAAAAGTAAAGAATCGATGGAACTAAAAGTGCAAGTCAACCAACCAGCGTTGAAAGCAACTCTAGAAAAATGTTGGTTCACGGTTTCAGAAGGGTTAGGTTAGGTTTAAACAAGGACCAATATCAAAGCAGAAGGGTAGTGATCTATAAATGCTCCGATCTACTTCTGAATAATAAAAAAATAAAAAAAACCCAGACAAACAGATAAATATACAAAATACATTGCCTGTTTGTTTATTACTTCTAACTCAAACCTGAGTCAGAAGAATATCAGCGCAGCGCATAAGTCCGTAGCACCGGCGAGGATCCTGAAATAATTTGGGTAAATTTTCAACTCCAAATTTTGCCCGGGCAGCGACATTATGTTATTCGTTTCGATTTCCAACTGTCTAAGAATTTTTGTTTCGTGCGCAACAATACACACGGGCATCTTTCTACCCAAAAAATCAGGGGAAATTAATTAAACTTCATTTGGAAAAAAGACATTCTATCCTTCACATGGGCCTGAACCCGCGACATCCAGCACGCGAGGCGGACGCCGTGCCCCGAAACCACTCTGTCCACTTTCATAAGAAAAATGCGGAGATGAAAAGCTCTTTCCATTTGTGTCAAATTTATGCTTACTATATTCCCCTGCAGCTACCCAAAAAAAAAAAAAAAATGTTTTCTCTCTGCCTAACAACATTAGGGTAAAAAAAAAAAGGCTCTTCTTTGACGACTTCAACAACAACGACGACAACAACAATGTATGAAATACACACACACAAACACAATCTATATCATATACGCATACAAATAAATAACACATACTTACATGCCTCTGTGTGTGTGTGTGTGTTCAACTGGGGTATTTTATAAATATAATTTAAAATGTAATATCTGTCGGTGTGCTTTGGTACACACAAAATCTATTGTCCCAAAAAATAAATATGTAGCACTGTTCCAGACTTGTTCTGGCCTTCACAAAAAGGTCCAGATCGTACAGCCTGATGACATACAATGAACTGCCGTATCCGAGGCAATCCATACATTTGTAGACGCAAAACAATTAGGTAACCAGGTCCAAATAAAGACAGGAGACAATCAATAGATGCCACAATAGCGTTAGCAGCAGAAAGTGTAGGGTAGGCAAATATTTTCTGGCACAGTTAGTTGTCATGTTTAACTAGGTCGTAAAAAAATACCAGCTATAATTTCACCCTGTATCTTTGTTTGTCAAACACAGACAACAAGGGGGAAAGCTTACAAGGAGCAAGAAGACGACGGCAGAGACAGTTTCAATATGTACAGTATTACACAACTACTATTTAGTTGTTGACTAAAACATACAGTCATATTTTGTGACTAGTCTCGAATTATTGATACAATAAGCGGTATTTATACATAGGACTCGATGAGGGTGGACATCCAGGCTGTTGCTTCAAATACCTATCTATGTAGATTATTCTCCACAGATGCGCGGACATCAACACAAGCATGAAGCTTTCATACACCTTCTACCTTTGCGTTGTCTTCCTTGCTCAGGGTAAGATGTTATTATTGCTCTGTCCAAACTATCTTTCGGGGGTAGAAATTGCAGGAAATAAATGCATGCTAAATTGACACAGACAGTGTTTTCCGGTTTTTCTGTGTGGTTTATCGCACTCCGAACAGGCAACTGTTGACAATAGCCGAAGCTTTAACAATTAGAATTATAAAAAAAAAATTATTTTTTTTGTAAGCAGACAAAATTTATACTAAATACATTTAATAGATAAATATATTGTATATTGTGCCTGTTTAAAAAAAATTTAAAGTTAGGACTGCACGATCATTATCATCACGTGCCCTGCCGACTGGGGTAAGCGTTCATAAATCTCCACCGATCTTTGTGCATTGTTCTCTGGATCAGTATTACCGATGATATCCCCATATGCCACTATCACAATCCATCTCTTGGTCTGCCCTCTCCCTCTTCTATCGTTGATCTTTCCAGTCGTCACAACATTCTCCATAGCCTCGGCACGATAGATTTCATAAAGGTCACCAGCCTCCTCTATAAATTTTGTGTGATAAGGTTAAAAGTATAAGAAGAAAAAGAATAATAATAATAATAATAATAATAATAATAATAATAATAATAAGAAGAAGAAGAAGAAGAAGAAGAAGAAGAAGAAGAAGTGAAGGAGAATAAAAAAAATAATAACAATAATATTACAAAGAAAAGAAGAAGGAGAATAATAATGATAAAACAAAGGAGGAAGGAGGGGGAGGAAGAGAGAAGGAGAAGAAGAAGAAGAAGAAGAAGAAGAAGAAGAAGAAGAAGAAGAAGAAGAAGAAGAAGAAGAAGAAGAAGAAGAAGAAGAAGAAGAAGAAATAGTAAAAAGAAGCACAGTATAATGTTGATGGTTTGATCATGAAAGAAAGCGAGGAGAGACAATTCCATGCTGCTGAAGTGTGCGAGCTACAGGAGGGACTTGATTGACCAGACAACATCACACTGGAGGACAGTAGCAGCAGATTTACTATTGTGTTGAAATCATAAGTGTTGTCAAATACCGAGCAGCAGGTTGGAAAGGTCAAGGGTACGTGTCATACACTGAAAGCCTTGGGCCATTTTTAAGCTGCTTTTCCAGGTAACTCGTTAGGTTATTGTTCCAACAATGGTCAGACATCTTCGCTGATGTAGAATTCAGGACAGCTCGCATACGCTGGATGTTGTATTCGCTCGGAGAGCGTTAGTTGTCTATCCATTTACACAGTATGTGACCTTCATTCATACTTTCGCAGGCATGTCTACATCGGAGGTGTAACTCGAACTGTATAAGGCACTCCCTGACAGCTCTGCACTCGCTACGTTGACCTGGAAACGATTTAAGTAAAGACTGGGACACATAACTACCAGAGCAATAAGCAAACGTAACAGCGAGACGACGGCTATTTCCTGATTGGCTTTCTTTCTGCTGTTCCGGGTTTGTTTTGTATCCCATACTGTCACCTGATTAATTTTACATCCACTTTCCCTTGTTCTCTTCCCCCTCTCCCATTTTGTCAGTACTGTCACCTGATATGTTTTCCCTACACTTTACCTGATTTGCTTTTCATAATACTGTCCCCTTACATGTTTTCATATACAGTCTCCGGGCTTGTTTTCCTCATACTGTCCGCTAGCTTGATTACCTTGTACAGTTCCTTCGGTTATCTTCTGTCACACAAGCGATCAATTCAAAGTGCATGCGTGAGGTCACCGTTTTCTTATACTACCCCAGACCTATTTGGCCCCGGCCCTGGAAAAGCCAGAGTGGGGCTTCAATAACAAAACTCCCTTCACCCTAAGAAGGACGTACGGAACAAGTAGTAATCTCTTATTTCATGGTTTGTTTTCTTATACTACCCCATGCCCCGCCCCCATACTCCCTTCACCTTAAACTGCCTCTTATTTTTTTTTTCTTTATACCATCACTTGGCTTGCTTTCTCTATTATTTCCCCCCGCCCAGTTTTCCCTATATTATCCCCTGATTTGTTTTCCGTATACTATTACCCAGTTTGTTTTCCATTTATTGTTACTTATGTTGCATTCCTTAATCTACCCCTTGGTTTGTTTTCTTAATTCAACGCACTCATTTTTCGGTTTTAATTCGTGAATACCCCGCGACAGCTCGCCCGCCTGCTGGCGTGTTGAATCAGGGTTCAAACCTACTTCTGGAGAAATGTGTCCGTCCAGCCGGAAAATGACAACTGGTCAAACTTGAACAGACGAGATAACAAAATGCTAGGTTAAATCAGTTCTCTTTATGCAGATGGGATGTTTCAGTATTGGTTCCGTTCATCCCTGGGGCTCCTGACCTTAGTGAGAGGCATACAAGCTTTGTAACGTATAGTAATTTGGTATTTTACCCTGGGAAAAGGGTAGATACCAAGCTGACTTCAGAAGATGCAAGTCGGTGGATTCTATCCATAAGTAAAATGTGTGCCGAGTGTTCAAGTGTACAATAGACGTCTAATCTGTTCATGCTACATGTGCGTGTGAGACTTTAAGTCTGTCTATATTATAGATGTGCGGAAAGCTATTGATCTGTTCATAATATAGTTGTGAACGAGAACTTCTGACCTGACAATAACGCATGTGAGTGTAGGAATTTTGCTCTCTCCATAACATATGTTTGTGGGAGAATTCAGATATGTCTATGACATTTGTGTGTAGGGAACTTTTGGTCTGTCCATTACATAACTGTGTGGGATACTTCTGGTTTACCCAGTTTAAATGGAATCAGCAACATCTTGGTTCTTGATGGGAATAAACTTCAGGTCACACTCGCAAAGGACTCATATGTATATGTTTAATATTATATAATAT
The DNA here is from genome assembly GCA_905116865.2 of Candidula unifasciata. Classification (NCBI taxonomy): domain Eukaryota; kingdom Metazoa; phylum Mollusca; class Gastropoda; order Stylommatophora; family Geomitridae; genus Candidula; species Candidula unifasciata. The sequence continues at coordinate 57,613 of CAJHNH020003269.1, read as the reverse complement.
ATATATATATATATATATATATATATATATATATATATATATATATATATATATATATATATATATAAATCCACACACACACACACTCAAACACACACACATACAAGCATTCACCCACACACACGCACACATAGAAAAAAAAGGGGGGGGGGAGAGAAAGAGAGTAAGAAAACAAAAGGAGACGTTTCCTCTATGCAGATCCTGTCTCCATGGAAACACTTCCGACAAATCAGTGAGTAATATTCGTAAACAAAATGATTATTATAAACCAGATGTGTCGCCCACACCTGTAGCAACACTCATGGCTCAGAGCTTTTTTTGGCGGGAATTGGTGTTTCTCTAGTTTACGTCAGTCACGTGTTCACTTGTGTATATCTCCACCACCCTAACACCCACCCCCCCCCTTTCTTCACAATAACCTGTCCAGCCATGCCAGTATCTGACTGTGTCTATGTACCCGTATGTGTATCTGACGGTGTCAATGTTTCTGTGCACACTCCATAAGCCAAATGTAAACGTGGTCTTGACTGTATCCAGTCAATTTTATCGCCCCTTACGCTCTGTTTGAATCTCGCTATATGGTTTCAGGGAATGAACTGGACACCTAATTAACATTTGTCTATAGCTAATCATCATCATGTAGCAGGTCCTTTGCAGAACGTCGCTCTCATCACAGTCTACCTGAAAGATACTCGGTCTCTCGCCAGTTCTCCCGGCTCATGTAATTTTATACTCAAGGAGTCACCTATATCATGTGCTCATCTTCGTGTCGGTCGGCCCCTGCCTCTCCTCCCTGGTACCATGCCTTCTGCTATAATCTTTTTGCAATTCGTTGTGGCGCTTGATATGACCAAAATATTTCAGCTTTCGAGACAGGATGCTGTTTATTAGCCAATCTTCCTTGATGTTAAGATCTTTCAAGATGTTAGAATTTCTTGTCTTTAGCTGCTCTGATGAAATACATTGTCAGACATGTTTCACTTTTATAACCGAACCTGTTTTATTTTCCAGTCCAGTTTTCCTCTGCCGACGACTCGCTGGTTGTGCCAACTTTAATACAAAAGCACACTTTCTATCTTGAAAGTAGCCCAAGTCGAGGACCCATCCGCTTGGCTGCTGGATGGGTCGAGAGAAGTGCTACCTCCTGCGCAATCTCCTGTCTAGACACTTACGTGGACTGCCTAAGCTTCATGTTTAATTATGAAACCGGACTCTGCACACCAGGATCGTCAATAAGCAGAATCGAACTCCCACCAAGTTCAGCCGAAGGCAGCCTTTACTACAGCTGCGACTCACACCAAGGATTCAGCCTGAAAACCTATGGATCCACAGTTGCCTGTGTAGGTCTATTTCGGCCCAAACTAAACTATACCATGGCAGACGCTGAGTGTACTAACAAAGGAGGCTTTCTCATGTCAGTGAAAACTGTAGACAAACTGATAATTCTGACTCAAATCTGGGACTTCAACAATACGTGGGTGGGTTGCGATGACTTGGCAGAACAAGGGCAGTATAGGTGGAAGGAAGACGGCGACCTGTTGACCACTGAGACCATCAGCTCCATCTTTAGCAAGAATGAACCCAGCGACAACGGGCAGGACTGTGTCAACATTGGGGCGGGGTCAGGCAAGCTGGGAGACATGCTCTGTCAGATGTCTGCCCCCTACGTTTGTGAGATTCTCTTACCCTAAGGCACAACCCAAGGCTTTGGAGCACCTCCAATAGGTCTAAAACATAAGCACGTTTATTAGTGATCATTCATTAGCAAACTACAGGCAATATCCTAGAGCGTTGCAAAATTCTGGGGTTTGGAAACAACCGTGGGACAGTCTTTTTCCTCAAATTAGGCAACATTTCTTTGGAAAGGTAACATTTTGGTATGAGGCAACATCGTGGCGTTAAGCAACATCACTGGTACAAACAACATTTTTGGGATATGCGACATGGTTGGGACAGACACAGTCTTGGAGTCTCTCAGGATTTTCGGGTCAGGCACTATCTTGGGTCATGCAACGTCATAGAAACAGGCAATATCCTCGGGGCAGACAATGTCCATGAGTTAGGTAACATCCTTGGGTCAGGCATCATTATCTGAACAGACAATGCTCCAGGCAATATTCGTAGGTCAGGTAACATCTTCGGGTCAGGCACTATTTGCGAGACAGGCAACACATTCAGGATAGCTAGGCAAAATGCTAGTTTCATGCAACATCCTGGTGTCAGGCAACCTCCTGGTTTCAAGCACCATCCATTGGCCAGGCAAAATTCTCTGTCAGGCAATATCCTAAGTGCCAGGCCGTATAAGCAGGTCAGCCAACTTCCTCGTACCATGCAACAGTCTCTGTCAGGCAACACCTTGGTATCCTGCAACACGTTGGTATCAGGCATCATCTTGGTATCAGGCAACATCTAAGTATCAGGCAACACCTTGGTATCATGCAACACCTTGGTATCATGCAACATCTTGGTATCAGGTAACATCTAGGTATCAGGCAACATCCTGGTATCAGGCAACATCTCGGTATCAGGCAACATCTTGGTATCAGGCAACATCTCGGTATCAGGCAACATCTTGGTATCAGGCAACATCTAGGTATCAGGCAACACCTTGGTGTCAGACAACACCTTGGTATCAGGCAACGTCTAGGTATCAGGCAACATCTTAGTATCAGGCAACATCTAGGTATCAGGCAAGCAACATCTTGGTATCAGGCAACATCTTGGTATCAGGCAACTTCCTTTGGTTGAAAACCTTTTCTGTCAGGCAGTATCCTCGGAGTCAGGTAATATCTTCGACCATACAACATCCCTAGGACAGGCAACTCCATTCTGCTAGGAGACTCTCTGACACAGCTAGCACTTGAATACGTTCATACATTTATAAGCACTGACTGACACTCAGAACACAAAAAGGAACAGGTAACTCTCTAGAGGACATTTGAAGGCTGAAGAACATATCGTTTTGCAAACTCAGTTTCATACGTATTTAGAATTACCACGTTTCTCACCTGACAAATGTGCTTAGCATGTGCCATCACCAACTATGTGCTTAAGAAATGAATGTCCACTTTCATCTTCAATCAGTAGAAACATCATGCAAAAGTTAATTCTAATACCCCTTAAGCAGTGAGTTCATGTACTGATTGATATGTATTTTGTTAATGCAACAGTGGGAGCTTGATGCCTTTCTTCCTCCCCCAGTCGGTTAAAATTTATGATGTCGTTGTTCTTTTTTCAGGAGAAGGAAATACGAAAATAGTCGTTACTCTTCCACCATGAAAATGCAATTTACCATCCATCCTACATGTAGCTTACAAACTGATGTAAGCTCGTCATGTCTGTGCCCAATCTGGCCTAGAGGCATCCTATAATACCTCAGTAGGCAGATGTAATTAGGTTGCAGACGACGACAATCTGCAATCTTCTTCTACGTTCAGCCATGGTGAACTTCTAGTCCCAAGTGCATTACACACAGGGCGGTGCGTCTAAAGAAGATGTCGGTCCCACGCATCTTCTCATGAAATGTAACCTGGGTGGGCTGGATCCCCACATTTTGTCGCAGTCTTCAAAGGCATCTACATCTAACCCGTCACTGGAGGCTAAAGGTTTCTTTTTCGCTTAATAGCCAATCCATGCTAAATTTGGTTAATTTCTCATCTGGTTAAGGAGTTCTTGTTTTCTTTCTTTCATAGAGTACACATGACCTGCAACTGTTCTGTTATCTACTGTATATTCTGAGTGTCAACTACTCACCTATCCCTCATGGTAGACCACATTTTTACAACAGAAAGGAGACCGACCCCTCCCTCCCCCTTAAAAAAAAAAAAAAAAAAACCCATCCTACAGTGTTAATGGTTGCAGGGCCCGGCTCTAAACCGGATTTCGCGGAGACCGGGTGACGTATTCCTTGTGGTCCGGGTTCAATCCCGGGGGTAGGCAGAAAAGCCACATTTTCTCCCAGATTTACGGTATTTACAATGGAATCAAGGCCGAAAGGTTGCGATATCCATAATACCGAGCCTAAGGGTTAACAACTCATGGCTTCTGGATACTAAAACAAACAATGGTTGCAGGGCTCAAACAAATGACGGGCTGAGGTAAAGAGTAGGGGAAACTGATTACGACATAATTCATTATGTGTTCCAGGGAGGGCAGAGTTTTACAGGATTAGCCCCCTTGATAGAAGTTCGGCTTCTGCTTCTTCGGGAATTAAGAATCCACAGAGAAACCGTAGGTGCGAAGTTTCAAACCTTCTGGTAACAAACAGTATTTCCTCATGTTGTCTCCTTTGCAGAGTCTTTAAGACAAATCAGAAGGGCTGTGAAAATTGTCTGATTGTTTTGTATGCAGACGTGGGCATATTTTGGTGCCTTATTAATATCCTACCCCAAACAGGGGAAATCTACAGGTCACGGGTCAGTAAAATATTTTAGGGGGTGGTAGATACGCTGCACGCAGTCGTAGAACCTATGCTGTACTCTCTCGTGGGACGTTGGTGGGCTTAGGTTCGGGGAAGTTCTGGATTTTTTTTGGGTTCGTTACATCAGAAAGCCGGGAAACCCAGAATTACCACCCTCTACATTTTTTGACTGTCCTGTGACGTCATCTGGGGTAGGATATTAATAAAGAACCTTGCAATGAACTCTGTTCTTATTCACTTTGGCTCCAGTCACTTACAGACTCCTCATTCATGCGCCGACAGTCAACACCACGAGTAAAAATGGACGACAGTAAACGATACAACGCGGTTTCACTCTTTATGCTCCACTCGCTGTTTCTTCAGCCGGTACATGGTGAGGTGAACTGTCTAGATACTCATATCTACCCTAAAAGCACTAATACGTATCAACTTTACTTTGCGACGAAGCACAACTTCCATTACACCACTGCAATTAAACAAAAACTACTTTCCTCCATGACGGTGACGAACACAATCAGCTGACAGACGATTTTCCGCCAGTCCTTTGCTGCCTGGCCAGGTAAGGCGGTAGAAACTACATTCAGGCTCAGACACATATTGGATACAACAAACACTCCATGCATTCAGTTTCTTGGCCCAAGCGAGACTCCCATATGCTCTTTCTAAGGCATTATATAATCCTTTACCGCCCACATTATAATTACGACTTTCTCATGTTCTCCGATTCACACGGGTTTCATTTGGCCAACATTTTCCCCCATGCATCTCGGCTTTGCACTCGTTACATTTAAATATCTCATTCATATTTATTACCTGACGTCATTCTTTCTGTAACATAACTTATCAAGGAGAAAATGGTTCCCTACAAACTCATATTATTGTTCTAATGGCCATGTGTGCTGGACTAATATTTGACTCTTTGACTGACATGTGTTTGTTTGATTTTTGCCTGTTTAATATGTTTGCCTGTTTGAAACATTTGCCTGTTTGATAATGTTGCTTGTTTCATATTTTTGTTTTTCCCATAAACTTGACTGCATGATGTTTTTCCCAGTCTGAAATATTTAACTGTTTGAAATAATTTCCTGTGTGATACATTTGCCTCTTTGATATTTACTTGTCTGTTAGAAATATTTGACTGCTTGATAGATTTGCTTGTGTGAGATACTTACCTGTTTGGTATTGCCTGTTTGACTATTTGCCTTTTACCAACAACGTTGTCTTTGCCCCCACCACATAGTGACTGGAAGAATAACTATATTTTGGGTGCCTACATTTTTTACTTTCCATCAGTTTCATTTGTTATTTTAAATAATTATGTCATAAGACATTTTTTCCCCCAGCAAATTAAATATTTATACCCGAAATAACTAAAACATAAACACTATGTGATAGGAATGGCTGAAGTTAAATGTTCAATTAGGAATCGACATCAAAGCTTTCGGGACACTCCTATAAGTGCCCAGTCCCAATCTTCAGCAGCAAGAGAAGAGTTCAAATTCTGGTGGTACCAGTAACTGCCTGATTGCATATCCGTCTCATCCTTCCCCTGGGTGTTGAGGTTCGGCCAGATCCCCTGGTAACTCCTCGTAATGATGTATCTGCGCCTACGCACTGTTAACGTTCCCAAAATGCCCTACCAATATTTAACTTGTCATACATCAATTCACAACTAAGTGGTGCAGAGCCAGCTAGTGTATCTGCCTGCTTATTTCCAAACACACCGGCATGACCTGGAGAAATTATCCAAAGGATGCTAACTACCAGGGACCTCTGAAGTGGGTTGAAGAACCGTACAGAATAAGTTGACGTACAAACAGGCTAGGTCATAATGGAAGTAAGTAAATGTTCCTTTTCTTCAGGTGCTAGGCATATAGGACTAGACCTATATTTGATAGACCAATCGTCATTCGGTAGATGATGTAGTCAACATTACACCGGCCGCCTCGACCCTGTTCAAGGCTAGGTCGATCTTGGAGCTAAGGTCATTTTTGATAAATGTCCGGTTCCACCGGGAATTGAAGACACCACCTTCCGATCCGCAGGCGAGCGTTGAGCCTCTATAAAGAGTTGGATACACTAAAGCAAAGAAGCAGGAACCCACGAACACATAGTAAGTTACTCAGTACTGAAATAGTGAGCACTTCACCACCGCCATCATCATCATTACCATCTTGTGTCATGCTAAGAGGAAATTGTCCTATGTATTCTGTATACACGCGACTAACAGCTTCTGATTATTTCAGCAATGTATGTAGTAATCACGACTGTGTGGTCTCTTCGCCCTTCAGTGACCACATCATGAACAAATATCAAATCAAATGAAAACAGAACTAGTTAGCCTCACGCTATCATAAACACAAACGACAAGTCAAAGTTACGGCTGGAAATTTTTTTTCAGCATCTTAGATAGACAATGTTACAAATGCGGAAAAGAAAAAAATACACACAATTTCTTCACTGAGGTATCTCGGAAGGAAATCTACGTTTCTGTGTGGCTAGTTAAAGCCCTGACACTTGTGTGCCTCCAGTGTGCACTTAAAGCATCCATATTCCACAGGTCTACAATAAGATGCACTGTATCAAAAGTAGTGAAAGGTAATTTTGTTTTAATGGTAGGAAATCTGTTAGAAGTAGTAAATAAGCGTGACAGAATAAGTGAGAGGGCTAGCGAGAGAGAGGAAGAGAGAGAAGGAGAGAGTAAATGCCTAGACTCTAGTGTCAGCGATACGGCATCTCACAGACATAGACATGTCTCCCAGTACACTGAGTATCCAATATCCCACGGTTCCCTGTATAGAAAATGACACAGTCCTCATCTCCACCCACATCATTTGGTTCTCCTACTGCAAACAAATTGACGCGTTCCGAGTTGGTCATCATCTGCCCGTTATCTTTCCATACAAACTTTCCTTCCTGATTGATATCGTCACATCCTATCCATGCTGAGCGGCTTCCTGTCAGGTTTACGAAGAAATTTAACTGCTCTACTGTTTTTACCGACATCAGATAGGCGCCCCTGCTCTGGCAGTCATTGTCTGCTGCCGCATATGTCTTCTTTGCCAACACCACCAGGCAGGCTGTCGTGTTTAGGTAAGCTTTTACACTGAAGCCTTTAGAGGTGTCGCAATAGAAGCTCTGAAAGAAATCCCCCTCCTCAGAGCTCGGGAGCGGCTGCTTCTCGTTGATGTAGGCACCGGGCGTGCAGAGTCCTGAATTAGAGTTGAAGAGAAAACTGGTGCAATTGTTGTATTTGGTCATACAGGTTTTCCCGCAGGATTTCCGGGATCTATCGACCCAGGGGTTCCCCAGACGTACGGGACCCCGTCTGGGGTTGGGCTGGATGTAAAAGTGGCGTTGAGTGAACTCTAATGATGTTGAACTGGTACAGGAAATAAGGACAGCAGTCACTGTGGATAATAAAATAGTACACAATACAAGATTGGCTCTTCAACACTAGAAAGAAGAAAAGGTGGAGATCGTTGTGGGGCAACAAGGTGGCCACATTTAAAATATACAGAAGTATTCAGAAGTCGCATATTTTGGTATACTGACACATTGTCATCATCATCATCATTGTCATCAAAACCATCATCATCACCATTATCATCGTCATCACCATCATCACCACTATCACCAAGTGGTCAAACAGTTTGCCTCGCGCTTTAAAGGTCATAGGTTTTTTTTCATGGCTTTATCACAGTGTACATAGAAGTGGAAATGAGATCTCTTGCGGCTACCTCGACGGCGAAGATTCTTACTGTTTGTGGTTCGTCTCTCCTCAGACCAACTGCGAGGTTACTGTATTTCCCGAGCTTATACATATGACTTTCGTCAACTCGCGACTCATACGACACGGTCAATTCAGTCAGGACAAGCTGTCGTTTCTCCGCAGAGTGTAGGACTATGTCCGGTCGCAAGACCCTAGCTTGGTCCACAACGGCCGCTAACTCTTTCGGGACCTTGTTGTGGCGCCAAGTATATCTTCCTTGACCCAGGGCTTTTCTGCACGCGGACAATACGTGCTTGATAGTGTGTTTAGCTCTGCATAGTGGGCATCCTGGGTCGGTAACCGCATGCCACTTGACTATGATGACACCAGATGGTAACACATCGTAAGCAGATCTAACGATAAAGCTCAGCCGCAGAGAGGCTATTCGCCAGATCTCACTGGCCTTGCTGCGACTGTTGAGCGGTATTTCGGACCCGAATTTCGTTTTCGGCGTCCCTTATCTGTTATATTACCATTTCTAGGCGCTCTTTGGCTGTGGCTTTGGACCATTAACTGACTTTTCCGTGCCCTAGGTCACGACTGTCGGTTTGTGTTTAACCCATCACTTCTTTGAATTTCAGTGCATCTTGGGCAGATTCAATCTCATCTAGGACTTTCCATTTCTGACCTGTCTTTAGAGCGTGCTGGACTGCAGTGACTGTGGGGTTTGAAAACTAGCGCAACATTATTGCGAGTCAGACTTTGCCAAATTTAAACTCTTCGGCTATTGATTTGAAGGGGAGTACCTGCTTAGCCTGCTTACAATACAGAGCCATATCAGTCAGACAAGGTGGAGCTCCCAGACATTCCCTCATGGCTTTATTGATTTAACGCTCCATTGCCTCCACTGCAGTAATCGTCACTTCGTAGACGAGCAGTGGCCAGAGGAGCTTTGGGATCAACATAAACTGGAGACACCAGACCTTAAACTTTCCGATCAGCCTACAACGCTCGATCACGAGCAGGTCGGTAGCCAGTGACTCATGTATTCGCCGAACCTCTGCTATAATCAGACAACTTCGAATCTTCAACGCGCCCAAGGCTCTTCACCGGGTCCTCTAGAATTGCGGGGATCCGATTCTTTGCCACGGTGAAACTGATCATCGCGACCCAACCTTTCAAGAATGAAAGACTTGTTTTCTGCGGTTTGAACTGTATACCGCTTCATTAGACCACGTAGTCCAATCTTTTTGTAATCGTGCTGGCAGACTCCTCACTGCCCGTAATTATATTCGTCTCATCCATAATTGCACGTAGTGGCGGCATTCAGTGGTCCCCAATCTTAAGGCCTTGTCCGTAGCTGACCGCCCCGTCTAACATGACCTGCATGGCCATAGCTAACAGTATTGGCAAGTCCGTACATTCCATTGCTATCCCAAACTGGAGCCCAGTCAATCTCGTAGTAAACGTCGGGGTAGGAAAGAGTATAGCGAACTTTGATAAATATTGCTCGATCATTTCGGTGATCTGTGTCGGTATGTGGAACATGCGAAGAGCCTGCCATAATAGCTTTTGGGGAACTGCCCCTAAAGGCGTTAGCAAGGTACAACCATATCAGGTGCAACTGCGTTCTCTCTGCTTTAGCCCTCTGAATATACTAGATCAGGTCGCGTGTTTAAGGCACCCAGGGACGCCCGGGATTCCACCTTTCCGAACAGTCGTATCGATGTATTTGACCGCAATTAGATACTGTGTGAGCCTGCAAAGAAGAAGAAGAAGAAGAAGAAGAAGAAGAAGAAGAAGAAGAAGAAGAAGAAGAAGAAGAAGAAGAAGAAGAAGAGAAGAAGAAGAAAAAGAAGAAGATGAAGAAGATACAGCCAGTCATGAGTGCCACCAGCAGAGAAAGCATTACGTTGGAGGATTGAACGCACTTAGCCCCCGCCCTTTAATTTTCTGTTCCTGTTTAGTTAATTTATAACAATCTTTGTTATATTTTTATTGCACAGTTAAACAAGGCTTAGGCTTTTTGAAGCCACCGCCCCTAGAAAATTGTGTCAGCGGGCAGCTTTAGGGGTCTTAAGCCTGGTTCAATTGCGTAATAATAATACTACGATGAAATTAATGGAGCACTATAGAATATCACAGATATTAAAGGCAATATACAGACATGAAATGACAAGTTTTTTACGAGGAAAGCTAACAGATATATTTGAATAGGGATGTCTTTTGTCGTCTCTTTTTATTTTTTCTAGCAATAGACTGGACTATGAAGACAGCAACTGCTAGCCCAGGAATAGAATTTAGTTTGACCCCTTCATAACAGCTCGACTATCTGGACTTTACTAAAGATATTTATCTTCTATCCCATTCACCTATTTCAAATGCAAGACTAAAAAAATATACTTGATGCGATATCACAACAGACAGGTATAAAAATCCATAAGGGAAAGACAAAGATAATGAGAATAGATCCGGCAAGTAGTAATGTGGTTTCTCTGAATGGTACCCCACCTCAAAACGTGGAGTCGTACACCATTTTGGGCAGTAATGTAGATAATGATGGGGGAACTGACAGAAATATTAAAATACCAATGCAAAAAAGCAAGAGGTGCTTTCATAGCACTAGGGAATTTGTGGAGGTCAAAAGAAATTACAAGAAATAAGAAGCTTAAAATTGTTAGTTCTAATGTCAAATCGGTACTAATGTATGGAGTGGAAACACAGAGAACAGCTAAGGCAGTTACGAATCACTGCGCAGAATAGAGGGAATTAAAGAGTATGATAGAATCACTAATGTAGAGCTTTGGGAGAGAACTACGCAAGTTCCAGTGGACCAAGAGGTAAAGAAAGGGCGCTGGCGGTGGTTAGGACACACGCTGAGAAAATAGGAACACATTCTTACAGTGGAACCCTCAGGGGCATCGGAATAAAGGAAGACAAAGAGAAGGGAGCTAGAAAGTGAAGTTTAAAAGATCTGGTGAACATGATGAGTGCCTGCATGTGATAGGAAAGGGTAGAACGACTTGGCGTGAGTTTGTTGAGTCCCTATGCTCTTTTTTGGAATAGAAAGTATTAATACTACACGTGTTATTACTGGGCGCTGAATGGTTAATAGATAATATATTTGAACAACTGATGTCTGAGGGTGGAAAAGGAGGGGAAAAAAAAAAAAAGGGGGGGGGGGTGTCGATGTACCGAAACCAGCCTTGTCAATATTGTACATGGCAGATTCCTGTCTCTGTACCGTGGGTGCCTGTCTGTCTGTCTATCTTCCGGCATCCTTGCATTCCGGAGAGCAGGTATGTTCACCTACCTACTACCTTACCACTTTATTATTCCCCTGCCTGCCTATCCTCTTGCCTACATATCTGATTGACTGTTTATTCACCTGCCTGCCTATCGTCATACCTACATATCTGACTGACTGTTTATTCACCTGCCTGCCTATCGTCTTACCTACATATCTGACTGACTGTTTATTTACCTGCCTGCCTATCGTCTTACCTACATATCTGACTGACTGTTTATTTACCCGCCTATCGTCTTACCTACATATCTGACTGACTGTTTATTCACCTGCCTGCCTATCGTCTTACCTACATATCTGACTGACTGTTTATTCACCTACCTGCCTATCGTCTTACCTACATATCTGACTGACTGTTTATTCACCTACCTGCCTATCGTCTTACCTACATATCTGACCGACTGTTTATACACCTGCCTGCCTATCGTCTTACCTGCATATCTGACTGACTGTTTATTCACCTACCTGCCTATCGTCTTACCTACATATCTGACTGACTGTCATTCACCTACCTGCCTATCGTCTTGCCTACATATCTGACCGACTGTTTATTCACCTACCTGCCTATCGTCTTACCTACACATCTGACTGACTGTTTATTCACCTGCCTGCCTATCGTCTTACCTACATATCTGACTGACTGTTTATTCACCTGCCTGCCTATCGTCTTACCTACATATCTGACCGACTGTTTATTCACCTACCTGCCTATCGTCTTACCTACATATCTGACTGACTGTTTATTCACCTGCCTGCCTATCGTCTTACCTACATATCAGACTGACTGTTTATTCACCTGCTTGCCTATCGTCTTACCTACATATCTGACCGACTGTTTATTCACCTGCCTGCCTATCGTCTTGCCTACATATCTGACCGACTGTTTATACACCTGCCTGCCTATCGTCTTACCTACATATCTGACCGACTGTTTATTCACCTGCCTGCCTATCGTCTTACCTACATATCTGACCGACTGTTTATTCACCTGCCTGCCTATCGTCTTACCTACATATCTGACCGACTGTTTATACACCTGCCTGTCTATCGTCTTACCTACATATCTGACCGACTGTTTATTCACCTGCCTGCCTATCATCTTGCCTACATATCTAACTGACTGTTTATTCACCTGCCTGCCTATCGTCTTACCTACATATCTGACTGACTGTTT
>CAJHNH020003269.1:25000-35000 GCA_905116865.2 Candidula unifasciata | reverse complement strand
TCCCTCGCGGAACCTCGCTGCCATAACAACCCTCCGGAAAACCTTCCTATCCTGAGCAAGATGTCCTGCGTCTTATACACCCATCTGGAGATCATCTGCCACATCCTGCACCCATCTTCTCCTTGGCCTTCCTCTTCCTCTCTTCCCAGGCATATACCCCTCCATTATTGTTCTCTCTAGACTTCCATGACGTTTCAAGTGACCAAAATATTTCAATTTTCTTTGTTTTATTGTCTTTACTAGCCAACCCTCTTCAATATTCAGCTCTTGAAGTATGGATGCATTTGTTCTTTTCTTTACCCAAGATATTCTTAGAACCTGTCTGTAACATTTATATTCAAATGCATTTATGCGCTGTTACCTACCACCTTACCACTTTATTATTCACCTGCCTGCCTATCGTCTTACCTACATATCTGACTGACTGTTTATTCACCTGCCTGCTTATCGTCTTACCTACATATCTGACTGACTGTTTATTCACCTGACTGCCTATTGTCTTACCTATATATCTGACTGACTGCCTTTCTATCTGCTATCTCCTTCTCTGCATGTCTGGCTATCTTTCTTTTGAGTACATATAAAAACAAGCAAGTACTCACCGAAACAATACAGTGTAATTGGAAACACCTGTATACGGAACATAATGCTGTCAAGATTCCTTATCATTTTAACAGCGGGGACATGTGAGAGAGCTTTCCACCCGGCTTCTATATATTACCTCTGACATAAGTAGGTCAGCACAATATATATGTCACCAGTTTTCCGTCAACCAAACAAAATATTTATTAATGACCTATGGATTAAACTACGAAATATTGTTTTGAGATATTACCCCATAGCCTTGGGTCAGTCGACGGTATGTTTGTGTCAATGTCTCATTTACTGGCTAACTGTCACTGTTATTTGCTGATATCAAATGTTGTCATATTTTAAATTTTCACCTGATGTACTACAAGTTATCTTCGTGAATCGTGAGCGGATGTGACAAAAGACGTGTCATGTAGATCTATCGTCCTAATAGATTTGTTCTTTTGCTATGCCTACTGAACTTTGTTCACCATTATTGTCTCACCTGTTTTCAATTTCACAGAGGATATTGCAAGTTCATGTTTTTGTCTAGAATTGTGGAGAATAAGTAAATATAATCTTCGCGATACAATAGACAGCGACCATGAGCAATCTACATGTTAGAGCAGAGACTATGAAGCTGATTATAAATAAATAAACGAGGGCAGTCACTATATTGAGCTTCATCTTCAATTGAGAATAAACAAAGTATTACAAAAATAAAAAAGTAAGACAGAGGAAAAGAAAGGTAGAGACAGGAGAGAGTAAACGAGACCGGGGGAGTGAGGTAACGAGATAGAAAAGGGAACGAGGGATAAAAATATATATATATAAATCAATGTTTGTGTGTTTGTTTGCCCCTTATAGACTCGGAAACTACTGAACCGATTTAGCTGAAATTTTCAGGATATGTTTGTTTTGATACCGGATGTTGAACCATCATGGTTTGAAATTCAACCTGTCACTGTTAGAGATAGGTGACCACAATTTAAGCCAAAATATTCGAAACTAATATTTATAATTTTAGTGATTTCTAATTAAAGCCACGTTAGTAATTGCGCATGCGCCGTAGTCACCATTCGCCGGCGAGTTATGTGCAGCCAACGCCTTCTCTAATACATAAAAAAGGTCGTGGTACAGCAAACAAGACTATCTTTATATTTGCCACAATAACCATATTAAACACGATTTCTATTTTCTGTTTTTTTTTCAAACAACCTTCGGTTGGGAGGGGGGGGGGGCATCAAGGACTATCTCGACGTCGGAGCAGACATTGACTGCGACATTAACTATATTAACCGTGTTAGACACGTGCGATTTCTATTGTTGTGCCGTTTCATTAATATATCTGGAGTATCTGTCTACGAGAAAACAATAGCCTGAGGTTTTTAGTCGTGTTATAATCGGGACACAGTAGTTGGGACACACATCTCTAATAGTTTAGTTCTCTTTTCGGTGTTCGATTGAGTGGCTGCTTGGTCGAATGGTTAGAACACTGGGTTCCTGTGCGGGAGACCAGGGTTCGAATCCGCAGTAGTTAATTTTTTTTACCCTGGACTAAAATAATATCCCCATCTGCTCTGTCGTGGTGACAGCACTAGCAATGTTGCCCTTAATATTTAAAAAAAAAAAAAAAAGACAAGTAAATGGGTAAACCATTTGATATTTAAATTTGACCATTTCGCATACTTATGATTGCATTTTTAAACTTTCCGATTTCATGGTTACGCTGAAATTTCATAGCTTTCCATTTATTTTCATTTAGATTTAGTTATTTCATCTGCGTTGGAATTTTAAGCTGTGCTGTTTACCATAGCGTTCATTTCCTAATTATGTTTTTTTTCCCCCCTGTGTTCATTTGCTTTTCAAGTGTTTTTTTTTCTCCCAACTACTTCAATGAGGTAAAGAGTTGTCGGTGAATTTAGGGGGGGGGGGCAAACTATTAACTGAGAGAGCTTTAAGTCACAGTAACTGCTTTACCCACTTAAAGTAGCAGCAGCAGTAATTGTTATTCACAAGTACAGTTGTAGCTTTACTTCCGTCTCCTATAAAAATACAAACAGCTTTAGCATGTGATAACCAAATAACCATTTTTGTTACTGTGCTAATAACACCATTTAAACGACCGTATATAATATAATATAAAGACACAATTATAAGGTGCGTGTTCTAAAGTTGGAAAACCAGACTATCTATATCTGTGCAGAGAATGATTACGACATTAACTATATTAGACACGTGCGATTTCCATTGTCTTTCTTTTTCAAAAACCTTTGATGAGGGAGAGAGTAGTAGGTGGATTTAGTTGTGTGGTGGGGGGGGGGGGGGTATCAAAGAATATCTCTATATCTGAGGAGACAATGATTGTATTAGACACGTGCGATTTCTATTTTATTTCATTTCCATTTAGCCAAACTATGCCACAGCAACGCTTGGCCTGGTACAGCTAGTATATATATATATATATATATATATATATATATATATATATATATATATATATTATAGGAAGAGAGTGAGAGAAAGGGGTAAAAGAAAGGGTGGAGGGGAGGGTTGGTCAGTGTTATACTAGGAGAATCAAGCTACAGTTCACCTGAGAATTCACATCAAAGTATTCAGGACAACCCACTCCCATAAGCGCATGCCCTTATACACAGCAGCCTTTGTAGAGTTCTTGTTCCCATGGTACTTGTAGTAATCTGAGTGTAAGTCTGTCTTGTCTTTTCTCACAATGAAGTTATGAATACATGAATCAATGAATGCCACTTGAACTGGACTGTTCGGGTAAGACAAGATTTCTCAAGGCTCTAAAACCTATCTTCTTCTTCTTAAAGCATTTGGTTGATTGACAGATAAACAGATACTATCCTCGATTTCTTGAGACATTTACTTATTTGGCTGGTCGTTTAAATATACTGTTTTTTTCAGGAGGCGTCTATTTAAATAAGTGATTGTTTTACATATAGTTATCGCCATTTGGGGGCGGGAGGGGGGGTGGGTAAGGGGGGGGCATCTGTTTGACTGATAGAATGCTCAACACATATATTTTCTTCTCGAGGCACCAAACTGATTGATTGATTAACACATATTGTATTCTTCTCGAGGCACCACACTTATTGAATGTATAACACATATTAAATTTTTCTTGAGGCACCACACTGATAGAATGTTTAACACATATTATATTTTTCTTGAGGCACCACACTGATAAAATGTTTAACACATATTATATTTTTCTTGAGGCACCACACTGATAGAATGTTTAACACATATTATATTTTTCTTGAGGCACCACACTAATAGAATGTTTAACACGTATTGTTTTCTTCTCAAGACACCACACTGATAGAATGTTTAACACATATTATATTTTTCTTGAGGCACCAGACTGATAGAATGTTTAACACATATTTTTCTCGAGGCACCAGACTGATAGACTGTTTAACACATATTATATTTTTCTTGAGGCACCAGACTGATTGATTACCACATGTTATTTTCTTCTCGAAGCACCAGACTAATTGATTGTTAACACATACTGAATTATTCTCGAAGCGTCAGACTGATTGAATGTATGAATGATTCACATACATTATATTCAACAGACAGAAAGACAGGCAGACAGAAAGACAGACAGACAGATAGGTGGATGGTCGGACGATGGACAGACAGACTGACAGACAGTCGGACGTTCGGATGGACAGATAGATAGATAAATAAACAGACAGACAGACAGACAGACAGACTGACAGGCAGACAGCAAGAGAGCTAGACAGACAGACAGCTAGAGAGCTAGACAGACAGCTAGAGAGCTAGACAAACAGACAGACAGCTAGAGAGCTAGACAGACAGACAGACAGACAGCTAGACAGACAGACAGACAGCTAGAGAGCTAGACAGACAGACAGCTAGAGAGCTAGACAGACAGACAGACAGACAGCTAGAGAGCTAGACAGACAGACAGACAGCTAGAGAGCTAGACAGACAGACAGACAGACAGCTAGAGAGCTAGACAGACAGACAGACAGCCAGAGAGCTAGACAGACAGACAGACAGCTAGAGAGCTAGACAGACAGACAGACAGCTAGAGAGCTAGACAGACAGACAGACAGACAGACAGACAGACAGACAGACAGCTAAAGAGCTAGACAGACAGACAGCTATAGAGCTAGACAGACAGACAGCTAGAGAGCTAGACAGACAGACAGACAGACAGCTAGTGAGCTAGGCAGACAGACAGACAGCTAGAGAGCTAGACATGGCAATACCTGACCCCGCAGGCCCTGGTGCAGTATCTTTTGCATTTTTCAAAATTTGTTTGATATCTTTTACTCGCATCATGTTTTCATAATGCATATTGCTTAAGGTGCCAGCTAACTCCTCTCTGACTGCCTTTCTGATGTTTGCATCATTATGATTTGTTTGAGCTATTAACCCATCTAGAAAAGCCACCCCTTTTCTCCTTCTCTTTTGTCATACGCACACCTTCGACTCTAAACATTTTTCATACTGTCAAAGGCCGATCGTCTCTTTGCATCTGCCTTTGCAGTTTCCAGCGGGTAAGCCAACTTTCTTCTACCATGCAACAGTCACTGGCAACAGTCTCTGGCAACATCTAGGTATCAGGCAACATCTAGGTATCAGGCAACCTCCTGGTATCAGGCAACACCTAGGTGTCAGACAACACCTTGGTATCAGGCAACATCTAGGTATCAGGCAACACATTGGTGTCAGACAACACCTTGGTATCAGGCAACACCTTGGTGTCAGGCAACATATATTTATGAGGCAACGTCTAAGTATCAGGCAACATCTAGGTATCAGGCAACATCTAGGTATCAGGCAACACCTTGGTATCAGGCAACATCTTAGTATCAGACAACATCTAGGAAATCAGGCAACATCTAGGTATCAGGCAACACCTTGGTATCAGGCAATATCTTGGTATTAGGCAACATCTTGGTATCAAGTAATACCTTGGTATCAGGCAACACCTTGGTTTCGGGCAACATCTAGGTATCAAGCAAAATCTTGGTATCAGTCAACATCTAGGTATCAGGCAACATCTTGGTATCAGGCAACATCTTGGTATCAGGCAACATCTTGGTATCAGGCAACATCTTGGTATCAGGCAACTTCATTTGATTGACAACTTTCTCTATCAGGCAGTATCTGCTGAGTCAGGTAATATCTTCGACCATACAACATCCTTAGAACAGGCAACTCCATTCGGCTAAGAGACTCTCTGACACAGCTAGCCCCTGAACACGTTCATACATTAATAAGCACTGACTGACACTCAGAACAAATGAAGGAATAGGACACTCTAGAAGACACTTGAAGACTGACGAATATATCGTTTGCAAATTCAGTTTCATGCATTTTTAGAATGTCATTGTTTCTCACCTGACTAAATGCTTAGCATGTTTTATCACCAACTATGTGCTCAAGAAGGGCTGTGAAAATCTCTGTTTTTCATGCAAACGTAGACATATTTTCGTTCCACTGGCCACATGTGCCGGACTGATATTTGACACTTTGACTGAAATGTGCTGGTTTGATTTTTACATGTTTAATTAATGTGTTTGCCTGTTTGAAACATTTGCCTGTTTGATTTAGTTGCTTTTTTTTTCTTCTTCATATTTTGGTCTTTTTAATAAACTTGACTGTATGATGTACTTGTCTGTCTTAAGTATTTAACTGTTATAAATATTTGCCTGTATAATAAATTAGCCTCTTTGATATTTACCTGTGTGATTCTGGCTGTTGGAAATATGTGTCTGCTCGATATATTTGCTTTTGTTTAGATACTTGCCTGTTGGAAATATGTGTCTGCTCGATATATTTGCTTGTTGTTAGATACTTGCCTGTTGGAAATATGTGTCTGCTCGATATATTTGCTTGTTGTTAGATACTTGCCTGTTGGAAATATGTGTCTGCTCGATATATTTGCTTGTTGTTAGATACTTGCCTGTTGGAAATATGTGTCTGCTCGATATATTTGTTTGTTGTTAGATACTTGCCTGTTGGAAATATGTGTCTGCTCGATATATTTGTTTGTTGTTAGATACTTGCCTGTTGGAAATATGTGTCTGCTCGATATATTTGCTTTTGTTTAGATACTTGCCTGTTGGAAATATGTGTCTGCTCGATATATTTGCTTGTTGTTAGATACTTGCCTGTTGGAAATATGTGTCTGCTCGATATATTTGTTTGTTGTTAGATACTTGCCTGTTGGAAATATGTGTCTGCTCGATATATTTGTTTGTTGTTAGATACTTGCCTGTTGGAAATATGTGTCTGCTCGATATATTTGTTTGTTGTTAGATACTTGCCTGTTGGAAATATGTGTCTGCTCGATATATTTGCTTGTTGTTGGATACTTGCCTGTTGGAAATATGTGTCTGCTCGATATATTTTGTTTGTTGTTAGATACTTGCCTGTATTGGAAATATGTGTCTGCTCGATATATTTGTTTGTTGTTAGATACTTGCCTGTTGGAAATATGTGTCTGCTCGATATATTTGCTTTTTGTTTAGATACTTGCCTGTTGGAAATATGTGTCTGCTCGATATATTTGTTTGTTGTTAGATACTTGCCTGTTGGGAAATATGTGGTCTGCTCGATATATTTTGTTTGTTGTTAGATACTTGCCTGTTGGAAATATGTGTCTTCTCGATATATTTGTTTGTTGTTAGATACTTGCCTGTTGGAAATATGTGTCTGCTCGATATATTTGTTTGTTGTTAGATACTTGCCTGTTGGAAATATGTGTCTGCTCGATATATTTGTTTGTTGTTAGATACTTGCCTGTTGGAAATATGTGTCTGCTCGATATATTTGTTTGTTGTTAGATACTTGCCTGTTGGAAATATGTGTCTGCTCGATATATTTGTTTGTTGTTAGATACTTGCCTGTTGGAAATATGTGTCTGCTCGATATATTTGCTTTTGTTTAGATACTTGCCTGTTGGAAATATGTGTCTGCTCGATATATTTGTTTGTTGTTGGATACTTGCCTGTTGGAAATATGTGTCTGCTCGATATATTTGTTTGTTGTTAGATACTTGCCTGTTGGAAATATGTGTCTGCTCGATATATTTGCTTTTGTTTAGATACTTGCCTGTTGGAAATATGTGTCTGCTCGATATATTTGTTTGTTGTTAGATACTTGCCTGTTGGAAATATGTGTCTGCTCGATATATTTGCTTGTTGTTAGATACTTGCCTGTTGGAAATATGTGTCTGCTCGATATATTTGCTTTTGTTTAGATACTTGCCTGTTGGAAATATGTGTCTGCTCGATATATTTGTTTGTTGTTAGATACTTGCCTGTTGGAAATATGTGTCTGCTCGATATATTTGTTTGTTGTTAGATACTTGCCTGTTGGAAATATGTGTCTGCTCGATATATGTGTTTGTTGTTAGATACTTGCCTGTTGGAAATATGTGTCTGCTCGATATATTTGTTTGTCGTTAGATACTTGCCTGTTTGATATTGTTTGTTTGACTATTTGCCTGTTACCAACATCGTTGTCTTTGCCCCCACCACATAGCAACTGGGAGAAAAACCACATTTTGTGTATCTACGTTATCCTCTGCTTTATATCAGTTTCTTTGTTATTTTAATTCATTATGTCATAATTAAATATTTATTTCCGAAATAACTAAAACATACACCCTATTTGACAGGAAGGGTTGAAGTTGAATGTTGAATTAAGAATCGACATCATAGCATATGGGACACTCCCATAAGTGCTCAGTCTCCATCTTCAGCAGCAAGCGTAATGTTCCAATTTCAGTGGTTCCAGTAACTGTCTGATTGTATATATGTCTATCATCCTTCCCCTGAGTGTTGAGCTTTGGCAAGATCCCCTGGTAACTCATCGCAGCGCCATTCTTCTCAGACCGTAATGATGTATCTGCGCCTACGCACTGTTCACCTGTTCCCCATGGGCGCTCACACTATCTAACTTGTCATACATCAACTCACAACCAAGTGATGGAGCCAGCCAGTCTATCTGCCTGCTCATTTCCAAACACACCGGCATGACCTTGAGAAATTATCCAAAGGATGCTAACTACCGAGACCTCTGAAGTGGGTTGAAGTAACCGTAAGTACAGAATGAGTTGATGTATAAACTGACTAGCCCATAATGGAATTAAGTAAATGTTACTTTCCGTCAGGTGCATTATGTATATAGGACTAGACTTATATTTTATAGACCAATCGTCACTCGGTAGATGATGTAGTCAACATTACACCGGTCGCCTCGACTTCCTAGGACGATACCTGTTCAAGGCTGGGTCGATCTTGGAGCTAAGGTCATTTTTGATAAATGTCTGGTTCTACGGGAAATTTAAGCCACCACCTTCCGATCCGCAGGCGAGCGTCGATCCGCTTCAGGAGCATAAAGAGTTAAAGAAACTAAAGCAAAGAAGCAGGAACCCACAAACGCATGGTGAGTTACTTGGTACTGAAAAAGTAAGCACGTCACCACTGCTATCATCATCATTACCATCTTGTGTCCGCCTGAGGGGAGAGTGTCCTATGTATTCTGTATACATTCGACTAGCGGCTTCTGCTTATTATAGCAAAGTATGTAGTAATCACGCCTGTGTGGCCTCTTCCCCTTCACTGACAACATTATGAAAAGATATCAAATCAAATAAAACAGAATTAGTCAGTCTCACACTATAACACTCACAAACGCAAAGTCAACGTTGCGGTTAAAAATTCTTTATCAGCACCTTACATAGACAATTTCACAAATACGGAAAAAAAATACACAAAATTACTTCACTGAGGTATCTCAGAAGGAAATTACGTTTCTGTCTGGCCAGTTGAAGCCCTGACACTTGTGTGCCTCCAGCGTGCACTTAAAGCATCCATGATCCACAGGTCTACAATAAGACGGACTGTATCCTTTCTCGTCACACACATAGTAATCGGTATGTGAGGCTAGATGAGTACATTTTACCACGGCCCACGAGAGGATTATTCAGCGTACAAACAAGACTAAAATGCCCTTCCTCATCCACACAGAGATGCATAAATCACTAATGCCATAATTATTTTTAAATTGCACTGGGTCACATTTGCAAAAATGATAAAATGAGAGCAGCTGCTTTTATAAAAGATGTGAAGAACAAACACGAGACTGTTCTCTATCATGAGCACTATTTGATCTGGGAACACAAAACATTGTATCGAGGGCACCAGCCACTCAGGCACCCCTGGAACACAACGTTTTTGTCTCTGGTGACAATCTCAGATTAGGACAACATCGAGAGGGTCTCCTGCCACTGGCAGCGCCAGGCAATCTGTGAGGATTTAACGACGCAGCATCTCACGTGCATAGTGTATATACACGTGGGAATAGATAGGCAGGCAGGCAGGCAGGCAGACAGAGAGACAGAGAGACAGAGAGA
>CAJHNH020003269.1:0-22500 GCA_905116865.2 Candidula unifasciata | reverse complement strand
GATCAAACCGTTTGCCTCACGCTTCGGCGCTCATGGCCGGATCGTTTGTTTAAGAGTGGAACTCTGATGAGCTACAGAGTTCTTTCTTTGTGTGACTCTCTCGGAAAGTAGCTATACGTTGTGCAGAGAGAGAGAGAGAGAGAGAGAGAGAGAGAGAGAGAGAGAGAGAGAGAGAGAGAGAGAGAGAGAGAGAGAGAACGAAAAAACGAACGAACGAACAAACTTTATTTTCAAAGGGTTACAAATTTGGCACGCAGGCCCGTCTGACATTCGGCCCTTCCAAGCACTCATTTTTCAGAATACCAATGCCTGTTATCAATAATGCATGTAATGGATATAATAAAGAATATTATGTGTATTATAGAATAATGCATACACACATCATGTGTACACAATCTTACACACTCACACATACGTATATATATACTCTTACATTCTCTTACATGCACACTAATATACAGACATACCTGATGCATACATACACGCATCTACATACATACACAAACAGAAAACACACACACATACACAGACATAAATTCACAAACAGAAAACACACACACATACATGCACACACACTTTTTTCCCATACATACACACATACACATACAATCACATGTACAGACACCCACAACCACACATTTACACTCACATGCATACATACAGAGAGAGAGAGAGAGAGAGAGAGAGAGATAGAGAGAGATAGAGAGAGATAGAGAGAGATAGAGAGAGAGATGGAAAGAGATCGAGAGACTGAAAGCCTAAAGGATATAACCATGTGCAATTGCAACATTAACTCTAACCAGTATCATCACTATCATGAGCAGAATGTTCATCTAGCAGACAGGAGCTCCGAAAAATGTACACTTTAAAGGGACAAAATGGGAGTTGAATAAAATAATTGTAATAGTAAATAAAACTTCTTTTTTTCTTCTTCACGTTCACCGGCTGTAAACTCTGGCCAAATGTCTGGTTTGTCCACTTCTTTACCTTAATCCTGTTCCAGAAACTGAGTGCTGTGTGCACATCCGTTTTACAGGTCTGACTCATTTGCATGCAGACTGTCGCTTCCTTGGATCTCATGCAGATGTACTCCGACTTCTAAGAAAGCTCCCAATTAGTCGGCTCTTACGACACGCTTTTAGGCAGGCATTATGTCTATTCTTGTTCAGATTAATACCCGAAGAGTTTAAAGTTGGCAAAGTAAGACTCGCGATG
Source organism: Candidula unifasciata (assembly GCA_905116865.2). Classification (NCBI taxonomy): domain Eukaryota; kingdom Metazoa; phylum Mollusca; class Gastropoda; order Stylommatophora; family Geomitridae; genus Candidula; species Candidula unifasciata. The sequence continues at coordinate 21,285 of CAJHNH020003269.1, read as the reverse complement.
ATGCTGCCAGTCTCCATACTCCACGGTCACGGCTCTCCAGTCTGCTCCAAAATCAGGTCAGAAATGGAAGTTCCTAGATGCGATTGAATCAGCCCAATACTAACTGAAATTGAAAAAAGTGATGGGTTACACATAAACCGACCGTCGAGGACTAGGTCACGGGAAAGTCAGATGGTGGTCCAAAGCCACTTCTAAAGAGCGCCAAGACATAGTAATACCAATACACGGTAATAATAGATAAGGAAAGCCGAAAACGAGATTCGGGTCCAGAAAGCCGCTCAACAGTCGCAGCAAGGTCAGTGGATTGTCCTAGAGAGCCCCTTGCCACGAATACTCACATGGGGTGAGATCTAGCCAATGACACAGCTACGATCTGCCTACGATGTGTTACAATCCGGTGTTACCATGGTCAAGTGCATGCGGCTACCGACCATTTGGAGCACGTATTGTCCGCGTGCAGAAAAGCCCTAGGTCAAGGAAGATATACTTGGGGCCACAAAAAGTTCATGAAAGAGTTAGCGGCCGTTGTGAACAGAGCTAGGATGAGGGTAAATACGAGGGCCAGTCCTACTGTTGTCCCCGTGCGCTTCTTTAAGGCTGAGCAAATTTATAAGGGTAAATTCAACAAGGTCGCATACGCTCCATCGATGCTTGAATGGCTAATGGCGGTTGACCTGCCTGATCACGAAAAGTACTCAGAGGTAATCCGGAAGACCGGCCGGCGACCCGACATTGTCCTCCACTGCAAAGAAACGACAGTTCGTCCTGAATGAGCTGACCGTGCCGTATCAGTCGCGAAAGGACGAAAGTCATATGTATAAGCTACATAAACCAGCCGCGACTTCGCGGCTGGTTTGAGGAGAGACGAAGGGCACACAGTAAGAATCTTCGCCGTCGAGGTAGTCGCAAGAGGTCTCATTTCCACTTCTATGTACAATGTGATAAAGCAGCTGGGCTTTCGAGGAAATGAGCGCAAAGGATCACTAAAAGAACTGGGCGAAGCTGCTAAGAGGGCTTTGAGCTGACTCTGGATACAACGGAACGTCGTGGGAGACGGGCCTCGGTAGGCTGGTTCGGGTGTCTAGTGAAAAAGAAAGTCTTATCCCTTGTTCATCGTGTCCTAATTGTCTGCCGGTGTCCCTCTGCCAATTGCCAACAAAGTTTAGCATGTGTCCGATAAACCAACCGTAAGCTTGCCACTTGGTCGTCAAGGTATGCTGACTGATCTAATATGCTACAGCAGCGACTATGTAAATAAACTTTTAATCTCACATTACCTTTTGCATAGTCACCATTTTCATCTTGTCCTTGTTCGAGAACATCCGGTAATACGTGCAGCAGGAGCATATCAATCCTGAGCTTCGTGAACACAGGTGGGCCCACCCTCTGAAATTGTCTAGGAGCTCGTGGGTCAAAACAGTTGTGGACGAGTGAATAATTCTACATGCTCCTCTGTGGAGTTTCTTCTTATCTTTTCTGTTCACCCCCCCCCCCCCTCTCTCTCTCTCCAACCTGGAACCCAAACACGGGAGACAATAAATTAACCTAATAAAAGGCGTTTGTAAAGTCTGACAACACTTTGTATGCTTAACAAATTGACAGTCCACGTAAGTGAGATTATAAAATGTTTACCACACATTTTTTTTTAAATTTAAAAAAGTAATTACATTAAAGCTGAAAAGTACTAATGAGATATGTTTTATAACATGTGTAGGCAATGTCTCAGAATAGGCCTAAAAAAGAACTGAACACGTCTCTTTATACTGTTAAATAATTCTTCAACTTGTCTGCTCCCCATTCCCTCTCACCCACCTTTAAATGGTAATTCTGATTGCGTTTTTTCTGGTTGGCAAATTGTAAGTATACTATTTTTGTATTTACAAAATTCTTGCTTCCGTTTATAACACCATTCTGTTCTAAACGCAAAGAATTACTCAGACAGACGACAGCCATTCATTGAATATTGCTTAACTGTTGACTGTGGAGCACATTTTTGATGACGTCATGCAGTTAGTTTTTTAAATATATGAAATATAAAAAGTTTTGTAAGACTTTACAAACACCCTGCACTACTGATAATAATGTCGCTGGCTGCGAATGAGCCTCACAACCACTGGGTGCCGGGTTCCATACCAGCTACTGGCGATTTGGTAGCAGCCTCGTTGCGTTGGTTTCGACAGCCTACTATTTAGGGGACAACGAGAAACTACGGAATGTAAAATTAGTTAGTAAAACCACACAGAGCCAAAAATGCTCGAATAGGTTCTGCCACGTCTCTTAATGGAAACGCAATTAACTGACTAACTAATAATAATAGTAATGAGCTCAGTTGTGAATGCTGTTAATACTAATACTAGCTGTATTTTCGAAATTACACGAGCTGACACATACATACTTAATCAAAGAAGAAGAAGAAAGAAGAAGAAGAAGAAGAAGAAGAAGAAGAAGAAGAAGAAAAAGAAGAAGAAGAAAAAGAAGAAGAAAAAGAAGAAGAAAAAGAAGAGAAGAATAATAGTAATAAAATGATAATAATAATAATAATAATAATAATAATAATAATAATAATAATAAGAAGAAGAAGAAGAAGAAGAAGAAGAAGAAAAAGAAAAAGAAGAAGAAGAATAAGAAGAAGACGTAGAAGAAGATACAGCCTATCATGACCGCCATCAGCAGAGAAATGATTGGAGTTGAGGGAGGGAGCATACTTATCCCCCTCTCAGTAATTATCTTGTTTGACTAGTTATTAAAAAATATTGTTACATTTATTATAGCACAGTTAAACAAGGCTTAGGCTTTTTGAAGCCACCATCCCAAGAAAATCGTGACGCAGGCAGCTACAGGGGTCTTAAGCCAGGTTTAATTGCGCAATAATTATACTACATGGACATTAATTGAGCACTGTCGAATCCCACAGAGAATTATTAACTTAGTAAAGGCAACATATAAAGACATGAAATGTCGAGTTCTTCATGAGGGAAAGCTAACAGATACATTTGAAATGAAAACAGGTGTGCGACAAAGATGTATTTTGTCTTCTCTTTTATTTTTATTGGCTATAGACTGGATTCTAAAGGCAGCAACTGCTAACACAAAGAATGGATTTCAGGTGACCCCTACAAAACAGCTTGATGGTCTGGACTTCGCTGAAAAAATTTCTCTTCTGTCCCATTCACGGATTCAGATCTAAGATAAATAAAATATACTTGATGCGAGATCCCAGCAGCTGTCTGAAAATCCCAAAAGGAAAGTCAAAAAAATAAATCATACAAATAGTAATGTTGTTTCTCTGAATGATACCCCACTTCAAGACGTAAAGTCGCACACCTTTTCTGGCAGTAATGTAGATATAGATGGTGGAATTGACAGAGATATTAAAGAATTATTACAAAAGGCAAGACAAGCTTTCATGGCACTAGGGACTTTATAGAGAAAAAACAATAACAAGAAATAAAATAAAAAAAACTTATAATTTTTAATTGTTAGGTCAAATCAGTACTGTTGTCCCCCGTGTGGGTTCCGGGGCCCCATTGTGGGGAAAACAAGAATAGACCCACTGCCTCCCCAAAAGCATGTCGTAAGAGTCGACTAATTGGGGAGCTTCTTTTAAAGTCGGAGTGCATCTGCCGGAGAGGCAAGGAACCAACAGTCTGTATTCAAGAGAATGTGGTCTGTAAAACTGATGCACACGCAACACTCAGGTTCTGGAGCAGGACTGCAGTTCATTAGTGGACGAGCAACCAGAACCTTCCGCCAGAGTTTACAGCTGGTGAACGCGAAGAAGAAGAAGAAGTACTGTTGTATGGAGCGGAAACACGGAGAACAACTAAATCAACTAATAAGCAACAAAATATCATTAGCTCCTGCCTGCTCAGAATAGAAGGAATTAAATGCTAATTAATTATGATACACTCTCTAATGTAGAGTTTTGGGAGAGAACTAAGCAAGTTTCAGTGGACCAAGAGATTAAGAAAAGATGCCGGCAGTGGATAGGACACACGATGAGAAAACTGGAGAACATTCTTACACTGGAGCCCTCAGGGGCGTAGAAAAAAAAAAGGAAGACAGAAAAACACATAGAGAAGGGAGCTAAAGAGTAAAGTTTAAGAAATGGGGAGGACATGGCGAAAGCTGCCTGCGATAGCCAAGGATAGAACGACTTGGCGTGAGTTTGTTGAGTGCCTATGCTTCATTATCGGTTTGAAATGCATAAAAGAAGAACACTATCATTGTTACTACTGTGTGGAATGGTAAAATATATAATCATATATTTCAACAATTGAGGTCTGGGGTTGGGGGGGGGGGGGGGGGGGGGGGGGGGGGGGGGGGGGGGCAAGGGTGTGGGGAATAGGGGTGGATGTACCAGCGCTTACTTTGTCAATCGTGTAAACTATAAATTCATGTCTCCGTATTGTCTTCACTGCATACTTCTCAGTGTGTGCCTATCTGTCCGCATCCTTGTATTCCTGATTGCCGACATTTTCACCTACCTACTACCTAATCACTTTATTATTTATCTGACTGACTGACTGTTTATTTACCTGCCTGCCTATCGTCTTACCTACATATCTGACTGACTGTTTATTCACCTGCCTGCCTGTCGTCTTACCTACATATCTGACTGACTGTTTATACACCTACCTGCCTATCGTCTTACCTACATATCTGACTGACTGTTTATTCACCTACCTGTCTATCGTCTTACCTACATATCTGACTGTTTATTCACCTACCTGCCTATCGTCTTACCTACATAACTGACTGACTGTTTATTCACCTGCCTGCCTATCGTCTTACCTACATATCTGACTGACTGTTTATTTACCTGGCTATCTATCGTCTTACCTACATATCTGACTGACTGTTTATACATCTACTTGGCTATCGTCTTACCTAAATATCTGACTGACTGTTTATTTACCTGGCTATCTATCGTCTTACCTACATATCTGACTGACTGTTTATACATCTACTTGGCTATCGTCTTACCTAAATATCTGACTGACTGTTTATTTTACCTGGCTATCTATCGTCTTACCTACATATCTGACTGACTGTTTATTTACCTGGCTATCTATCGTCTTACCTACATATCTGACTGACTGTTTATACATCTACTTGGCTATCGTCTTACCTAAATATCTGACTGACTGTTTATTTACCTGGCTATCTATCGTATTGCCTACATATCTGACTGACTGTTTATTCACCTGCTTGCCTATCGTCTTACCTACATATCTGAATGACTGCCTGTTTGTCTCTCAACCTGTCTGTCTGCTTATCTGCCTGTCTATTTATCTGCATGCCTGTGTATCTTTCTTTTGAGTACCTAACAAAACAAGTAAGTACTCACCGAAACAATACAGTGTGAATAGAAACACCTGTATATGCAACATAATTCTGTCAAGACCCCTGATCACTTTAGTGGCTGTGACAGAGCTACCTGCCCGGCTTCTATATATCGCCTCTGACATAAGTGGGTCAACACAATATGTATGTCAGCAGTTTTCAGTCACCCAAAACAAAATATTCAATAATGATCTATGGATTAAACTACAAAATATTGTTTTGAGATATTGCCTGACAGCCTTGTGTCAGTCAACAGTATGTTTGTGTCGATGTCTCATTTACTGGCTAACTGTCCCTGTTATTTACTGACATCAAATGTTGTCCTATTTTTAAATTTCCCCCGATGTACTTTAAAAGTTATCTTCGTGGATCGTGAACGGATGTGACAGAAGACTTGTCACGTAGATCTATTGTCTTCATCGATTTGTTCTTTTGTTACGGTTACTGAACTTTGTTCACCATTATTGTCTCTCCCGTTTTCAATTTCACAGAGGATATTTCAAGTTCATGTTTTTCCCTAGAATTGTGGAGAGTAAGTAAATATAATCATCGCAATACAATAGGCAGCGACCATGAGCAGTTTACACGTTAGAGCAGAGACTATGAAGCTAATTAAAAACATCACAGGGCCATCACTATATCGAGCTTCATCTACAACAGAGAATAAACGAAGTATTTTGAAAACTAGTTAGATAAATGAGATAAAGACAAGGGAAAGAGAGGTAGAGAGAGGAGGGACGGAATAAGACAGGAAAATAGAGGTAAAAGGGAACGAGTGATGTATATATATATATATATATATATATATATATATATATATATATATGTATATTTGTGTATATATGTAAATACTTAGACAGACAGACAGACAGACAGACAGACAGACAGACAGACAGACAGACAGACAGACAGACAGACAGACAGGCAGACAGACAGGCAGGCAGGCAGGCAGGCAGGCAGGCAGACAGACAGACAGACAGACAGACAGACAGACAGACAGACAGACAGACAGACAGACAGACAGACAGACAGACAGACAGACAGACAGACAGACAGACAGACAGACAGACAGACAGACAGACAGACAGACAGACAGACAGACAGACAGATATATATATAGCGCGTTCAGTGAAGAACGCTTTAACGTCTGTGAGATGCCATATTGTTGACATTAAAATCGAGGCACAGATACAGTGAACACACAGTGCCTCGATTTTAATGTCAACGATATGGCATCTCACAGACGTTAAAGTGTTCTTCGCTGCACGCACTGTCCATAAATCCAGCTTTCCAATGCCAGTGGAGGAGGCAATCCTCCGTTCCTCCCTTGTTTTCGGTTCTCCGACAATAAAGAAAGTACGCTGTTACGAGGCAGTCATGGTCTCCCCGTCATCTTTCCACACAAACTTCCCTTCCTGTTTGATATCGTCACAACCCACCCAGACTGAACGGCGTTCGGTCAGGTTCACCAAGAGCTGGTGCTTCTCCAACGTTTTCACCGACACCAAGTAGGCTCTACTGCTCAGGCAATCGATGTCAGCTGCTGCGTACCTCTCCTGTGCCTAAAACGCCAGGCCGGCTGTCGAATTCAGGCAAGATATCACTCTGAAGCCTTTGGGTGTGTCGCAATAGAAGCTTAGGAAGAAACCCCCCTCCGCAAAGCTCGGGAGCGGCTGCTTCTCGTTAATGTAGGCGCCCAGTGTGCAGAGATCCCGAGTAAGAGTTGAACAGAAAACTGGTGCAGTTGTAATATTTGGTCATGCAGGTTTTTCCGCAAGATGTCCTGGACCCGACGACCCAGGGGTTTCCCAGACGAACGGGACCCCGTCTTCGGTTCAGCTGATGGTAGAAGGGGCGTTGAGTGAACTTTGTTGAGGCTGAACTGGTAGCAGAAAGAACGTGTGCGGTTCCTGTGGATAATAAAACGGTGCCCGTTAAAAGTCAGCTTTTCAACTCTAGAACTATCAAACAAACACGGAGACCATATGCGAAACCAGTGTGGCTAAATTCAGTAATACACATACACTTTCCCAGATATTGTATGAGGATTTTGACCACCACCACACCACCACCACCACCACAACACCACCACCACTACCATTATCAGCTGCAGCATATTCATATAGTAGGTTAGGTCTCCGAAAAAAAAAAAAATTAGAAAAACGGAGGGAGAAGTTCAAAAAAAAAAAATTAATAGTAGTAACAATAGTAATAATAACAGAAAGGGCAGAATAGCAAAGTTTTTGTATACCATCTATATTTAAAAAAAAATAAAATAATAAGATGTGCACAAAACAGATATGGTTATTTAGTTGCGTATACTTTACAGGACGTTGCAGAACCAACCCTAGCATTTTTTGGCTGTTGTGGTTTTCCTAGGCAAGTTTACGTCCAGTAGTTTGCCATTGCTTTCTTGACGAAATATATACTTATTTAAAAACCACACACATTATCGTTGATGTATAAGAGGCAATGGTGTAAATGCTTGTAGAAACTGTGTAAGAGAGCACAGGCGCACTAAACCCATTCTGCCAATCAGACGACAGGCCACTGTGAAAACTAGGGAAGGGTTGTGGGATTAGGCAATGGACTCAGCATTTACTCCTCCCCTACCCCACCCCACTCGGCTATAGTGTTCTATTCTTCTTTAATTGATCAGTACATTTTTGAAATTATTTTTATTGCACAATTAAACATGGCTTAATACCATCTCTATAAGGCAGTGGTCTCCAGCCTGAGACCTGGGGGTGGAGGGTGGGGGGGGGGTGTGGAGAGGGGGCAATGAAGTTTCAATGCGGAAATCAAGCAATTTTGACAATAAATAGATTTATATTTGTAATAATCTGTTGTATACTAACATTCATTTTCCAGTTTAATTAAAATCAAAAATATTTTTACAACTATTAAAAAAAATGTACTAATGGAGAAACTATAAGAAAACTTATCTGTGCAGATAACATTGATATCATTTGAGAAAATGAACTAGAGAAGGTAAAAACTCTGACTCTCTTCAAAGAAGCAGCTTGCAAAATGGGACTAGTTATTAATCAAGATAAGACAAAATACACTATAATAACAAGACATTAACAAGATCTGTAAACACCGGTCACATACAAGTTGATAATATGAAAAACAAACGAATAGAAACATAACATATTTGTGTGCAAACCTGAACTGCTTAACATACTGAGAAAAGAAACGCAATCTATAATACAAGCTGGAAAAAAAGGTATACAGTGCCCTTATATATCTGACAAAGTCACAATCTTCTTCTCGCAATACCAAGAAGAAAATTTATAAAAACATTGATATGAGCAGTCGTGTGATATGGCTCTGAATCTTGGAGAACGACTAAAAGAGACGAAACGTTATTACAACGTTTCGAAATTGGAGTCTTACGATGGATCTTTTGACCCATAAATTGCAGCGGAGAACCGAGAGTGAATAGCAACAACGAAATTATCAATCTGTTTAAATCACCCCTGATCACTGGCATCAAGAGCGCTAATAGACTGATATCGCTGGGACACACTGAGAGAATGTCAGGTGAGAGAAGGGTTACAAAATTGAAAACACAAATAAGTTGAATGGTCGTAGATCCCGAGGCAGACCAAGAAGACCATGGAGAGATAATATCCATACAGACCTACAAACACTAGGTGTCACCAACTGGAAAGAAAAGGCCAACCAGAGTGATGAATGGAGGCAGGTAACATCTATAGCAATAAACTTCAAGGGCTCTAAATACTGAAAAAGAATTTAAAAAAAAAAAAAAAAACGTTTTTGTTTATGTACGTATTGTTAAAAAATCGAAAATGTGGTAACTACTCGTTCATTTATTTATATATTAGGAACAACCCGGCTAGCTAGCTCAGTTGGTTAAAAACCTCTGCGCGACAACCTAGTGACGAAATCCTTATGGCCTGGGTTCACGCCCGGTCTTAGGCAGAGAAGCCATATTTCTCCCAGATTTGCTGTATTTAAAAGGGAATCAAGGCTGAAGGGTATCGATATCCACAGTATCAAACCAAAGGGTTGACAACTCATGTTTTCTGGACACTAAAAAAAAAAAAAAAACTTTAGGAACACATTATGACCAAAACTTAATATTATCTATTTGGTCGCGGCGCTGATAGCACATCCCTGCTGCCCATGTGCTGACCTTGCTAAAAGTATAATGCAAGAAAGCCCACTCATGTGGTGAAACGTTTATCAAACTTTGCATTTTATCACCTTTAAAAAAATGCTTTCGCAAGTGACGACCAATTAATCAAAAATGTATCTTTCTGTCAACATTATAACAGATGATCTGCTGAAGACATAGAAAAACAATGAGTGATGACATCACTTAGCTCCGTGTTGCCAATTTTTAGCATACTGTTTATTTGCGCAGAAAGATAATATAAACGAAGAACTATTTTTTCTCAAAATGTTTACAAACAACTTCAAAATCCTGTAATCCCTTTTTTTTTTTTTTTAAAATTAGTGATAACTTGTTTCAAGAAAATGGAATGTCGTGGGAAAAAAAAAATAGTAGATGCTTCTACAGATGAGGTTCCAGCTTTGATACAATTGATTTTCTAGTAGAAGAGTTCAGTCTTATCTTCCTGATGTGTCATTTGATGACTGATCTTGAAAGTTAGCAGAAATCCATTCATTGTTGACACTGATTTAAGGTGGCCGCGTTAGGAGACTCGCTTTCAAATCAAGCTGCAACTCTCTGCAGCCACGGACCGGTGTTCGAAACCAGGCGGTTCCTGAGGTTCACCCAGCCTCTCGGTAATGGGTACCAGAGTTAATACTCTGGGGTAAATGGAGGATCGTCGCTGTAGCTACGGAGTTGCGTGCGGACAGCGTCATAGGCGGACAGTTTCTTATCAGCTGCCCGTACTGGTGGCAGAGCACTTATGGTTTATAACCGTGTGCAGTGACGCTGGTTCACATCTCCCGACTTTACCTTTACTTTTTTACTGCCACAATAAAAAGGAAACCAAGTTAATTGGTTTATGGCGATTTTAAATTTTTAGGCTTCATTTTTTTTGAGTGCACTACGTTCAGTGTACACTCATGCGGCCATATTATCTGTAAATTGTCTCTTGCAATTTTCTTCCACATACCTTTATGATTCTGGATTTTCAGCTGTAAAACTCATAAAAAAAGCAACTGTTCAAAACCTTGAATAATAAATACTCCGGTAGTGAGGGGTAAACGAAATGCACGGGGGTTCATAGCAAAAGCGAATAAACGTCGTTTAGTGCAACAAAGCCTGGAATATGATATCACGTCTAGTTTGGGAATGGAGATGAAGGCAGTTACTGCTGTCTTCCGCTGGATTGAGAATCAGCTGTACAAACATGTCGTAATGATCACTGTCCCCCAGCGTTTGGTGAAAAGGCGGAGACAAGCATGCTCTTGTGCAGTGAAAATCACCACTTCAGAGGTTCCCGGTAGTTAGCGTTCTTTGAATATTTTCTCCAGGTCATGCTAGTATGTTTGGAAACGAGCAGAGAGACCGGCTGGTTCTAACCACTTGTGATTGATTTGATGTATGACAAGCTAGATGTTGTGAGGGCCCTTTGGGAGCGAGTGAACAGTGCCGAGGTACAAATAAATCACTTCGGTTTGAGGAGAATAGCGCTGCGAGAAGTTATCAGGCGATCTGGCCATCTCCCAACACTCAAGGGAAAGGCAAGACCAATTTACAGTCAGTCAGGTACTTGTACCATCGGAATTAGACCGTTTCGCTTGCTGCTGGAGTTTGAAAGAGAGCGCTAATGGAGTGTAAGAGTACAATATTGTCGATACCTAATTCAACATTCAAAAGTACAACAGCTTTACGCTGAGAATGACCTCTATATTTTGCCATGTCCTAAATGATAGCAAAAATAGCTTATATCATCAAAACAGCCATCACATTGATATATTGGACTATAAATTACCAGTTGTTGGTAAGTATTTCTTTTGTTATTTGAAACTTTGATTTACGTTTTTCTCCAAGGTCGTATTATAAGTGAATGGTATTTTTTCCCTCTTTCTTCTAATTAATCACATTCTGATTTACTATGTTGCAAATTACCCAGCCCCATAGGCAACAATGAACCTCTTCTAACTACAGTGAAAAGACGAGTAGTGCAGTAGGACGGAACAGGTAACAAGATCTAAAGTTTGCTGGGACAAAAAAGTATTACAGGGCTCAGTGGAGAAGGGTAGAGGAGATGAGGCAGACCAGTTAATACCTGCAAACAGAACCTTACTAAACTGGACAGGTCAAGCCTTAGGTATGCAACAAAGGCAACTGACCGTCAAAGATTGAGGGTGCTGATCAGACAATCAACAGGAACTGGTGACCCAACGACAGTCAGTGCTACAAGGCGATGATGATGATGATGGGCTGGAGGAGGTATTGGGGTGGGGTTCCTTGCCATATACTCAAGGGGTTAGAAAAAAGTTGAATGACCCCGCTTCAAGGCTCTAACCCCTAGAGAAGTATGGGGTGCTTAAACCTCATTATACATATTTGTATTATAATGTGTTGGGTGTCAAATAGAATATATCATCATAATCAGCATCATCTTCAAGTGACTTGCCGACTGGCGTGGGTGATCATGCCTCTCCACATGTCTCTGCAACTACATGTAACAGTTTGTTTGCTGACACCCGTCCATGGCATGACAGAAGACTGTCACGAATCTTCTCGCGCTGTCTTTCTCTATCTTTTTTTTTCCTACAAATGTTTCCAGTCGTTACAACAAGTTCCATTTTCCCTTCTCATAACATGACCAAAGAATGATACCTGTCTCTTTCTGATGTTTGTTATAAGTTGTCTTTGAGCTCTTTTTTTTTTTCCCTTCAAAATTTCCCAGTAGCTCTTCTTAGCTGTTTAATAAACTCTAAGGATTCTTCTATAAAACCACATCTCCGAGGCCTCAAGATAATGTTCGGTATGTTTACTTCTTCTTCTTCTGCGTTCGACATCAGTCATGCTAAACATTGAGTCCCGTCTGGGTCACAAATAGGATTGTGCGTTTATGGTCGCCACTAGTCCCCCATAGCTTCTATTGCAATGTGGCTCCTTTGGGCCAGATCCACAGTCTTTGCTGGGAGAAGTTAGGGCAGTACTGTAGTATGTATGTTTACTCCTTGTCCACGATTCCTTCAACACATAGAGTTACAAAAACTGAAATGGATGACAGATGAACTTCTGCAGACAATGGATGATAAAAGAGAGAAAAAAAATGATAAACAAGAATTTTCTTGTATACATAAAGAAATAGTAAAAAAAAAAAAAAAAAAAAAAAAAGAAACCTGGTTGAATCAGATGTGAACAGAGATTTATAAAATGTCCCGGGAAAGATACACAATCCATGCACCAACATATAAGTATATTAACAGGGAAGAAGATGTGTAATATCACTGAGTGTTTAAATTTTTAAAAAAAAAAGATAAATATTAATGGGGCAAAGTGACATAATTAAAAGATGGACAGAGTATTTGGGTGATCTGTATGATGATAATAGACCAAAAGTATATTTGCAGAACAACAGTGAAGACCCGTCAAAAATGTCTTGAGAAGTTGGATGCATTGCATCACATGAAGAAATGAAAGGCACCCGGACCAGGCAACATAAGATTGGAAGGAATTGAAACCTTGGATTATAACATATTTGAATGAATAAATAAATAAACGATTGAAATTATAATTTTGTATACTGTTGTAGTGGAAGGCAGGGGGTGGGGGACTGGCTAAGGCTCCCTAAACTTTGGAGGGAGAGGTGCCGCACTGCTCAAGGTAACTCCAGCTTTCGACTTCTATGTTGTCAATATTGTGCATGACAGTTTCCTGTTTCCGTATTTCTTCACTGTCTATTTCTTTGTGCCTGCCTCTCTGTCTGCCTGTCTGTATAAGTCGTTGCATTCATGTATACCTACCTCCCTGCTCACCTTAACTACTATATCGGTACTTACTTCTTCACCTACCTATGCATGTACTTACTTACATATCTGACCGCCTCTACCTGTCTGCCAACTTATCTGCCTGTCTGTCTATCTTTCTTTCTTTGAGCACATAGCAAACAAATACTCACCGCAGTAAACAGTATGCTAAGAAACACCCGTATATGAAACATAATTATATAAAGATCTAGGAAGAATAGTACCCGTTCTCACGTCAACAGCCGGGACATGCCAGAGAGCTACCTGCCCGCGTTTATATACAGGTTTTGCCATAAGTTAGTCAACGTAATATTTATGTTAGTAGTTTTACATCTCCTAAAACAAAAGACTCAATAATGACCTATGGATTAACTAAGAAATATTGTTCTGAGATATTGTTCGACAGCCTTGTGCCAGACAATGGTATGTTTCTGTCGATGTCTCAATTACTGGCTCAGTGTCCCTGTTGTTTGCTGACATGAAATGTTGTCCTGTTTAAAATGTCCCCCGATGTATTCAATATATATATATATAGGTCGTGCTACAAAATATCTTCAATGATTATCAGCGGATGTAACATAAGACTTGTTACATAGCTCTATTGTCTTGACTGATTGTTTTGTGTGTGTGTGTGTGTGTGTGTGTGTGTGTGTGTGTGCTACGTCAATTGAACTTTGTTCACAATTATTCTCTCTTCCTTTTTTATTTCTCCGAGAATATTTCAAATTCATATTTTCCCCTGGAATTCTGGAGAGTATATAAATATAATCTTCGCAATACAATAGGCAGCGACCATGAGCAGGCTACACATAAGTCCGTGTTAAAAAATTACAGTTCAAGATTACTTGACGCCACCCTCTGGTTGTGGCGTAAAAGTCTTCTGGGTGTTAAGATAAAAGCTGATGATGCACCTCCCAGAACAACAGACAGATATCGGCTATGGAGCCACTGACATGGTGCCTGGACTAAAATGAGTTATTCGCTGAGGATCTCTCTTCCTGTAATCTGAATGTGGGTTATATTGGATAGTGCTAGGATACTGATCGTCAATTATTACTAACATCCTGTGACAAAGAGGAGAATAAGAGTTAGCAATCCCATGATTGCCATTGACAGATGTGAGATAAGAAAGAAACGAAGTTCTGTTTAATGCTGCTCTCTAGTGACAGCGATAGTTTGCATATGCCAACTTTTGGATTGATAACACAATTTCCTTTCCATAATAGGATACCTATACTCACACAAGTATACCACGAATATAGGAGTATTGATATATGAAACGTGCACGAGCCACACAAAGACGATACAGCTATCATACTTTCTCACCTCCGTTTTATGTTTACACTTCTGGGCACAGCGGACGTGACGTCACACACGTACTAAAACTAGCATGACCTCAGCTGACACCGATCAATGCAATCTGCTGACCGGTTCGTTCCAGATAATTCCCCTAGTTAGCGGGTGCATATATTTAATAAATGTGAAAAATCATATTATAAAATGAATACACAATGTTCAAACTGTCTGTAACCTATTGAAGAAGTACGAGAAGAGAATTTTCCTCTGCCTGTAGGGGAACGCTATAGTTACACGCCCTCCTCCGGTTTGAGTGGTTTGACAGCAGCAGGGCCAAATGTATGGTACCCACAATCTATAATGTACTTACCCATGCTTGTTGACTTTCCAGTGGTAATTGGTGATTCAAACGGAGGTAAGCAAACAGACAAAATGCAGCAAGCCTTCTGTTCTCTCTGGAAGCTAAGTCAAGAATGAGATCAAACTAAGCGTCTCTCCAGTTAAAGGCAGGAGGGGATTCATCCGCGTCCAAAGCAGTAGCTAGGCCAATGGAATTTGGCTTCACTATCAATGAATCTCTCACCTATACGACTGAATGTAAATGTGTGTCATTCCTAAGAGCACGAGTATAGAACTGAGTTCTTAACCTGACATCTTGAGCCATAACTAAAAGAAACTACATTTTTGTATGGCTAATTATTTTACGGACCTTAGGACGGAAACAAAAACCTGACTGTCCTGTTCATATAGAACACCTGGATGTTTTTGTGTGTGTGTGTGTGAAAGCATTTTGATTTCCTCTTCTTGATGCACCTGGACGATAGACTGATTGTTGAACACCTATTACATTCAACTTTTCGAGGCATTTGGTTGACTGAGTGTTTGTTTAACACCTATTATGTTCGACTTCTTGATGCACCTGGATGATTGATTGTTTAACAATTTTTACATTCAACTATTCTAGGCACTTGTTTGATTGACTGTTTGTTTAACACCTGTTATATCCCACTTCCTATTGCACCTGGTTGATAGACTGGTTGCTTAAAACTTTTTACATTCAACTACTCAAAGACAACATTTGGTTGATTAGCTGTTTGTTTAACACCTATTATATCCAACTTCTTGATGCAACTGGTTAATAGACTGTTTGTTTAACACCTACTACATTTAACTTCTCGAGGCAATTGGTTGACTGACTGTTTAACACATATTTTACTCGACTTTTGGAGGCACATCGTTGATTAGTTGATAGTTTACACATATTGTGTTTGACCCCTGGAAGCATCTGGTTGATATATTGACAAACATACATTATACTCGATTTCTTATGGTGCTTAGTTCAATAATTCATGGCTTACAACATATTATTTTAGACTTCTTGGTGGGCCTGGTTGATTGATTAAGTGTTTAACACATATTATACTCGACATCTAGAGGCACCAGGTCTACAGGCAATCACTATTATCAAGTATTTTCTGTCGTTTAATATTTTGATGAACTTCATAGTGACAAATTATTTGTTTCAAATTTCAATTTTCCATATTCTCCATACATGTGTAGAAAATACTCCACGGGGAAGGGTGGTTGGAAAGTGGAACGGTTTGGGGGGTCACAGAAGAACAGATACATTAGGAGCCTACGAGAGGTCATTTGTCTCCCCATGGCTCAATTAGTGCGAAGAATTTCCCACACATGTATATTTTCTATTCGCGTACCACACACACTTGTATCTGACGTTCCATGATCGATCTTCTGACACTCGAAGTTGTTGATCATATCAGTCAGAAATTGGGTGTCTCACTGAGGAGTAAACATACTTCGATCAACAACGATTTTCTGAATGTTCATGAGCAGAAATTAAGCTAGAAAATCGTTTCATTTATAATTTTCTACACTTTCAGAAATACGTCGATCACTATCCAAAATACATTAATCTAACATCCCCCCCTCACTCCAACCCATCATCTTTTTCAATTAACATCCCCCCCACCCCCTTTCCACCTTTCCCGCGGCTGAGGTTTGTTTGTTCCACATCTTTTCTTGTTAGTTTGTAAAAACTCTTTTTGTTCAGGTTGTGTTCAACGTGTGGTCCTTAATAGCTCCAGCAGATGACAGGCCTTGCCATTAGTTTTCGGACTGCTACGTTTATGTTCATCATACCCCTCACCTGGTGACTGATGTCGTAGGCATAAAGACGACCCTGGTTGCAGAGAATTTATCTGGTACCGAGATCTTCCTTCAAAATTGTGCCCTACTCCATGTTGGACTCCAGCTTGACCATCAAGCAGTAACAGTTGCAAAGTGGATCAAAGTAAGGTTTTCCGTGGCCTGCCAAATTTGGTTCTATTGATGAACTGCTACTTGGAATTTGCGGACCAGCAGCTGAAAAGCATTAAGAACTCGGACAGTAATGAACTCACTATAGAAAAACAGTACATTCCCAATGAGGTGAACACATAGAGTCTTCTTTTAGACATCCAACAGAAATTAGATTATCTTGTCCAGCACACCAATAATGTGGAAGCCAAGACCGAACAACCCAATGGCACTCGCATACTTGCATCTCACATACCCCAAGCATCCTAAATGCTATCGTTCAAGGCATCCGCCGTTAGGCGTTTTGGGCATATAGTACTAAGACTTATATTTTATTGACCAGTCGGTACAAGGTGGGTGATGTGTTCAACATCACTTATGTGTGTGTGTGTGTGCGTGCGTGTGAGTGTGTGTGTGTGCGTGTGTGTGTGCGTGTGTGTGTGCGTGTGTTTGTGTGTTGTGTGTGTGCGTGTGTGTGTGTGTGCGTGTGTGAGCCGATTTTGTATGTTCATCCGTCAAACTTTCTAATTCATAACGCAAAATAATGATACCTTACCTAGTCCACGATTTGCACCTCCGAATGTTTGAGTGTCGGTGGAGTACGACACCTCGTAGCACTGTTCTCAAACGCGCGTAGATCATTACCGGGCACCGTAATGGAACGTGTCTGAGTAGCAGCGAAGACCGGATAGTCGCAGGAAAAATTCCCCACAGAAGCGTGAGCCGCCACAACTAAAAGTCAGGTCAGTTACTAGAGTGGACCTTTCCGCTGGTCATGTAGGCATGACCAGTGAAGGTATAATCCATCCCAGAAGCCCTGTCGGAGTTAAAAAAAATCTGTAACTTAGTAGCCGTTCGGCGTAAGCTGTTGAAATTTGGCATTCAGCCTCTTAATCCGCATTTTACACCCGACTGAGGCCACTGTAGTAATTTTTTTCATTGTTAACAAACATCTTGTTTTCACTTTGCCAAACCCCCCCCCCCCCTCCATTTTCCTTCCCTTTTTTTGTGGTAAATTAATATATTAAAAAAAAAAAAAATACATTTATTTAAAGCAAATATTGCTCACAGAAACTTGAGTAAATTGAATAAGGGTAACTTTCCAGAACATCAGATTGCACGCGTTTCACCTTCAGGCGGTCATTTTTATCATAAGTCGCCCATGAGTTACGAATTTTTAATTGGGTGGGTAATATGCTATTATAATAATCACCACCACTCACGCTTCACGTGTGAAATGATTTCCAAACAATCTCAACACATGTGTAAATTACTATATATACTACTTTTTTTTAAAGGGGTATGCAAATTATTAGTCAAAGATTCCACCACCAACAACAAAGACAACAACAACAACAACAACAACAAAAATGGGCAGCGTTAAGAAAACAGAAGCATCGGTGCAACTGTAAATTCGAAAGTCATAAAGACAGGGGACAACAAAGGATGCATGCAAAAATCCGTGTTGATCCGTACAGGAATTTTCGAGATATTTATTCAAGCACGACGGCATGCGTTTTAAAACGCACTATACTTGGCCTATCTTTCATCTATGGGTGATGTGATCAGCAGTCTGCCATAGAATTATCTGAACCATCAGTTTCCTAATATCTTCTGGTCGCCATGAGAGTGGATCCAGCCAAATCTGACGTCTTCGAGGATCTAATCCCTTCTCGCCTCTCTCACTCTCTCACTCTCTCTCTCTCTCTCTCTCTCTCCCTCTCTCTCCCTGACTCCCCTCTCTTTCTGTGTAGTAGTCATTGTGATTGTTTATGTAATATTAGTATTGTTACCAGCAGATGTTTTAATGTCTGTTTCATTGTTTGTTTTAATGAACTCAGAGTTTCAATGAAAAATGACAGCACTTGCTGAGACAAGTTTATAATGCATTACCTCCTTTCACAACATCATCATGACAACACCAATAATAACAACAGTAACACGAATAGCACTAACGACAGCAACACCAGTAACAGAAGCAGCATCAGCAACAACAAAAACAACAACGCTTTTTCACTAGAGCAAACTTTACTGTGTGGTCTAGTATGAATTGAATCAAACCTCAAGTCGTTGTAACAGCAAAATAATTGATTCAAATATCGTAGGTAGGTTTTACAATAGAAAGTTTAGTGATGTGTGTATCGTGGGTGGGTTGTTGCAACAGAAAGTTTAGTGAAGTAAATATCGTAGGTAGGTTGTTGCAACAGAATGTTTAGTGACGTAAATATCGCAGGTGGGTTGCTGTACCGGTATTCTGAGTGCCACAAATCAGGTAAACATTAATCGCATCTCTAACTTCATAGTTAACGGTCACCCCATAGTTTATCATTTCCTGTACCATCGAAATCTACACTGAATGTGCGTCACTTTCCATTGTGTAAAATTTGACACAGACTGCAGTCTCAGCAAATCCTGTAGCCTACGTATGCATAAAATGCACAAGGCAGCCGTCAGAAGTGCCAGCACAAATGATCCAACTTAAGAAATGCAGTTCTTTATCGATGAAAGCAGCAGTTACAAAAGATCAGTATTTGCAAACGAGAGTAAACACGCCATATTGCACCATCAGTTTAGAGGCAACAGGCCACTTGCCATTTTCTGACTCTGCAGTTCACAATACAAATCAACTCAAGCATAGTCGGGAAGCATTCCGAATGAAACCTGCAGCTGACAGTTTCATGCCATGCACGCAGTCCAGTAACTGGGCGACGGAACTGTTTACTTTCAGTTGATCTATAGACAAAAACGCAATGGCCAACTTTTGTCAGAAAAAAAAAATTGTTATGACACACACACAGTAAATTTGCATATCACTCACTTTTGATCGATTGTGCCGAGGACACAATATCACGTGTCAGTTGTACCGGTTAGTTGCGTATCCTTTACAGTACGTTGCAGAACCAACCCCAGCAGCCCATGGCTGTTGTGTGGTTTCTCTAGGCAAATTTACCTCCAGCAGTTTGCCATTGCTTTCTGGAAGTCGGCTTCTTGATACCACTGTCGAAACCAACGCAAGGCGCATGGCCAGCATTTGGGATCGAACCTGGCACCCCGACATTACGAAGCGTTCGCATCGACTTAGCCACAGAGCCGACAGTTGTTGTACCAGAGGACAGTTTAAGTAACTAAGTGGTCACACTGAGATTGTGTTTTGAGTATTTCAAAATGACGCACTGGATTTGATGCAGAGATGGTTCGGGAAAAATGACTGTGGTTTGATGAAGAGCTTGTTCTAGATATATAAATGGGGTTTGATGCAGCAATCGATCAGTATAAACGCCTGGGTGTTGAGGAATAGATCTTTCAGAATACATGATAGGGAGTTTGATGCAGAGATTGTTCATGAAAATTGATTGTGATGTGAGGCAGAAACTGTTCAGGACAAGTGATGAGAACAAGTTTAGCGAGAGAACAGCCGAGGAAATTATGTTACAGCTGTCAATGGAACTTGTTAGCTGGTAACCTCCTGTCTTCAAAGTGCACGGGCGTGGTACACTATAGCAAGAGTTAGCCATATGGCATTTCACAGACGTAACTCTGTGACAGAGAGCAATCGTCGTCTCGTAATCCAGAGTGACTTGGGTGGAAACTGACACAATCTTCCAGGGCGTCGTCGGTAGCAGGGTCACTGGCGTCAAACACATTAGTGCGCTCGATCAACGTCACTTCCTGTCCGTCTTCCCTCCAAACAAAGGTTCCTTCTTGCTGCAAATCGTCACAACCTACCCACAAATTGTGGTTACCAGCAACCTGTGAGAGGAAGGAATATTTCTCAGACGTTTTCACAGACGCCAAGTAGGCGCCCTTGTCCTGACAGTCAGCTCCTGCTTCTGCATAATTTGCTGGCCCGAAAAGCGCCACGCAGACTACCGTGTCCCCATAGATCGCCGCACTGAAACCCGTAGAGGTATTACAATGGAAGCTTTGGAATAGATCTCCTTCTTCAGAGGTCGGGAGTGGTTGAGTCTCATTGGTCAAGGCGCTGGGTGTGCAAAGGCCCGTTGTAGAATTAAACAGGAAACTAGTACAGTTCTCGAATGCAGTCATACAGTGGTTGGCACAAGCTGTTCGAGACTTGAGGGTCCTGGAGTCTCCCAGCCGAGTTGGACCCCAAAGAGGATTGGCTTGAATCTGGAAGTATCGGTGAGTTATGCTGGCAAACGTCATTGTTTGACAGAGAATCACAAAAGCCAGAGCTGAAGAAGACATATTCATTTGTTAAGCTGGGTAGATTTATGTCAGTTTATCGTATACTAGCAATGCTGCAACTACTGCAACCGAACAGTATCAGTCTATAAAAAACATCAAATATTAGCTAGCACTGCCGAAGCTGATACTATCTATCAGTTACCTCTTTATAACAAAATCCAGTGCAAGCATTACTGAAGTTGTTGC
>CAJHNH020003268.1:560489-663491 GCA_905116865.2 Candidula unifasciata | reverse complement strand
TATTTTTTATATTTTAAATTTTCAAGGCAATCGGAAAGATCTATTTTTACATAGCTTGGGTGTATTTTTCAAAGAGCGGCAAAGATTCACAGTCTCACCACCTCCCAAACCCCAACCACCAAACCAACTTGTTACCCACAAGATTTAAAACCTGTGCAGGTTCCTGACATCTAGAAAAATGGGGAGAGTTGTGCCTCAAACAGCTACCATGCCCAGAGTAATGTGGCTCTAAGACATTGTGTGTCCTTACTGGGTGATATAGACATGCTAGATACCAGTACAGTTGCTGTACAGTGAAGTACTCTTGCTACTTGAATCCAGTGGATGCAGAATTCCCAGAGTCAAAGACGGTCAAATCATCCTGGAGCTGAGGGAGGCATCATAGACAGAGATAAGAGAATGATAAGGTCTAATGCTTCGCATGATGTTGTGTTCCTCAACAGCTTCCTGTGTCCAGTTGATGAGAAATGTCACTATCAGGACCGGCTGTCTGCCTAGTTTCCCTTAGGATCTAGACATTAGTGCTGAGATTCTTTTCACTGATAGCTGAATTCACTTCAATTGTTTTTTTGTAGCAGATATATATACTAAATACAATGCATTCCTTTTTCATGGCTGACCTTAGGTTTCTCTATGTCACCTTCTTAAGTGTTTAGCAGTTGTATGTGTATGTATCTTCATTTATATGTGTTAACATGGTTATGATAATGAACTATCATAACCTGGGGCTTTTCTTTAGTAAGTAGTGGGTGGTTCCAGCCAAGTGTGCCTAGAAATATATATAATATATATATTTTAAAGACATATTTTTGTAGTGCCAATACTTGAGTTGCCCTACTCCAGAGATAAGTTGATCGTATATTGGCCACGGGGAATCCCTTAGACCAATACGAGCCAAACGACTCAACAAAATTATCTCTGAGTGCTGCTGGTTCTGAAGGAGAAATCCTTACATTAGGCACGCGACAGGAGTGATATGTGACAATCATGTTTATTTAAATATGTGTAATTTATCTGTTAGGCGCACTCCCTCACTCGAACACCAGTCCATGAACTTCACGAAGGAAGAAACACTCAGTACTGACACGACCTCTCTGTCCTGGGGCATGAACACAAAGAAAGTAGCCCTGGTGTAAAACCAGATTTTAATTTCCACCACTCAGTAAGGGACGTTGTGGAAGCAGAATGTTGGCTTCAGGGGGTTGCACAGTAGTAAATATGATTTAGTACCAATAACAGATGTTATTTTAAAAAAATCAGAAAAATTTCTTATATTCATGACACCAACACCGCTGTTCGTGTCATCTTAATCTAATAATCTTAGAAGTGTTAATCCTTGCTTTTACAGAGCGATGGGCATCTGGATTTCATAGCTAAGCACGAACAGCTAGGAACATCCTCTTGCAGGCTAAGCGTGTTAAAACTCCTTTGGTGATTAATACATGTTCATCTTCTCGTCTTTTCCAATGTTAACCAATGTCAGATAGTCTTCTCAAATTATTGGAATGGGGCAGCAGTTAGCCCGCATCTTCTATTCAAACGACACATTTATATTTGAGACTGGCATGATTCTCTTACTGACAAACCAATTTCTGATCTTTGTAAAGCCGTTTTTCAGTACTGACCTAAAATCCTTGTCCTGCATGACGTAAACGAGGAAATTAGCCCAGGTGTGCAATAATGACAGATTTATCACAGTATTGTAGACTATGCTATTTCTATATAATTCAGGGTTTCCTAAGGTCATAAAGTAGTAGATATTGACCACAACGATCGGGGTTGTGAAGGAAAAGAATGACCCGAATATAGTAACTGGCATACGAACGATGTTCCAGGTCATTCTTCTGTTTATGGTTGTACTGCTCTCGGCAGAAACTGTGGCTTTATGAATTGCCACACTGTGTTGTCGAATAATCCACCCAATGTGGATGTATATGAGTAGCATTAGTCCACCTAAAATAAAGTGGACGCTAGCGTCAATGGTTGCGTAGCCAATCATGAACTCCCTATCGCTGCCCCCGCAGTCTGTGAGTATGTGTACGCCTGATAACATCTAAATGATCCAGACGAAAATCAGACAGCATGCAATTGATGTAGTAGTTATCACTCTTTGATGCACAAATGGCCAGGCGATGTAAAACCAGCGTTCTACTGAAATGACAAAATGGCAACACCGGCTAGAGATCATGCAGAAAGATATTGAATATAAACACAGACATTGTACAGCCAATGGCAGGATTGTGTTGCTAATATTCTCAGATCTTGCAGACACAATCTGGCAGGCTATGGCAAACAGGATGTCGCTAAAAGCCAGCGAGGCAATCAACAATTTAGAGAACTTATGTAGACGACTGTTGCAACAAATGCTCACGAAAATTATAAGATTCAGCAGGAGCGAAATGCTCAATATAATTGCTTCCACAATGGTAAAGTACACATCTGAAGGTAAGGTCAAATCGTGAACACTGATATCCGTGCTATTATCCATAGCTAGATGTAGCTAGCTTACCTAGCTGGAGTAGTCACTCGCGACTGGCTAGAAACACTGACATAAAATCAGTTTAAAAACCAGTGAATGCACAATAAAATCTTCACACATAATGTCTCATTCTTGTTAGAAGATTCCAAGAAAAATGTATTAACAAATTATTTAACAAACTATTCTAATTAACAAATGTATCCATGCAGATAGGAATTATATTTATGGAACATTTACTCATGGTAGCGGAAAACAGCGAAGTGTTATCAAATTATAATTAGTGAATAAATAAAGCAAACTTCACACATTGTAATCCTCATGATAGATTCTCTAGAATATATGACAGTAAACTGTCCGATGTGTTCTGCTAAAGAATATTTTGATATTCGTTACATCTTGAAACTACAATTTGTTAAGTTAACTAGTTAATTATTCAGTCAGTCAGTTGAAGAAATGGTTAGTTGATTTATTTGGTTCATCGGAAAGTTGGTATGTTGGTTAGTTAGTTAACGTATTAGTTAGTTGTTCAGCTGGTTAGTTAGTTAACGTATTAGTTAGTTGTTCAGCTGGTTAGTTAGTTAACGTATTAGTTAGTTGTTCAGCTGGTTAGTTAGTTAACGTATAGCACTGGTTAGTTTGTTGTTCGTGTTAGTTAGTTAGTTAACGTATTAGTTAGTTGTTCAGCTGGTTAGTTAGTTAACGTATTAGTTAGTTGTTTCAGCTGGTTAGTTAGTTAAACGTATTAGTTAGTTGTTCAGCTGGTTAGTTAGTTAACGTATTAGTTAGTTGTTCAGCTGGTTAGTTTAGTTAACGTATTAGTTAGTTGTTCAGCTGGTTAGTTTAGTTAACGTATTAGTTAGTTTGTTCAGCTGGTTAGTTAGTTAACGTATAGTTTTAGTTGTTCAGGCTGGTTAGTTAGTTAACGTATTAGTTAGTTGTTCAGTGGTTAGTTAGTTAACGTATTAGTTAGTTGTTCAGCTGGTTAGTTAGTTAACGTATTAGTTAGTTGTTCAGCTGGTTAGTTAGTTAACGTATTAGTTAGTTGTTCAGCTGGTTAGTTAGTTAACGTATTAGTTAGTTGTTCAGCTGGTTAGTTAGTTAACGTATTAGTTAGTTGTTCAGCTGGTTAGTTAGTTAACGTATTAGTTAGTTGTTCAGGTTGAGTTAAATGGAACGTAGGTTAGTTAGTTATTTGCGTATTAGTTAGTTTTATGGTTAGTTAGTTGGTAGGTTATTTATTTGCTATGTTATTTCGGTATTTATTTAGTTAGTCGGTTATAAGTTGGTTGATAAGTTAGCTAGCTAGTTAGTTAGCTAATTAGATAGTTAGTTAGGTAATTAATTAGGCAGTTAGTTATTTAGTTAGTTAGTTGTTTAGTTACTTGATTAATTAGTTAGTTGGGTAGCTAGTTAGCTAGTTACTTAGTTACTTAGTTAGGTAGATAGTTGTTTACTTAGTTTGGTAGCTAGTTATTTACTTAGTTAGCTAGTTGGTTACTTAGTGAGTTACTTAGTTTGTTTCTTTGTTAGCTATTTAGTTAGTTACTGAGTGTGTTGGCTGGTTGGTTGATTGGTTGGTTGGTTGGTTAATTAGTTAGTTAGCTATCTGGCTGGTCGGTTGGGTAGTCAGTCAGTCAGTTAGTTAGTTAGTTAGTTAGCATTTAGCTGGTGAGTTAATTGGCTGACTGGCTGAATGGTTAGTCGTTTAGTTTGTTGGTTAGTTATTTCATTAGTTTGTTAGTTGATAGATTATTCTCACTACGCAACAAAGTTTATAGTTCAACATTACACTGGTCCCCGCCTCTAAATATTTTAAGCCTATAAGTAATTACGACACCAGTTCTGGTCTGGTCTAAACGTCTCGCCAGGCATCCCATTGGCTAATCTACAAGTGACTACAAAATATACATTTCCCAATCACTTTAAACACGCAACCAGTCTATAATAGTCTTACATTAGCTCCGATTTGCTTTTCCTCTGTTTTGTTTCTCTCTTCAACATCAGCACAAACAAGTAAAATATTTTCGAGTTAATTTTTTAGAACGAACTAGAGACCGTTCGATTGATTGTCAAGTAGTAAGCTATCAAACATTTGTCGATCGCTTGACTACACTCGGCTCAGGAGCACATCGAGGATTTGACGATCCACGACCTACAAATGGGTGGGGCATTAAACAGACAGACTGACGGCTGCCGCTCCTCAGGGCGTTTGATGTAATCCACAAGGAAGCGGTCATCGTGAACGCTTTCTGAGAACAAAGTAATCTTGGTAATCTTAGTTTCAGCTTCACAGCAAACGAGTCACCCATAGTTGCTTCGCTCCTGTGTCAACGAAAATCACACAGAACGTTCGTCGCAGTCCCTTGTGGAAAGATTGACAGACTGCTGTCTCAGCATATGCACTAGCATACACACGCATTAAAAGTTTACGGTAGCCATCAGAAGTGCTAACACAAACAGCCTGCCATTAGAAATGGAGTTCAACATCGACGGTAGCAGAAGTCGCCAACAGATCAGCAGTTGCGCACGCGATCAATATTAATCACATAAGGGCACCACCAACACTGCGGCGACAAACAACGCGCCATTTTCTGAATCTACAGTTCACAACACCACGTTTGTCACAGTCGAAAAACATTCCAAATGAAAATCGCAGCTCACAGGGTCGCGCCATGCACTCAACTCAGTAGCTGGCGCGACGAAACTGTATCCTTCCAGTCTATAAATGGATCAAAAATGCAACGGCCACCGTCTAGCAGAAGCAACAAATTTGCCTCGACGCGAAACAGTAACCGTGCCTGGCGTCCATTTTGATTGAACTGTACTAGCAAAAGACAGTATCAAGACCTGTAGAGACTGACTAAATAGAAGTGAGTAGAGTCTGGACGAAGCCCAACGAGCAGTTTAAACAACAGTGAACTTCTAATTAGGTTATAACTGACATCAAAATATTTGGCTCTCCTTTAAATAACGGTCCCTAGCTGGAAGGCGACGGGCGCTTAGTCGGAGTTCACTCCCTTGGCTGCAGTGCAAATAAGGAGTGAACAAGTCACGAATCAAATACAAGCTCAACAGTGACATACACATCCAAACAATTGAAGGACTGTGGATGCTACTTAAACGGACAATTCGCCATCAATTAGGCACTAGCCGCGCGCTATTGCCGTCATATTTAGGAGAATTCCAGTGGCGCCACTCCCACAAGCAGCATATTGTTGGCCATTATTTGGAACTCCTGCGTCAAATTTTCACATATAGTGGTCGTTATTATGGGTAAGTGCTCGACGCTACATGTGTTACCCTAACCCAAACCCTAACCCTAACGGTAACCCTAACCCAAACCCTAACCCCACCCCTAACCCTACCCCAAACCCTAAGCCTAGCTTAACCCTAAGCAACCGTAGGATGACAGGTAAGTATGTCATTTGTTTCGTTCCCTCTTTACCACTCCGTATTTGCACTGCAGCCAAGGGAGTGAACTCCGACTAAGCGACCGTCACCTTTCAGCTAGCGACCGTTATTTAAAGGAGAGCCAAATATTGTGCAATTTGTCTTTGGCTGCTGAAGAAGAATATGAAGCGAATGTCCCTAGTGAATGTTGATTCATCCATCAATTCATTTACCAAATCATTTATTCATTCATTGGGACTGGCGGAGTGGCAAGACTGTTTCAAAAATGACCTTGGCATAAACATGCTTCATCATGCGTTAACTACATGTCACGTAATCGTCTTAGTGTCAAAGATTCGTCATTATCAACTTACCTAGTACATGATATTTGCTCTGTCCAAGCTTCTTCCACCATACGTTGTTGCGATGCTTGTGAATTCATTACCTTTCACGCAAGCATGTCTAAGTGTATAGACGGAGGTTTAGTGTTAGTGAGTGTCTGTAATTATGTACATATTTGTTTGTGTGTGTGTGTCCGTGTGTGTATGGATGGAATTGTTTGATTGATTATGTTTTTGTCTGTGTATCTATGTGTGCTTTACACCAGACAGTGCTCAGAAAATCTATAACGAAAATCCCCGCCTTCTGGGCTAGTCATGAAATTGTTTTGGCCATTCTGCTGCACAACTTCTTCTTCGATCTTTCTGTTGGAAAACATATCAGGAGACGGGTAGCCTTTATGACAGCTATCGTGCAGTCCGTATCCTCTCGTGTACCACGCAGCCTTGTCTTCATTGTGGCTGGAACAGGCCAGACTGCGTCTCTGTTGTCAGCATACAGTGTCAGCAGTTGACAGTGTTGGAGCACATGCTCAGCATTTTCGGGTGCCACGCTGCATCGAAAACTGTTGTCTTTCTTGCATTAACAGTATCTTCTGTCCTGCGTCTTCTGTCTTGGACCTTCTGTCCTGTGTCTTCTGTCTTGGATCTTCTGTCTAGATTCCTCTGCCTTGTTTTCCGATTTTAGTAGTGTCTCTTTTTCTTACGAACGGCGTGCATTTTTTGACGCAACATTTTTTCCCCCGATCATTTTGTCAAGCAATATTTCAGAACTGTGACCATGTGCCTTGCGTTGGTTTCGACAGTGTTATCAAGAAAGCCTACCGTCCATAAAGCAATGGCAAACTACTGGACAGAAATTTGCCTAGAAAAACCACACAACAGTCAGGGGCTGCTGAGGTTGGTTCTGCAACGTCCTGGAAAGAATACACAACTAACCTAATACAGAGAAGTTAGTCCAGGTGTGAAATATAGGTAACATTCGGGGATCATTATAAAACGATAGTTACCTATTTTTAGGTCCACGTAATATTGCCAATTACAACAGGGTTTACGGACAAAAGAATGTAACAAACAGAGTAAAGGGCATGTATATGAATGATGTTCCGTGTTATTCTTCTGTTTTTGCTACCAACACGGATATTGTTTGCAGCCTGCTGAGATTTAAGAAAAGCCACACCAGTGTGGACATAAATTACCAGCATTAACGCATCTATAACTAAATGGATACTTGCATCCACAGTAGCGTAGCCAATCATGAACTCGATGAGTCTGTGACAACAAGCACGCCCGAAAACATATATTTGACCAAAGGCCATGTCAGACAGCAGATGGTTGATTTAGTAGTTACCACTCACTGGTGTAAAAACGCCAGGCAACGGTAAACCCAGCGTTCAACAGACAAAACCAAATGACAACATCGACTGAAGATCAAACTAAAGAACACTTAATATAAACGTATGCAAAGCTATAGAACAAGGCTACGCCTTTCCTTTGTATACTTAGGACATATAGAAGGAATGCAGATGTCATCTCAAAGAGAACAACCTAAAGAACTCACTGATAGACATCTGCACTGATCTTAAAAACTGGGAAATCGCTGCATGTGACCACTCATCCTGGCTTTCCTCTCACTCATCGTGGAGCTGTGGCCTCAATTCCCTGCCCACACTGCTGAAGAACGTTCAGTGCTAGAATAGGCTTTATCAGCCACTTGCGCACCTGACAAAACCTACTGCAGTGATGAACCTGTGATGGACGAACAACAACATCTCAAAGGCTGCAGAAAATAGCATATCACCTACGGCTAGGAATACAAATACATTTCAAAACGCTTGCAGACGGGGGCTGCAGCAATAAAGACAATGATAGCGTTAAGGGCGAAAATATACATATATTCGAAATCCTCTTCAAATATTCAAGAGGAATCACCGTGTTGCCGTGGGATGCAGTTTTTATTTTTCTTCACATATAACAGATTACATATTAAACTTCATTGTTTTCCACTTGTTGTCAGCTGTGCATGGCGTTTATTCAAATCTGACACCACTAAACCCTTATTGCTAATTAAATATGAACTAATATATTTTCTTACCAGAGTTCGTTATAGTTTGCATTTACCCACTCTTGACTTTAAAACATAATTGAAGCTTGTGCTCCAGAGTTAATTTTTAATTATTCATTGAATTGACACATGCATACATGAATGAATGAGTTAATCAATCAATCAATCCATTAACGAACGACTAAATGAATTGACATCCACTAGAAACATCCCCACACGCGCTTCGCATTCTTCTTTAGCAGGTAAAACAAAAAAGAGTCAATACTTTCAGTGTCAGTCACAACCTGATTAAAAGTCCGCCCTTGTTTCACCTGCATGTTGAGCTTTGTCTAGACACTCTTACTCAGTCAGCATCTCCGTGTCTGGATACTCTGTTTTGCTACATCATTCACTTGATCTCAGACAACCTTCAGTATGAACGCCTCATTGTGAATTACTTCACAGCCTAAAAAAACCGGCAGCAGTCAGTTTGTCAGTCTCCTTACTGCCCGCCCATTCGCAGGTTTTCAGAAAATCCATGTTCTCCTGAAGCGATTCAAACCATGTTTTGAACGCTTGCATGTTAGCATATCTCTTGAAAACCATTTTAACAGACAAGTTTAATGGAACGGTCATTTCTTCATTCGAAATTATCAGTTCAACAGCATTTTATCTGTATGTGATGAGGTTGAATATAAAATAAAACAGAGGGTACACAAGGTGAGACCATTATAAAATCGTTGAATATTTTTTTTTAAGTGAGCTGAAATTTTAATTTGGCCGTCGCTTGTTGCTCAGCAACAAGAGACATGAGGAGAATTGTGAACCAACATAAAAATTGTGTTGTCAGTCGTAACACGCTTGGAATAAACAGAAGAGTGGATCTGAGCGCTTATGGACTGAATACTTTGAGAGAAGTATTGAATGTTTTGTCAACTAACAATCGACCGTGTTACTTAGCTGTGAACTGTTCGCCACAGACCATGTTTACTGAATCTTTGCCCATGTCGCAGTAAACTCAAGACTACAGCCTTCTACAATCTCAAAAACAGCAAATAGGGGAGACACATATGGCTTAACCAATTTTAGTTGGTTTTTTTAACTGTACGGAAATATGAACCTAAAACTAGCAACATCCTAACTTTGAAACATTAACATGGAGGTCTGTGACTAGACTCTGATGAAAACCAATTTTGGACAAATTACAGTGTTTCATTCATGACCACCGGTCCACATATTGCCAACTACTGACGTTTCTTAACTGATCATTAAACATTCACAAACTGACAGCTGCAGCTCTGACTATGGAAAACTGTACGAACAGCAGACTTTTAGAAAACATCTCACTTATAGATGTGTACCTATCGATTATCGAAATTGTTATACTGAGTATTTCTTTAGTCCTCAACGTCATCATCGTCGCCAGTGTCTGTTGTAGCCCCCGTCTGCACACGTTCTCAAACATCTTCGTTGTTTCTCTAGCCGTCAGTGATATACTCTTTGCAGCAGCCTCTGAGTCGCCATCTGCAATCGTTCTATACGTCGCAAATACACGCCAGGAATTGCCATGTTCATTAGCTTTGCAATGCATGTGTTTATATTTAGTATTCTGCAGCTTGATCTGTAGTCGATTTGGTCATTTGGTTGTTATTGTAGAACGATGGCTCTACATCGCTTGGCCGTTTGTGCATCAAAGGGTGATAACTACAAAATCAACCATCTGCTGTCTGATATTCGTTTGCATGATATCCATGTTATCAGGCGTGCATGTTATCACAGATTGCGGGAACAGTCGCGTGGAGTTTATGATTGGCTACGCTACTGTGGATGTATATATCCACTTTGTTGTAAGTGGGTTAATGTTGGTCATTTATGTCCGCATCGGATTTATCATTCGAAGACAAAGTGTGGCTATTCTTAAATTTCAGCTGACTGCAAACAGTAGTGTTGGTAACCCAAATAGAAGGATGACCTGGAACATCGTTCGTTTGCCCATTACTATATTCGGGACATTCTTTTTGTCCGTAACTCCATTTGTGGTTGGTAATATTTACGTGTATGTCTTAATCGGGAATCCATCGTATTACAGAAATTATACTGCGTATGATGTCCTCAGAATAATATCATTGTTTCACACCTGGACCAACTTCTTCGTCTACGTGTTACAGGATAAAGATTTCAGAACGGTTCTCAAATGCTACCTGATAAAAATCGGAAATGCAGTTTTGCGTCCAAAAATTTACCCAGTTAATTGAAAGATGCAAGTCTAAAGTAGAAAGCAAGCTACAGACTTTACAAGTATAAAGAATTTTTTATTTACAGTCTCCCTGAAACTGTCAAAACACGACGTCCATAAAAAAAAAAGTAAAGATCCCTTTACACGCCTTTAAGGCGCATCGGGCATACGGGAAGAGCACCCATATTTTTACAGCCCAATCGGCACTCGGTGGTCAGCATTACGCCGGCCGTCTTTACTTTCCCAGGACAGCCCATCCTGGTACCCATCTGAGGCTGGGTCGACCTGCGACGTCCCATACTACGATAAAAATCCACGCAGCCCACGCAGGTTTCGATCGCGGTACGTTGGATTACGAGTCGGACTCGCAACGCCTTAGCCACGGACGCCGCATGACGTCCATTACCATCAAGTAACCGCAATATTTGAATCAAGTTACTCGAAAATATTTCAAAATGTTCTTATCATTAAATTTCCAGTAACTGGTGACTGTGCCGAAAATTAAATAATGAAAAGTTATGATAGAATCACTAATGTGGAGTCTAGGGAGAGAGCTAAGAACTAAATATGTGTCGAAGAATCAAGAGCCGAGGAAAGGACGCAGGCTACAAATAATACATCTGCTGAGAAAAACCAGAGCACTATATAATTAGAATGCCTTCATACAGGGGCGTAGACATAATGGCAGATCAAGAAATACATGGAGAAAGGAGCTAGATAAAAGGGTTAAAAAGATGGGGTAAACATTGTGAACAGTGTGAGTAGCACAGGATAACAAAGGACAGGATGAGTTTGTGCTTTCACTTACATTCACATTCACAGCTGGTCTCTGCTGTCATCTTTGAGTGGATCAAGTCACTGTTCGCATAGCAAAAGGACAGGATGAGTTTGTGCTTTCACTTACGTTCACATTTACAGTTGCTCTCAGCTGATATCTTTGAGTGGATCAAGTCACTGTTCGCATAGCAAAAGGACGGGATGAGTTTGTGCTTTCACTTACGTTCACATTTACAGTTGCTCTCAGCTGATATCTTTGAGTGGATCAAGTCACTGTTCGCATAGCAAAAGGACGGGATGAGTTTGTGCTTTCACTTACGTTCACATCCACAGTTGGTCTCAGCTGTCATCTTTGAGTGGATCAAGTCACTGTTCGCATAGCAAAAGGACGGGATGAGTTTGTGCTTTCACTTACGTTCACATCCACAGTTGGTCTCAGCTGTCATCTTTGAGTGGATCAAGTCACTGTTCGCATAGCAAAAGGACGGGATGAGTTTGTGCTTTCACTTACGTTCACATCCACAGTTGGTCTCAGCTGTCATCTTTGAGTGGATCAAGTCACTGTTGGGTAACGCAGGGCTGACAATAACAGGTACCGGTGATCATGTCTTCGCGCATCTAGGGCGACCTGGCCGGTGGCGGTCGTTCAAATTACCTGTGGCCTGCAATCTCTCCAGAATTCTTTGGGTATCGAACCTGGCACCCGGATTGTGGTCGGCATCTGTGGCGCATGCACTTTGTAATGCCGGGGTGTGGGGTTTAATCCCAGCTGCAGGCCTTGCGTTGGTTTCGACAGTGGTATGAGAAGCCGACCGTCCGAAGCCTTTGCAAACTACTGGACGTAAATTTACCTAGAAAAACCACAACAGCCACACACAATAAATGCGTGGGGTTGGTTCTACAATGCCATGTAAAGAATACGCAACTAATTTTAGCAGATTTTGACACTGAGAAATCTAGTAACTTCACGGATGGATAAACCAGTTTCACCCCACATTATAAACTTCATTCTTTGTAAGGTGTCTTCGTCTCGATGGCGTGGTTTTCGCAAGGGATAAAACAATCAATAAGAATAAACTCACAGGGAGCAAGTACAGCGGGGATCTACAGTCATCAGTAGAAATTATCCTCGTCGACACACGTTTCGGCCCACGATTCCTAAACGTATTCGGAGGTGGGCCCACCTGAGTTCATGAAGCTCAGGGCTGCTTCCCCGCCGCACAGAATTAAGGTCAACTGAACGTTCAACAAAGTGACACTTAACGCTGTTCAACAACAGTCGCTACTGCACGTGGAATGTCTGTCAGCGCAATTACTTTACCTATTTGGTTGTAGGAAAGTTTGAAAAACCGATTCAAAATATGACTTTATGGACGGCAAGCCAAATTGCAAGTGCTCATCATGGTTGTTGGTGAGCTGTTTTCATACTTCGCATGAATAGAAGACTGTCATAGGAAGATACTGTACTCAGTTTTACTAAATGCTTTCTTAAAAAAAAAATCATTCTTTGTGCTGTTACAAAAAGTGTATTGAAAATAAGAAAGAAGATACTGCACCCAGTTTTACTAAATACTTCTTTTTCTTCAACATTCCGAGCCCTTGAGGTACATTGCTGCAGATATCCCCCGCCTCCATTCATCTCTCTGGTTGACCTTCTTCAGTATTCCGAGCCCTTGAGGTTCATTGCTGCAGATATCACCCGCCTCTTTTCCCCGCTGGTTGCATCTTTGATGCTTTCTTAATAATTTCTTCAATATATCATTCTAAGTGCTTATACAAAAGTGTTTTGAAAATAAGTAAGAAGATGTTGCACACAGTTTTACTAAATACTTTCTTCATTTAATCCCTCTATGTGCTTATACACAAGTATATCGAAAATAAGAAAGAGAATATTGCACCTATTTTCACTAAATACTCTCTTAATTCATTGTATGTACATTTATAAAGGTGTATAAAATAATAAAGTGACCCTTGACTTTTGGAGAGGAGGGGGCTACCAGTTATGTCTTCTAACTTTTAAAAAAAATTTCATTCGCACCAGGGCAAGGCAAAATTGAAAAATCTTTTCGTCACTTTATAATCTCAGCCGATTAAATACTGCGGACTCAACAAGAGACTGCACATTTTATTACCTGGCAAATTTCGCTGTATCACATCCGATGCCTTATTACAGAGTTAACTCCTTCAGTCCCAGACGTTTGTTGCTTTAATGCTGTCCGTTGTCAAGTGTGTGTACTTTGTAGTGATAGTTTTGACGTTTTAAGGAGATTAACTAACATAACAATGAGATAGAAGAGTTAAAATAACAATTGGAAAAGAATAAACGGAAGGGACCTGGTCAAGAAATGCCCCTATACTGAGTAATCAGTAAACGCATGGCGATTTGATCGGTACTGAAAGAGTTAAAACAGATTTGAGGTTTAAACAACGGATCAACATTATGGCACACGGGTAGTAACACATAAGTGCTCCGTTCTTCTTCTAACTAAAGTCTGAGTCCGAAGAAGCTCAGCACAGTGCACAGGCTCTGTAGCACCTGCGAGGATCCTGAAATACTATGGGTAGATTTATAACTCCAAATTTTGCCCGGGCAGCGCGGTTAGGCTACTCTTTTTGATTTCCAACTGCTATGAGATTTTTTTTTTAACGTGCGCAGCAATGTACACAGACGTCCGATATCACTACCCAGAGACCCGAAGGAATAACTAGAAGTTCAAGTCCACGTGAAAAAATCCCAGGCCTTACCGGGGATTGAACCCGGAACCTCTAGCACTCGAGGCGGACACCATGCATCAAGACCACGCAGCCCCCTTGAGTTGAAACAATAAATAATGAATCATAAAAATGAATCTTGTTCGATGAAATGCATAAACCACATTGTCAAGTTACTAAAATCTCTTCCCGGAAAATTCAAAATCAGTCACGGATTATCACGGTATCATAAAATTCATCACGTAATCTTTCTGTGCAGATGACACATAAGAGTTCAGTTTTATTAACAACTTTATTGACTTATTTTTAGCAAATGTATATTCAATGTGTGGTAAATAATTACGAAGGCACAATCCTTATCAATTGTGGACACGGTTATGTCCAACTATTGTCCTTCATTACTTAACCACCGTCAGTGTTCAGAAACTGTGCGAACCCATGTTGTTTCATATTACTTAATATTACATACGTTTATAATTCAGTAGGTTCACATGTATTCAGTTCAGCGGGTGTATCTTCGAACTCAAACCACTGTTTCTAATAATTTCAATACACCGCTTCAGAACTGACCTGAAATCGTTGTCCTGTAAAACGTACACAAAAAATTACCCCAGGTGTGGAACAGTGAAACGGTTTTCACAACGTCATAAGCGATGTTATTGGCGTAATTTTCTGGATTTCCGAAAGTAGCAAGCAGGTAAATATTCACGATCATAATTGGAGTCGTAAATAAAAAGATGGAACCGAAAATGGTCACGGGCATACGAACCATGTTCCATGTCATTTTTCTGTTTATAGAGCCATCGCTTTTGTTCTTGACCGCTGATGTAGATTTGAGTATGGCCAAACTTTGGCGTCGAATAATAAATGCGATGTGGATGTATATGGCAAGTATGAGACCCCCGAAGGTTATGTGGATGGTGGAGTCGATGGTTGCGTATCCAATAATGAACTCACGGAGACTATTGTTACAGTCTGTGACTACGTGTACTCCTGACAACATAGATACGGTCCATACAGATATGAGAGAAAACACTACTGATTTGGAACTCATTACTCTTTGATGCAGAAATGGCCACGCTATGTACAGCCAACGTTCAAGGGAAATAACAAAATGACAACAACGGCTGCAAATCATACTGAAAGAAACTAAATATAAACATGTACAATATAGAATAATAGCATTAGCAAATGGTTTCTGGATAGCGGCCACGTATAAATTACACGCAGCTGTTACAACGAAAGCTGTCGCATATATCAGGTCACTTACAGCCAATGTGGCAAGTAGCACATGAGAAAATGTACGAAGTCGGCTGCTACAGCAAACGCTTGCGAAAATGATGGAATTGAGGGAGATGGAAATGCTTAACAGAACAATTTCGAAAATTGATATGTAGATATTTATACCTCCTCGGTGTATATAACTCCCGCTGTTGTTAGTGCAGTTATCACCAGCCATAAATAAAAGTTTACAGTCAAGTGTTTATTTAATAGGATTTTTTTCCCCCACTATGAAGTGACATAAATACCAGTTCTTATTGATGACTTCGGGAATTATATCTTTCGATATAGTTCACAATAATTATATACTTTATCGTCCTTTATGAAAGAATATCAACACCAGTTCTAAGAAAATAGTTCATAAAAATTATAAATACACACGTCTCCCACTCCGTGGCTTATAGGACGTATCGTATAATTTTTCAACCTCTGACGATTTTCACAACTTGTCTGCTCTGTATCACTGTTAACACTGTCTGCAAAGTTTCCAGCTCTTGATATTCTATGACGTTTAACGCCATTGAAAACTACTCTTGGCTTTAAATACAATCTAAACTGATTGAACAAGATAGTAAATAAAACTATATTTCACAGTAGATAAAACTATCTTTCATTTCTCGACCCCAGTTTATTCTCCCCGTTATCATTCCGCAGTCAAAATCATTACAAACAATACAATTAATTGAATAATGCGAATAAGTGTGCGCTTCGAGGTGTACTCAAATTACCTTCGGAAAAAACAACAACATGAAAAAACATGGTAATACCACAATATCTATGTCAGTGGCTCTCTAACTTCCTAATGCGGCGACCCTTCAATACAGTTCCTCATGTTGTCACGACCCCTAGCCATACAAATATTTTCGTTGCTACTTCATAACTTCAGTGAATATGTGTTTACCTATGGTCTTTGGCGACCTCTGTGAAAGGGTCATTCGACTCACAATAGCGTCGTGACCCACAGGGTGGGAACCACTGATCTACGTCATGTGTCAGCTTGCTCTTATCTAACAAACCCAGGACACCTTTCAACTTGCGTCAGGTGGGACGAACTTCCCCTTGGAGTTCCGGGGCCCCACCAGGGAAGGGGGAGGAATGGAGAGACTCGCAGCAACTGTACATGCATGTCGTAAAAGGCTACCAATTGATGATTGTTTAAATCGACTGTATTGTTCCAAAAGTAGCACACATCAAGGCCTAGCGGTAAACCACAACACAAAGTGCCAGCCACCTTTTATTAGGGATAAAGCTACAAAAAGATACAGAAATACGACGCACCGTGAGTGCTGACATAATTCGTAAGCACATACCATGGAAACATCCTAATTCGTTCGACGTCGAATCTGCTGCTGCTGCTTCTTCTTCTTCGTCGTCTTCCTCTTCGTCTTCTTCGAGTTCTGAAGAAATTCAAATCACATTGTGACGAATCATGACTATAGGCTAGATGTTGCAGAATTTCCCACTTCTTTGCTTCCTGCACAGCCTTTCCAGCATGCGGACCTGCGTTATCGTGCAATTAAATAACACCACAACAAGCTGCGCTTGTGCGGTCGCAAAATACATGACTTGAAATCATGTCCTTTCCAAAAAATTAGGCGTGCCCAATGTGTCACTGCTGTCTGCAACAAACATTTGTTATCTTACCCTGTCTGCAATCTTCAATGAATGTCCACTGATCATATCCTCTAAATGAAAGAACCTTAATCACCGCTCTTTGAGCGAATGGGCTTCAAATGAATGCTCCTAATAATTAGTATTATTAAAAGGGTGCTGCCATAGATGCAATGATTGTGCTGTTGAATCCGCATAGGGATGAATTGTAGTAATTGACCTATGGCTGAGGACAGTCTAAACTAAAGCCATGTTGACGTGAAAAGCCAGGGGAAAACGTCTTCTTCTCTTTCACCTGGTTTCTCAGCGAAGTGTCGGGGGGAGATGTAACATTCGTTGGTGAGCTTTGTCAAGAGCACTATTGGGACTGATGTTCATTTCTGAAAGGCTGTTCTTAATGCCATCACTCCATATTTTCCGAAGTCTTCCGATCGCTCTGTGCCCGTTGTGACGTTTCGGGGTGAAACTACTACATTATTATTCCAAGAAACTTATGGAGGACGAGGGTCGTGGACAATCTCCCGGTACTTAAGGAAGAAAAAAGGGGCTTTATCAAAAGATTCTCAGAATACCAATGACAAAGAAGAACATAAATACTGGCATTTTAAAATATCAAGGAAGATTGGCTAAAGGTAAAGGTAAAGTCCGGAGATGTGAACCAGCGTCATTGCACACGGTGATAAACCATAAGTGCTCTGCCACCAGTACAGACAGCTGATAAGAATTGTACGCCTATGTCACCGTTCGCACGTAACTCTGTAGCTACAGCGACGTTCCTCCATTTACCCTAGAGTGTCAACTCTGGTACACATTTCCTTGAGGCTGGGTGAACCCCAGAAACCGCCCGGTTTCGAACACCGACCGTGGCTGCAGCGAGTCGCAGCTGAATTTCAAAGCGAGCCTCTTATCGACTGCGCTAACGCGGCCCCCCGTAAGATTGGCTAATAAACAGCATCTTGTCTCGGAAACTGAAATATTTTGGCTACGACAGACTAGAAAAAATACTAGCAGAAGGCATGGTACTGGGAACATTGGGTTGGAGTCGACCTACGCGAAGACGGACACATGATTTGAAAGAACAGAAAGCGGGAGAGCTGGCGAGAGACCAGGTTTTTTTCGGGCAGACCGTGATGAGAGCGATGTTCTGCAAAAGACTTGCTTCACGAGGATCGACGATGATTATGAAAGTGAAGATGATGACGTTGATTATGACGACGATTATGGCGGTAATGATGACCTATGGCTTACGAATGGACCTAGTCTAAAACGGGTAGCAGGAAATGTCTGGGAAGTAAAAGTGACAGACATCTTGTTGATGAAGTCCCTCTTTGAGTGCTGACTGGTCTATAAAAAATATGAGTCCAACACTAACCAGTGCAATAATACGCCCCATCAGTTACTACTAGCGATGTTTTGTATGTATGTAAGTTGTACCCACTAGGACATCACACTAAGCGAAAAACACCCGGAGACACAAAGTACCACCACGCTGATGAGAATACCCGTGGAGAGGTCCGAGAAACCTCCGTTCAACCGTTAAAGCCATATTTACGGTCCGGCTATATTCAGGGCCCCCGGCAAAAACCAGGGTGGGGCTTCAAATAAAAAAAAATTGTATCTCACACGAGAACGGCTGCACAGTAGTCATACTACTAGCGGTGTTGATCTGTGGTAATTTATATAGCGGAAATTTGCAACTTAAAGTTTAAACACGGTGCCATGAAGCCTAATTACAACTGATCGCCGAGTCTCTGTTTGTCCATGGCTGAGATATTATCACATCTCGTAAACACACTAATGTCGATAGTCGGGGTATTCCCCTAAAAGCTTATTTCAGTGTGGGAAAACTATTGTCTGTTTGGTCACTTAGCGATCACGTGATTTACTTAAAATCATTAACTCCGTCGGTCCAGTGTTTGCGCCGTTTTATTTACAACACAATTTGGAACGTCACACGGCAATGGCTGTGTAACTATGGCTTACTGGAATCTCTATGGCAACGTGGAGGTTTGCTCTTTAAATGTTGGAATCATTGCATTAGCCATCTATTCATAAATCTGTGTGAAGATGACTTATCGGGTTAAAAAATGTTGTGAAGAACTACATGAAGCCCAAACGTTAGGACATAATTTGTAGTCAATTGTTGCTTTAGGGTGTGTGTAGCGATAACAAAGAATGAGCGAGGGTTTTTCCCATTCGCGCGGCTACCTGAAGACATGACCATTTCTACAACATTTTCAGAGGCATTCTGGACGCCAGTCAGACAGGACAAATAGCAGATGCCCTTTTCAATCTCTTAAGACGTTATAATTACGACACACGTAACAACTAAATTAGGTACAGCCCTTGGGTACCCTGTAGTTCTGTTACGATTTGCACTAAATTACGATAGAGATGAACTGTACAGCAGACATTTCATGGTTTTTATACACAAACATCGAGGATTCGATGATAGAAATAATCGTTTTAAGCATTTCCCTTATTTTAAACATGACAATTCTTGTGGCTACTGTTTGTGCTAAACGTCTGCACACATTCCAAAATGTTTTCATCGTCTCATTAGCAGTCAGTGATTTGATATTTGCAGTAATCTGTAATATATTTGCGGCGATTATTATCTATTCTGAGCTTGCAGACGACGACGATTACCAGCCACCAATGGATCTGCTTTGTGCCTATTTTTTCACCTCATCATTTAGTATGGTCAGTAGTCGATGCCTTCATTTAATTATTTCCATTGAACGCTGGCTCTACATCGCCTGGCCATTTGTGCATCAGAGAGTCATAACTTATCAATCAGTAACCTGGTCGTTGGTATTTCTTTGGATCGCATCGTTATTAACTGGCTCACATGTCATCATTGACTGCAGCGTTCGAGAATTCATGATTGGCTTTGGCACCATTGACCCAGGCGTCCATTTTGCTGTGTGCATTCTAATGCTCATGATTTACATCCACATTGCGATTATAATTCGCCGACAGAGTGTGGCTATTTCTAAATGTAGAATAGCAGGAAACCCGGGGGATGAAGCCGCTGAAAATATGAGAATTAGCTGGAACATACTTCGTTTACCTGTTACTGTTCTTGGATCGTTCTTTTCGCTGGTGACCCCTATGGTGTGTGTTAACATTTACACAATTTCGCTTCCATATGATTCAAGGCTTTTCTTAAGCTATGCGTTTCGTGAAGCCACTAAGATTGTGGCATTTCTACACACCTGGACCAATTTCTTTGTCTATGTGCTACAAGACAAAGAATTCAGGTTAGTACTAAAAACTTTCATCGGAAAGGACAGTCGTATATTTCGCAATAAACAAATTCGTCACAATGATAGTTCAAACTAACAATTAAAACAAAACAAAATGTAACGGGCACAGTAATTCTTGTTTCAATGCTCAGTGTGTTAGTGTTGGATCTGTTAATCTTCGAAAATTAACACCAAACATGGATGAATGATCATTACAGACAAAGTTGATTAAATGTGAAAGTATATGTTTGACAAATGCAGCTGTAAAAACTAGCGAAAGTGGATTATAAGTAGTTGAATCTGCTGTATCGTAGGTATCACAGCTGCATTGATTTTGTAAAGAGAAGACGACCCAGTTACAGCAGCAGAAGAAAAAAAAGAACAAGAAAGAGAGGGGAGAAGAAGAAGAAGAAGAAACAGAAGAAAAAGAAGAAGAAGAAAAAGAAGAAGAAGAAGAAGAAGAAGTAGTAGTAGAAGAAGAAGAAAAACAACAACAAAAATAATAATAATCATATAATAACAATATCAATGAGCAGAGTGACAACAACAACAGCAACAACAATAATATAACAACAGCGGCAACAAGAATAGTGAAAACAAC
Organism: Candidula unifasciata; assembly: GCA_905116865.2. Taxonomy (NCBI): domain Eukaryota; kingdom Metazoa; phylum Mollusca; class Gastropoda; order Stylommatophora; family Geomitridae; genus Candidula; species Candidula unifasciata. Next base: position 642,774 of record CAJHNH020003268.1, on the reverse strand, counting down.
AACAAGAGTGACAACAACAACAAAAGAAACAACAACAACAAACCGAAAAGAAGGATGACAGAGTAATTGCCTGCCAGTTCTGTTCTAGTGTTTATACAGTACGAGATCTGTTGCTATTATTGTCATGTCTGTACCTGGACAACGTTAAGTACATGTCAGCATTACATTTTGCACTTTCTTTCATAAAAACAGGCCCTTCTATTTAGCTTTGCTGTCAATAACAATTGTCCGACACCTCTGAGAAGATGGACACCAACAGATTTCTTTCTTCTGATAATCAGATAAACGAAACAGCAGACGCAATAACGTGAGATAAAATAGATTTTGAACCAAAATATATTTAAAAAAAAAAATTACAGGAAATGTGCATCATGTAAAAGGTTCTAGATTCATGTTTTACAAAATTAATTTAAACATAACGTACATATCCTATGTGGTTATAAGAAAAGTATTGAATGTTTCATAGGAACAGTTTTACTTACGGCTGTGAATCCTTGACAAGTAGTCAACACGCTAAACAATTCTTTGAGGTCCAGGATATAGCTCTGCAGTGAAGATGTTTAAAAAATCTCGGACACTGAAAAATGAATAGTGTTCATATTTTGAAGAAAAGAAGACATAAAACGATTCATCTCGAACATTAAAAATAGGAATTCATCAGTGTTTGGTCATATTTTTGAGGGGAAAAACATGCGCCTGTTGTGATAAGACAATAAATAATGAGGGGGCGGAGGGGGGGGGGGATAGAGGAAGACAACAACAGAAAACTTTCGACAACCCTTTCTCAAGGCATAGAAATTCTTAACTGTCACTACCAAGTCAATAGGCACGCCATACGCCATTTCATGGTGATGGTGGAGTGGTAATAATACCGATACTTTGTAGGTTAAGTGGGATTAGTTATCGGACAGCTTTAGAAAGTTTGGGTACGCTTGTATCGTATGTTTTGCACTGTCAGATACCACATTTAACTGTTTTAAATTTGTTTTACATCAATTAAAAACAAACAACTCTTACATCTAAACTATCACCAAAATGTCCTAACTACATTTACGGGCTGTGTGCGTGTGGGGGGGGGGGGTGTGTGTGTGGAGATTAAGCCTGACTGACCGATTTACTTCGGAAGGGGCGGCTTTATTATTTTCTTTGCGTATCCTTTGCAGGACCAACTCCAAAAATTTTTGGCTGTTGTGATTTTCCTAGGCACGTTTACGTCTAGTAGTTTGCCATTGCTTCCTGGACGGTCGGCTTTTTGATACCAGTGTCGAAACAAACACAGGGCGCGAAGCCCGCAACAGGGATCAAACCCGGGACCCCGGCATTACAAAGAGCGTTCATAACGCCTCAGCCACAGACGCGGCTTTAATATAACGTTTCAAAAATTGCGTCCCGCATTGGGACGGAGATTGTGGGGCCAGTTCATATTTCCCGGCCCATCTACACAATGCACGACCTTTCATTTATACTTTCTCAGTCGCTTCTACGTCGGAGGGGTGTCACGTTGACTTGCCTCTAGTTACATTAGCGCCGATGTCGCGTGTTCTATACTACACGACGACACAGCTTTCAACGACCCCAAAACATCTAGAACTGACCCTAACCCCAACCACACCACCCACAGACTGAGCCTAGGTCGCACGAGAGACTCTTTTCGAAGAAAGCAGTACAACTTGACACCCTTCTGACCTAGATCAGACTCAAAAATTGTGCAGATGGGCCCGGAAACGTGAACAGGAACAGACTGTGTGTAATAAAGCCTGGAGATTTAGGGTCGTATTATTGTTTGCAACAGATGCTATAAGTAGAATTCAAAGATTAAAAAGTCTTATTGAAACTTACGTTCTAAGTGTTTGATAGGTGGCTTTGTGAAGTGACTCGTTTTAATCAATAATTGGTTCCACGTCCTTTTTAGGATGCAATTTTTTGTTATTTGAAGCCCCACCCTGGCTTTTGCCAGGGGCCGCAATATAGGCAGGCTATTAATATGGCCAATTGTCTGAACGCGGTTTCTGGGACCTCTCCACGGTGTCATCGGGTGTTTATCGCTTGTGTGATGTCCTAGTGGGGTAGAAAGTCAGTCAGTCAGTGACTCGTCGGGGCAGTAACACTTGCTAGACAGTCGCCATCATGGAACCAATGTGTTGGGGGAAAAAAGTTAACAGTGAACGTTCTTATCTCACTCACATACCACACTAGGTCTTTATGGAAAGAATTTAGGTATAATCGTCGATAATTTCCCTACGTTACTCACTAGCTCACTACTGACTGGTCGACCTCCATTCACCCGACCTTCGCACACTGCTAGGTTGATATCACATGTTGTATAAAAGTTGTATATTTAAGCACGCCAGCGCTTTTAACCTTACAAAAACATTTACAAACTGGGTCTAACCGACAACTCCCCTATGTCACACGCATTCTCTTTTTCGAAAGAAAAATGTAAATGCAAGACAAGCAAGAAGGGACAACATAGCCGAAACCTCCCGGGATTGCAGACAAGTCGAGAAAATGTAACAATGGAAAGTGACCTAGTTCGGCTTGGAAGATTATCGTGGATCTCACCAGAATTTGTAGATGTTTATAAATTGTGCTTGTCTTAAAAGCGACTTTTAAGTTGGTTCACCTATAACCCAGTGAGTCCTTTAAGGTTATCTGTACAGGTTAACAGTTTTACTTAAGTGGGTTAGAGCACTTAAGAAGAATTCATTAATAACACAATTACAATATTTATAAAAATACAATAATAATAGTATTTTTAGCATTAACAAAACAATCTTATCTTATAATTCTTCTTAAGAACTGTATTCCTCAGTGAAGAATACCAGTTAGAGTCAGACCTTTTTCAAATGTGTCAGTACTTGATGAATTTTGCAGCTGAAGGTTTTTACAGAATGAGATAGCCAACTCTAGATCAGTTGCACTCTTAGTTTCTTCTCAAGACATGCCTGACAGTGTACAGTATTCTTCTTCTTCTTTGTTCTCTTCTCCTTCGTTTGCTCTTATCTTCTTCTTCTATGTAAGCTCCGGCGAAAAATCCTGGCTATTTTTCCATTAAAACTTTGACGTTGGGCTTTGCGTGTACATCCGTTCTGCTGGCTTATTTGTGTGCAGTTGGTTGTTCCTTGTCGGACGGGTAGATGCACTCCGACTTCAAAATATACTCCAGTTAGTCGACTGCTTCGGCATGTCTGTTCTTGGTCCCCACCCACCCCCACCCATAAAAAAAAAGAATAGGCGTATCGGGCATATGGGAAGAGCACACATATTTTTACAGACCAATCGGCAATAGGTGGGTAATGTGGTCAGCATAACACCGGCAGTCTTTACTTCCATAGGACATATACCCTGGTACCAACTTTAGGCTGGGTCGACCTGCGACGCCCCATACCATGATAAAAATCCATGCAGGCAGCCGTGGGTTTTGATCGCAGTACATTGGAATTACGAGCCAGAGTCGCAACGCCTAAGCCACAGACACCGCAGGGTAGGAATACTTATATGGTAGGAGTACTTATAGGGTTGGAGTACTTATATTGTTGGAGTACTTATATGGTAGGAGTACATATATGGTAGGAGTACTTATATGGTAGGAGTACTTATAGGGTTGGAGTACTTATATGGTAGGAGTACTTCTTCTTTCTTCTTCTTGTTCACCGGCTGTGAATTCCGGCGGTAAGTCACGGTTGTTCGTCCAAAATGGACTTTTGGCTTTTACCTTGACCTGAGTTTTGCGTGTACATCCGTTTTACTGGCTTATTTGTTTGCAGTGCTCGTTCCCCGCCACTCCGGCAGATGAACTCCGACTTCGGAGGAAGACGTCAAGCCTATTTCTAGGTTGATTGTGGCCATTGTTTTGTGTGGGTCGAGATGTTGCCTTATATGTGTGGTGTCCTCTTTGACTTTTAACAAGTGTGGCCCCCGGCATGTCGTCCTTAAGGCAGCTCTATGTAGAGTTTTCAGCCCTCAAGGGAAGGCAGGGGCAGATCATGGGCATTCCCCGCCATCCAAGGAGGCTTCCATAAATGCAGAGCCGACACATGATGCTCTGGTTCTCGGCTCACCCAAGGAATCGTCACGTCCTGCCCATGACTGCTTAACCTCACAACCATTTATTGAGCTTCCCGCGCTACAAGGCTGCGCTCTCCGGAGATCAGCAGGGAGCAGCCCGCAGGTCTGGGACGTTTGTGGCCACACAAATACGTACATTCTTTTTCATCTTACGTTAGACACCTTTGACGTTGTTTCAGCTGTGCCCTTAGCTCGACAGAATGAGGAAGCAAAATGCGTCAGGCGTGGCTTCACCTGTTTGGTCCCAACACTCGGGCGAGTCGGACCAGTGGATACGGACATTTCCTAATCGGTACGAGTTACGATCGTCGGACTTTGAGCTTGCATGTGTGCCGTGGGGTATAACTTTGTCGGACATTGTTTTCAAGCCAGCATATAAATAGTTGCTGCCATGGTGTACCTCAGCGCGGTGACGACGTCACTGAGGATTGACAGAGGATGTACGTAGGTAGGATCTTGCTGCGAGAAGTCGCCCACAAGAGATGTTACTCGTCTTGGCTGCGGGTAAATCTCTCGGTCAGGGTTGAGTCTCAGCAGCACAGTTTTCCATTCGCTCCCGAATTTTAACCAAGAGTTGTCATTTGATGGTACATTTAGCAAGTAGTCCTTGATTTTTTGTTACTTTTCACCCATGCGTTTGGGGGCGGGCTGGTGAGAGCCAGAAAGGACTCTACACCTCTGGGCGCCGCCAGCTCCGAGATCCCCTGCCAACTCTGTTAATGCTCATTTGAGACATTATCCGTGGCGCACGACGGGGACGTGCAACAGGAGTCTTGCATGAGGTTCCGTAAAACCAGAACAGTGAAGGACTGGCGCCCGAGTGGGGTACGGAATATCTCCTTATACACATCACATCAGACTTAACTTCCCCTCATGCCTGTGACCGAAATCACCGCGCCACGGTAGGAGTACTTAAAGGGTAGGAGTACTTATATGGTAGGAGTACTTATAAGGTAGGAGTACTTATATTGTAGGAGTACTTATAGGGTAGGAGTACTTATATGGTAGGAGTACTTATATGGTAGGAGTACTTATGTGGTAGGAGTACTTATAGGGTTGGAGTACTTATATTGTTGGAGTACTTATATGGTTGGAGTACATATAGGGTTGGAGTACTTATAGACATATGTGTGCAGATAAAAATTATCATAAATAAAACGGAATTAAAACTTGAAAGTAGACATGATGGTGAAAATTGCTTTTTGGTCGTGCGTTTTCAATGTACGGATGTTTATCTAGCTCTTATATAACAGGACGCCGGCTGCATTTACAATTGTCTGTCACAACAGAGTGGTGCTGGTTTCTCCGTTAGCTCACTGATAGCGTTTATTCACAATATTGGACTAAAACTAGCGAGAGATAAGCTAATGTTTATACCAAGGATTGGATAAATGTTCAACAATTGTAAAGTCTATTTGGTGACGGCTGAAACGTCAACCAACGGATAATACGATTGACTTATAGATAACCGTAAACTGAGTTGTCCTGATTGATATATTTTATTTTGTTTCGTGGTTGTGGAAAGGAGAAAGAAAACAAGAAGCGCCTCTGGTTATAAACTACAGATACGGTATAAATGGCAGTAATTATTATTTCGGTACAGTCAACTCCACTGCTGCGAATACATACTATCATTGTTTGAAAATTTCGTTTTTAAAGAGGACTAGTTAGTATTCATGCATTCTAAGGATAACAAAAGTAAAATCCGCCTTTGTAAAATGTTCACCACAATTTTAAGATGATTTCTAACAAAATTTATTGCCATTATTAACTAGTATTGTAAATTTTAATTAATGGCACTGGTTAAGTACGCTCAGCCCAGCTTTAACGACACCATCTCAAATGAAAATGTTTATCTTTCCATTTTTGAAACATCTATACTGAGTATCTCCTTGTTATTCAACACTGCAATCATGGCTGCCATTTGCTTTAGCAGACGTCTGCGAACGTTCTCTAACTTGTTCGTAGCCTCACTGTCTGCCAGTGATTTCATATTTGCTGTCGCCTGCGAGATCATATCCACAACTCAGTTGTATTTGACGCACACACAGTTTGTCTCGCCACCGATGACGATTATATTATGCATTTGTACCTACTTAGTTTCCTTGAGCATGCTGTGCAGCCGAATTGGTCATTTCGCTATTTCTGTTGAACGCTGGCTGTATATTACTTGGCCGTTTATACACTTGAGAGTGATCACGAAAAAATCAACAACGTGTTGTCTGATAACATTGTGGATGATATCGATACTGTCAGGTCTGCACATACTTACAAATATCAGAAAATGCTTCTCCGAGTTCGCCACTGGTTATAGCACCATCGACGCCAGCGTACACTTTGTTCTGGGCGGTCTGATGTTGGTCATCTACATCCATATCGGGGTCATCATTCGAAGACAAAGTGTGGCTATTCTCAAATCAAGAGTGACTGCCAGTGTCGGCACCATAAACAGGAGGATGACCTGGAAAATCGTCCGTTTGCCTGTGACGATGTTCGGGATATTTTTCCTGCTGGCGACCCCTATTGTGGTCACCAACATCTACTTCTATCTGACTTCTGAGCTCCTTCCATTCTATACGGATTACATTGCGTACGATGCTCTGAGGATTCTTTCACTGTTTCATACGTGGACCAACTTCTTTGTGTATGTGTTACAGGATAGAGAGTTTAGGTCAGTGCTAAATATTTACTTTAGAAAACTCAAGTGCGCCTTGGAGAGTAAGAGAGTTCACCCGGTAAACAGTTACAACTGATACATTTAGACATGAAATAATTCATGGTGGTTGCAAATGTTAGGATTATCACAGGCAGATAGCCCACGGTGTTCCTTATGTTTGCACATGTTAGGATTATCACAGGCAGATAGCCCACGGTGTTCCTTATGTTTGCACATGTTAGGATTATCACAGGCAGATAGCCCACGGTGTTTCTAATTTTTGCAAATGTTCACAGGCAGATAGCCCACGGTGTTCCTAAGCTATTTATTCGCTACATAAATATCGGGAACGTTTGATCTTTACAAGCAAAGAGAGAAAACCGCTTCGTAGTTAAACTATCCCCATCTCTGGCTTAGGTTCTGCCAACACGGTTTGTAATTCCGAGATATATGATTCAATTCTAGCTGCGGGGAATTTGACAATAGATCGCCTTGTCCCGATTTCGATAATAGTATTAAGAGCCTTCTGTTGAGTAGACAATGGCAAACTATTGAACATCAAAATTACCTTCTAAAACCCAAAGCGGCCAACAATGCTGAACTTGATTTGCAATGTTCTGTTAAAAACGCACGTAACTTTTGTTTTTTTACACTTAAACTAAACTTCTTGTCAATGTAATTCTTCTTCTTCTTCTTCTTCTTCAGCGTTTCCATCACTTGAGGTTCATTGCTGCAGATATCGCCAGCCTTCATTCATCTCTCTCGTTGGCCTTCTGTTTCCAGTTGGTGACACCAAGTGTTTGCAGGTGTGTGTGGACGTTATTTCTTTCTATAATCTTCTTGGTCTGTCTCGTGGTCTACGACCATTCAGCTCTCTTATGTACACAGTCTTTACATCTCTGTCATTTGACATTCTCTCAAAATTATCATCATGTAGCAGGTTCTTTGCAGAACGTCGCTCTCATCGCGGTCTGCCTGAAAGAAACTCGGTCTCTCGCCAGCTCTCCCGCCGCATGCACTTTTATACTCAAGGAGTCACTTATATCCTGTGCCCATCTTCGTGTTGGACGGCCCCTGCCCCTCCTTCCTGGTACCACGCCTTTTGTTATAATTTTTTTTTTCCAATCCGTCGTGGCGCTTGAAATGACCAAAATATTTCAGCTTCAGAGACATGATGCTGTTAATTAGCCAATCTTCCTTGATGTTCAGATCTTTTAAGTCTCTCAATATACTCAAGCGATTTCAGTCTATTTGATCTCATGATGCCAGTGATCAATGATGATTACTAATAAATAGTATTAAATATACAAAAATATATGTGTAGTTTCAACGAATATTAGATAAGAGTATATATCTAACTGCTACAGTTCAGGCAATCGTTCCTTTCTGATTATGTTAAATCGTATATAGAGGCTACAGACAATAAGTAGCAATAAAACTGTATACAACGGATCAACCTCATGGCATACGGGTAGTGACTCATAAGTGCTCCGTTCTTTTTCTAACTCAAGTCTGAGTCCGAAGAAGCTCAGCACAGTGCACAGGTTCTGTAGCACCGGCGAGGATCCTGAAATACTTTTGGGTAGATTGTTAGCTCCAACTTTTTGCCCGGGCAGCGCTGTCTTGCTACTCTTTTCTATTTTCAACTGCTAAGGGATTTTTTACGTGCGTAACAATGCATCAATCTCATTACACAGAGACCAGGGGGGGATTACTAAAGTCAAAGTCCACGTGAAAAAAAATCCCAGCCCTTACCGGGGATTGAAAACGGAACCTCTAGCACTCCAGTGTGTTCTTACATTCCACGGCCTTCTCTATTTATACAGCCGGACCTGTTACATTCTTACACTATTTAAAATGTTTTTTTTTTTTTTTTTTGGTAGTTCCTTTGTTAAAATATGTAAATAACTGCTCTTAGAAATATTTTAACTTGCATTTTAGAGGCATTGTAAAACTAAGAAAAATAAAATCGTTAAAGTGTTAAGTGTAGTATAATTTTGCTTCATACCTTTTATGTGCTGCTCCACGAAAACACACACTGAAGATAAATTGAAAGCGAATCACAGAAAGAACTGATTAAACCTACTCCCGAAAAAAACCCACTTATAAGTGAATCGAAAGCGAATGTGAAATCACTTGTTAATATTACTTAATGATAACAAAAATAAAACCGAACACACACTAAAACACACGTGTCAGCCATTCTTCGTCGGCCTACACAAGTGATGTGGCCAGATTTTGAAGCCAGGCCTTTCTTAAGCTGGACATGCCCTAAACCCTCGCACTAAACAGGTCTGAGAAATCCCTAGAAAGGAAGACAACTGGTACAGACTGAATGCGTCACTTCAAGGTTGTCTATAGGACATTAAGAAATGGTTTCCGTGAAGTTAATGTGCTTGGAACAAAAAGGATGTAGCGCCCGTTTCACGCCCCGTTGCCACTAACGTTTAAAAAAAAAGGTTTATAATTAAACAGCTACTAATTATTCTTCCTCTTCGCGTTCATCGGCTTGACTCTGCAAAAAGTTCTGGTTGTTTGTCCACCTCTAGACTTTAGTCTTGTTCCTAACCTGAGTGTTGCGTGCTGGCCCATTAAACAGAACTGCCTTAATAATTGATTGCAGGTTATTGGTTCCTTGCCTCTCAGGCAGATGCACTTCGACTTTAAAGAAAGTACCCAATTAGCTGACTCTTACGACATGCTTGTTGGAGAGGCGGTGGGTCTTTTTTTGACCCCCCCCCCCCCCACAATGGGGCCCTGAACCTACCGAGGAAGCTAATGATTGTTCCTTTTTTGTACGTGAGATTACAGGTTGAAAAGTATGCAGCTATAGTCATTTGTGTACGTGAGATAACAGGTTGACAAGTATGCAGCTATAGTCATTTGTGTACGTGAGATAACAGGTTGACAAGTATGCAGCTATAGTCATTTGTGTACGTGAGATAACAGGTTGACAAGTATGCAGCTATAGTCATTTGTGTACGTGGTATTGAAGGTTTAAAATTGTAGGTTTTAATTGTCACTTTGGTGTGCGTTGTATTATAGGTTTAAATTATACAGTTTTTAATTGTCACTTTGGTGTGCTTGGTATTACAGGTTTAAAATAATAGTTTTTAATTGTCACTTTGGTGTGCTTGGTATTACAGGTTTAAATTATACAGTTTTTAATTGTCAGTTTGGTGTGTTTGGTATTACAGGTTTAAATTATACAGTTTCTAATTGTCACTTTGGTGTGCTTGGTATTACAGGTTTAAATTATACAGTTTTTAATTGTCACTTTGGTGTGCTTGGCATTACAGGTTTAAAATAAAAGTTTTTAATGGTCACTTTAGTGTGCTTGGTATTACAGGTTTAAAATAATAGTTTTTAATTGTCACTTTGGTGTGCGTTGTATTATAGGTTTAAATTATACAGTTTTTAATTGTCACTTTGATGTGTTTGGTATTACAGGTTTTAAATTTTAGTTTTTAATTGTCACTTTGGAGTGTGTGGAATCACAGGTTTACAATTATACAGTTTTTAATTGTCACTTTGGTGTGTTTGGTATTACAGGTTTAAAATTATACAGTTTTTAATTGTCACTTTAGTGTGTGAGGTATTACAGGTTTAAAATTATACAGTGTTTAATTGTCACTTTGGTGTGTTTGGTATTACAGGTTTACAATTATACAGTTTTTAATTGTCACTTTGGCGTGTTTGGTATTACAGGTTTACAATTATACAGTTTTTAATTGTCACTTTGGTGTGTGAGGTATTACAGGTTTAAAATTATACTGTTTTTAATTGTCACTTTAGTGTGTGAGGTATTACAGGTTTACAATTATACTGTTTTTAATTGTCACTTTGGTGTGTGAGGTATTACAGGTTTAAAATTATACTGTTTTTAATTGTCACTTTAGTGTGTGAGGTATTACAGGTTTACAATTATACTGTTTTTAATTGTCACTTTGGTGTGTGAGGTATTACAGGTTTACAATTATACTGTTTTTAATTGTCACTTTGGTTTGTTTGGTATTACAGGTTTACAATTATACAGTTTTTAATTGTCACTTTGGTGTGTGAGGTATGCATCATCATCAGTTCTCGTTATGCCTAGTGGCACATGAGGCTTCAGAGAAGACTTTCCATGCTTTCCTGTCCTGTGCAATCTTCAGTACAGTTTTCTATGTCAAAGATGCCGCACTCAAGTCACTTTCCATCGTTCGTCTCCATGTTGTTTTTGGGCGCCCCTGTTTTCTCTTTCCTTCTGGTGTCCATGTGAGAGCTATTTTGGCGGGTATATAAGGATTCATTCTCATAACATGGCCAAGCCATTTCCATCTTCTCTTGGTAATCATACTGTCTAAAGTTTCTTGGTTTGTGACTTGAAGTAGTTTAGTGTTTGAGATTGTATCTGGCCAGAAATTTTGATAATTCTACGTAGACATGTGTGGTGGAAGGTGGACAGCTTGTGTGCATCCTTTTTGGTAATTCTCCAGCATTCCGCTTCATAAAGAAGAACTAGCAAAATGATGCTCTTGTCGAGTCACAGTTTCGTTCCTCTGCAGTAATTGTTGGATTTCCATATTTGCCTCATCCTTCCAAAAGCAGCTCTAGCTTTGTTCAGGCGTGACTGAATGTCTTCCTCTGTCTCTCCCAGTAGGGACACCACACTGCCAAGATATGTGAAATGTTCTACATTTTCAAGTGATTGGTTAGTTATGGTCACTTGTTGTTGGTTTGGACTGTTTGTCATGATCTTAGTTTTCTTTGTATTTATTCTCAGTCCCACCATTTCTGCTGTGCAGTTTAGTCTGTTACTTTTCTTTTGTATATGCTCATGTTTATGTGATGGAGTGCTATATCATCTGCAAAATCAAGGTCCTCAAGCATGGTGAATGGAGTCCATCGTATGCCTCTTAATGTCCTGTCTACTGTGTTCTTTAGTATCTAATCAATCACAAGGTTGAAGAGGAGAGATGACATAACACATCCCTGTCTTACACCTGTCTTTACTGGGAAAGATGTATTGTAATTTTTTATACTGCAGGAAAAGTCTTTATAGAAGAGATCCCAGAAACATTAGCCTTCGAAATCTAAGAATTGAGAAAACTATTGTCATACCTGCTCTTCTCAATATCTCAATGTTTTTGAGATAGAACTGCCGACAAGACTGACAGAAGTTGTAAAAGAACGATAATAGTGTGGCGAGGTACGAGGGCGAGGGAAAAGTACAAGAAACTATAAAGACAACCAAGAAACATAGACACATTTTAAGCAAATAAAACGGACCAACCGACGCTAAAGACCTATAGGAAATGCTTGAGAATAATCCTAATGGAAGATGATATTAAGCACAGACCACGCACTCTGTAGCTCTGGCTATGATTTTTGAAAATTTTTTTTTTGTATTATGAAGTTCAAAATACATAGAAGTTATTCTTTGAATGCAGGAAGTAAACAGTAAGCCTAGTATTGCCTGCTTTCTAGGAAAAAGGCCGGGGAGGTCCTAAAGGAGTCTTTACGCTTAGCGCCGCCCAACGCGCTAACCAGACGTTCAACGTTCACGACTGGTATAACCTCCAGTCATTCAGCAAAAAGCACGTAGGTACACCGCAGGCTTAGGTTTTTTAAATTTTGTATTTATGTTGTCTTCTCTTGATCCGTTATGCCTGCTAACGCACAACGGCCTTGGCAACTAAGAACATAAAAAAAAAAAACATACACAGTGAATTAAAAAATTAATAAGGTAATATTTTTCCCCAGGCATTTGTTTTCAAATGGCATTTAACGTTCATTCCATATTTGCAGCGATTCTCTGTTTATTTTAGCCGACTGCCATTTGTTGAAAAGGAAATAACATTATAAATAAAAATGCGTAACGGTGTTCTAAACCTATATAATTTAGAGTTCTATATGTCCATATCTGGTCATAGTTAGGCTTAATCATGGAATTTCACTATATAACACTAAACAACATGTCGAAAGATTCTATGTGTATCACACAGAGACCATATCACACACGACGTTCGCCTCATCATCACTCAACATACTGGCGACTATAAAGATAAAAAAAAAGGAAATGAATGAATAAATGAATGAATGAAAGAACGAATCAAGATCTGATTAACATCACTGAATTTGGGACATTCTCACACGTGCTCCGTCCCCCTTTTCGGTAACCAACGAAGAGTTGACATGATGATAGTACCAGCTGTAAACTTATTAAATGTCGGCCTCTGTTTCTTTTTATTGTTGAATTTCTCCAAGAATCTACACATGCCCCTTTCAAATTAGTCTTTAAATGTATGGATTTGCTATCTGCTCTTTTGCAATGTCCGTGTGATCCCATGAAGCCTTTACCACATCTGCTGTATGATATAGTATCTAACCACCCAGAGGATCAGCAGCAGCTAATATATCAGGTATTTTAGATATGTCAAGTTGACATGATGGTCTGGAGAGAACGGAGTTGGAGGCTGCTGTTTCCAGAGACCGGAGCATATCCCGACAGAGGATGGCCTTGACACAGAGCGTGGTTGAATAGACAGCCCTCAAACATGCAAACATCAGTTCCACTGCTTCTGACCAACAAAGGGGGAAAGAACTGATTATACAGTCAATGAGAACTGGTGAGGGGACTGCGTGGTCTTGAGTCATTGTGTCCACCTCGAGTGCTAGAAGTTCCGGGCTTAATCCCTGGTAAGAGCTAGGTTTTTTTTTTTCCACGTGGTCTTGTACTCTTAGTAATCCCCCCTGGTCTCTGGTAGTGAGATCAGATGCCCGTGTGCATTGTAGCGCACCTAAAAAATCCCTTGGTAGTTGGATATCGAAAAGAGTAGCCTGACGGCGTTGCCAAGGGAAAACTTGGGTTGATATGTTTAAGTACTTGGGTACCAATATAACATCAGAAAGAAGATGTATTAAGGAAGCTAAATATCGAATAGCTCACGCAATGGCAGCAATTTCACAAAATTAACATTTTATGCAATATGCCTTTATCAAATAAGACGAAAGAGCGAATTCTTCAAAGCTAAATAATTTCAATACTGACACATGGATGTAAATCATGGACAGTTTGTAAATTATTGAATACTTATTTAGAAGCTGCGGAGATGTGGCTTTATAGACGAAAGATAAGAATACCCTGGACAGATAAAAAGAGTCATGAAGACGTCTTGAAAGAAACGGACTCACGAAGAAAACTGATTGCCCACATCAGAAAGAGAAAATTTACATTCTTTGGTCATGTGATGAGAAGGAGAAAAGTGGAGTACGTCGTGACGGTAGGAAAGTTGGAGGGGAGGGGAGGCAGAGGGAGACCGAGAGAACAGATGCTGGACAGTCTGACATTATGGCAGGAAAGATAATCTGTATAATTGAAAGCACACGAGACAGAGGGTTGTGGATAGACATGACTATCAAAGCCTCACGGCATAAGTCTTAGAAAAATCCGAGTCACGGTGATATTACAGATCAGCGCCAGTTCACAAATTCCCCGGCCAGTTGTTCGTGAAGATGCCGTATCTAGAGGGGCTAGTGTTAGGCTGGCTCTTATATGCAGATTCGGTACACGTGACGTATGACGTCACGGCCGGGCGAATCCGCTTGGACGTGCCTTCAAAGTTGTTTGACGTCTCTAGATACGGGTCTGATCAGCAATCTAGGTGGCCGGGATGTTTTTTAATATGCCCCACCTTAGGTGGTAGTACAAATTCAATAAAAACTCGTGTTAATTTTGTAGTGAGAATGTGGGAGTAAATGAATCAAGAAAGAAGAAAGAAGAAAGGGAGTAAGCGCAAAATAACGCCTAAAAAAAAAACAGGTCTACAAATCAATCAGAAGACAAGAGATAGATAGCTTTGTAACAAGCGCACTCGCTCGGGCACACACACGCACACTAATACGCTCTCTCTCTCACACACACACTCACACATACCCACACACACTTACCCGCACTCACACACACGCAACTGGCTTTTAAAGATAAAGACTTCTTTTGCTTCTACATTTGCTTTCTCATTTCAACGACAGATGTGTTGTCCTTTGCTTAACTCACTTTCATATTATTTCAGGTGTACTATAAATTAATTTGCTTTTCGGTGATAAAAAAAAAATTATAATGAGGAGAGCGTGTTTTGAGGGTCGGGGGAAGGCGAAGTGGTGCTGAGAAAAGTCTGAGCACTTCTCAGCACCCAATGTTTTCTTGGTGGCGGTGCGCCTGCTCTCTTCTGATGGTAGATCTACATAGTTGTGTATGTAAGTTTGTGTATGCATGTGTGTACGTATGTTTGTGTATGTATGAATGTGTGTATTTATTATGTTTGTATGTGTGTATGTTTGTGTATGTATGTGTGTGTGTGTGAGTGTTTGTGTGTGTATGTATGTATGTATGTATGTATGTATGTATGTATGTATGTATGTATGTATGTATGTATGTATGTATGTATGTATGTATGTATGTATGTATGTATGTATGTATGTATGTATGTATGTATGTATGTATGTATGTATGTATGTATGTATGTATGTATGTATGTATGTATGTATGTATGTATGTATGTATGTATGTATGTATGTATGTATGTATGTATGTATGTATGTATGTATGTATGTATGTATGTATGTATGTATGTATGTATGTATGTATGTATGTATGTATGTATGTATGTATGTATGTATGTATGTATGTATGTATGTATGTATGTATGTATGTATGTATGTATGTATGTATGTATGTATGTTTGTATATGTAAGATTTAGGACTGTACCGAATAGTGATTTTCACTATTCGGCCGAATACGAATAGCTGGATCAACTATTCGGCCGAATACGAATACAAATAGTGACTCATCATCATTAGGTGCTTTGCCGACTGGCATGGGGCGATCATGCCTCGATACAATCTGCGATCTCCTGCAGCATGTATTAGTTCGTGTGCTGACACACCTCCATGCCATGCAACAAGACTATCAAGAATCTTCTCTCGTTGTCTTCCTCTATCCCTCCTTCCACAGATCTTTCCAGTGGTCACCACATGTTCCATTTTCCCTTATCTTATAACATGGCCAAAAAATGATGACTGTCTCTTTCTGATGTTTGTGAGTAGTAGTCTTCGGGCTCCCGCCTCTATCAAAACCTCTTGGTTTTTTTTTCTTCTTTTTTTTTTCTTAGGTATTTTAAGCATTGTTCTGTAAAACCACATCTCTGAGGCCTCAAGAAATTGTTTGGCCTGCCTACCGATTTCCAGGACTTACAGCCATAAGATGTTCTTTATTTTATAAAATGCAGTTTTCGCCTGTCCTATTCTGTTTCTTATTTCAGTAATGCATCTTCTATCTGATGTTATCCATGTGCCCCGAAACTAAAATTTCTGTACTTTTCCCAAAATAAAACATTGATTTTTATTACACATTTAGGAATAATTATTTTCTTTGATGCCACCATTACTTCTGTCTTCCCACTATTCAAACTGAGGCCCATTCTTTCGCTTTAGTGTATAAAATAGATCTAAAAAAACAACACATCCATTATTGTCAAATGTAGGCTGAAATTTTACTTCTGAAAATGTAGTACAGAATAGTAAACATTCATGTTTAGCATCCTACAGCCAGTCAGTCTGTGGTAACTAATACCTAGGAATGAAAGTATTCTTAGTTTTATAACAAGTAATAAATTGTCACTGACAGCTTAGTTAATCCATGAAAGCGGCATTAGCTTTAAAAAAAAAAAATCGTTTCATGTTGTCAGCATTAAGGCAGCTTCTTGTCTCACTGAAGGTATTTCCAGCTGTACTAAGCAGACGTTCACTTGGTACGCTCGTAGGTGGTGCACAAAGATAACGCCTGACAGTATAAACCAAGGTGGGAAATCTTGATATGTTTATTTTCCACCAGTCCAGAAACAGGTATAAGGTAACCACTATTCGTATTCGGCCCGACTGCAACTATTCGGCCGAATACCGAATAGTTATTTGGTCCACTATTCGGCCCCGAAGCGAATACGAAGTGAATATTCGGTAAAGCCCTAATATATATATGCGTGTGTATGCATGTGTGTGTCAGTACATTTATTTTACATTTTTATTAACAGATATCTTATAGATGGACATCTTGTAACTTTTGCTTCAGATATCTTATAGATGGACATCTTGTAACTTCTGCTTCAGATATCTTATAGATGGACATCTTGTAACTTTTGCTTCAGATATCTTATAGACGGACATCTTGTAACTTCTGCTTCAGATATCTTATAGATGGACATCTTGTAACTTTTGCTTCAAATATTTTATAGTCGGACATCTTGTAACTATTGCTTCAGATATCTTATAGATGGACATCTTGTAACTTTTGCTTCAGATATCTTATAGACGGACATCTTGTAACTTCTGCTTCAGATATCTTATAAACGGACATCTTGTAACTTCTGCTTCAGATATCTTATAGATGGACATCTTGCAACTTCTGCTTCAGATATCTTATAGACGGACATCTTGTAACTTCTGCTTCAGATATCTTATAGACGGACATCTTGTAACTTTTGCTTCAGATATCTTATAGATGAACATCTTGTAACTTCTGCTTCAGATATCTTATAGACAGACATCTTGTAACTTCTGCTTCAGATATCTTATAGACGGACATCTTGTAACTTCTGCTTCAGATATCTTATAGATGAACATCTTGTAACTTCTGCTTCAGATATCTTATAAACGGACATCTTTAACATCTGCTTCAGATATCTTATAGACGGACATCTTTAACTTCTGCTTCAGATATCTTATAGACGGACATCTTGTAACTTCTGCTTCAGATATCTTATAGACGGACATCTTGTAATTTTTGCTTCAGGTATCTTATAGATTGACATCTTGTAACTTCTGCTTCAGATATCTTATCGATGAACATCTTGTAACTTCTGCTTCAGATATCTTATAAACGGACATCTTGTAACTTCTGCTTCAGATATCTTATAGATGGACATCTTGCAACTTCTGCTTCAGATATCTTATAGACGG
Organism: Candidula unifasciata; assembly: GCA_905116865.2. Taxonomy (NCBI): domain Eukaryota; kingdom Metazoa; phylum Mollusca; class Gastropoda; order Stylommatophora; family Geomitridae; genus Candidula; species Candidula unifasciata. The sequence continues at coordinate 625,054 of CAJHNH020003268.1, read as the reverse complement.
ACATCTTGTAACTTCTGCTTCAGATATCTTATAGACGGACATCTTGTAACTTTTGCTTCAGATATCTTATAGATGAACATCTTGTAACTTCTGCTTCAGATATCTTATAGACAGACATCTTGTAACTTCTGCTTCAGATATCTTATAGACGGACATCTTGTAACTTCTGCTTCAGATATCTTATAGATGAACATCTTGTAACTTCTGCTTCAGATATCTTATAAACGGACATCTTTAACATCTGCTTCAGATATCTTATAGACGGACATCTTTAACTTCTGCTTCAGATATCTTATAGACGGACATCTTGTAACTTCTGCTTCAGATATCTTATAGACGGACATCTTGTAATTTTTGCTTCAGGTATCTTATAGATTGACATCTTGTAACTTCTGCTTCAGATATCTTATCGATGAACATCTTGTAACTTCTGCTTCAGATATCTTATAGATGAACATCTTGTAACTTCTGCTTCAGATATCTTATAGATGGACATCTTGTAACTTCTGCTTCAGATATCTTATAGATGGACATCTTGTAAGTTCTGCTTCAGATATCTTATAGATGGACATCTTGTAACTTCTGCTTCAGATATCTCATAGATGAACATCTTGTAACTTCTGCTTCAGATATCTCATAGATGGACATCTTGTAACTTCTGCTTCAGATATCTTATAGATGAACATCTTGTAACTTCTGCTTCAGATATCTTATAGATGGACATCTTGTATCTTCTGCTTCAGATATCTTATAGATGGACATCTTGTAACTTCTGCTTCAGATATCTTATAGATGGACATCTTGTAACTTCTGCTTCAGATATCTCATAGATGAACATCTTGAAACTTCTGCTTCAGATATCTCATAGATGGACATCTTGTAACTTCTGCTTCAGATATCTTATAGATGGACATCTTGTAACTTCTGCTTCAGATATCTTATAGATGGACATCTTGTATCTTCTGCTTCAGATATCTTATAGATGGATATCTTGTAACTTCTGCTTCAGATATCTTATAGATGGACATCTTGTAACTTCTGCTTCAGATATCTTATAGATGAACATCTTGTAACTTCTGCTTCAGATATCTCATAGATGGACATCTTGTAACTTCTGCTTCAGATATCTCATAGATGGACATCTTGTAACTTCTGCTTCAGATAGCTTATAGATGAATATCTTGTAACTTCTGCTTCAGATATCTTATAGATGAACATCTTGTAACTTCTGCTTCAGATATCTTATAGATGGACATCTTGTAACTTCTGCTTCAGATATCTTATAGATGGACATCTTGTAACTTCTGCTTCAGATATCTTATAGATGAACATCTTGTAACTTCTGCTTCAGATATCTTATAGATGAACATCTTGTAACTTCTGCTTCAGATATCTTATAGATGGACATCTTGTAACTTCTGCTTCAGATATCTTATAGATGGACATCTTGTAACTTCTTCAGATATCTTATAGATGGACATCTTGTAACTTCTGCTTCAGATATTCACAGAATAAAAATGACAAACACACAACTGCCCCAAACACACCCATACTTGCAAAGGCAGCTAACGTTTTTTACTTAGAATACTGTGATGAAGGACAAAGAGGAATAGTGAAGACGGAGGAAGCTGAGGAGGAATGAAGGAGTAGCAGGATGAGGAACAAAAATAAACACAACTGTCAGCAGTAACGTAAATTTAGCAGCAGTAACATAAACTGAGCAGTAACACAAACTGAGCAGAAGAAGGCTGCTTGGTCTTCAGATATACTGTCGGCCTCGAGTGCTAGTTGTCCTGGGTTCAGGCCCTGGTGAAGGCTATGATTTTTTTCTGTTTACGTGGTTTTATAGTCATGTCCCCTGGTCTCTGGGTAGTGAGATCAGACGCCTGCAGGTAAAAAAATCCCTTAGCAGTTGGAAATCCAAAAGATTAGCCTAGCGGTGCTGCAAGGGCAAAATTTGGAGTTAAAAATCTAACCAAATATTTCAGGATCCTTGCCGGTGCTACGGAGCCATCAAACTGCCCTGAGCTACTTTAGACTCAGACTTGAGTTAGAAGTAGAAGGGAGCACTTATGGGTTACTACCCGGTGTGCAATGATGATGATCTGTTGTTCAAACCTCAAACTGAGCAGTAACACAAATTCAGCAGCAGTAACATAAACTGAGCAGTAGCACAAACTGAGCAGTAATACAATATGAGCAGTAACACAAATTCAGCAGCAGTAACATAAACTGAGCAGTAGCACAAACTGATGAATAACATAACCTGACCAGTAACACAAACTCAGTAGTAACACAAACTCAGTAGTAACACAAACTCAGTAGTAACACAAACTCAGTAGTAACACAAACTCAGTAGTAACAGTAACTGAGCAGTAACACAAACTGAGCAGCAACACAAACTGACCAGTAACACAAACTCAGTAGTAACACAAACTCAGTAGTAACACAAACTGAGCAGTAATACAAACTGAGCAGCAACACAAACTGAGCAGCAACACAAACTGAGTAGTAACACAAACTGAGTAGTAACACAAACTGAGCAGTAACACAAACTGAACAGTAACACAAACTGAACAGTAACACAAACTGAACAGTAACACAAACTGAACAGTAACACAAACTGAGCAGTAACACAAATTGAACAGTAATACAAACTGAACAGTAACACAAATCGAGTAGCAGCACAAACCTAACTGTAACACACAATTTAAAATTTTGTTTCCACCTGAAATATGGTCTGGGTTTTCCAGGGTTAATGTTGTTGAAAAGCTATTAATTCCAACAGAAATACCATTTTTATTTATACATGATCAAGTTTAACAACAGTTGAAGACTCCATGGTGGGAACAGTGATACAAAAATAGTGACATCATTGCAGCATCAGGGTGTTCATCTCATATTGTTACACACTATTTGGCCCCTAATATGTAATGAAGGGAGTCACTGTGGCATTGGCAGCTAGACATCTGAAGGTTGTGGGTTCACGTCCTGATGGAGCTAGACTTTTTTTTCTTTCCAGAAATGATCTTGACTCCCAGGTTCACCCAGCCCTGTGTGGGTACCAGGTGCAGTCCTGGGAAGTAAAGGCGGCCGGCATGATGCTGACCACATCACCCACAAAGTGGCGATACAAATATTGGTCCAGCCCTATATTTCCAATACACCTACAGGCGTGGAAAAGGGGACCTTTATTTTACTACCTTAATATGTACTGAGGTCAAGGTTATGTCAGCTATCTTTTCTTCCCAGGACATTTCCTGGAACCTGTATAAGACTAGAAGGAATGGAGGAAGTGGCTTTGAATCTTAGACAGGATGAGTTAAATATATACTTATTTTGGACTTAAAGGGTTACCAAAATGTACCATTAAAAGATGCTATTGATAAAATGCTAAGAGATGAGCAGGCAGGTTTTCGGTCAAACAGATCCTGTACTGATCAGATAGCCACATTACGTATTATAATAGAGCAAAGCATTGAACTGAACTCACCACTTTACATTGGATTCATAGACTATGAAAAAGCATTTGACAGCATTGATAGGGAATCTCTCTGGAAATTGATGGGGCACTATAGAATCCCACAGAAAATTATCAACTTAGTAAAGGCAACATATAAAGACATGAAATGTCGAGTTCTTCATGAGGGAAAGCTAACAGATGCATTTGAAATAAAAACAGGTGTGCGACAGGGATGTCTTTTGTCGCCTCTCTTATTTTTACTGGCAATAGACTGGACTATGAAAACAGTAACTGCTAACACCAAGAATGGAATTCAGTGGACCCCTACAAAACAGCTTTATGATCTGGACTTCACTGATGATATTGCTCTTCTGTCCCATTCACATAATCAGATACAAGATAAATTAAATATACTTAATGCGAGATCACAGCAGCTTGGTCTGAAAATCCAACAAAGGAAAGACAAAGATAATGAGAATAAATCAGGCAAATAGTAATGTGGTTTCTCTTAATGGCACCCCACTCCAAGACGTGGAGTCGTACACCTATTTAGGCAGTAATGTAGATAAAGATGGAGGAACTGATAGAGATATTAAAATTAGAATACAAAAGGCAAGAGGGGCTTTCATAGCACTAGGGAATTTGTGGAGGTCAAAAGAAATTAAAAGAAATACTAAACTAAAATTTTTTAATTCTAATGTTAAATCAGTACTATTGTATGGGGCGGAAACATAGAGAACAACCAAGGCAATTACTAATAAATTACAGACATTCATTAACTGGTGCCTGCGCAGAATAGAGGGAATAAAATGGTATGATAGAATAACTAATGTAGAACTTTGGGAGAGAACTAAACAGGCTCCAGTGGATCAGGAGGTGAGGAAAAGACGCTGGCGTTGGATAGGGCACATACTGAGGAAACAGGAAAACAGCATAACTATAATGTCCTTGCATTGGAACCCACAGGGGCGTAGGAATAAAGGAAGGCCAAAAAACACATGGAGAATAGAGCTGGAGAATGAGGTTAGAAAGATTGGGAGGACATGGGGAGAGCTCCATGCAATGGCGAAGGATAGAACGACTTGGCGTGAGTTGGTTGAGGGCCTATGCTCCATTGGGGGATAGAAAGGCAGAAGAAGAAGAAAATGTACCATAAGTTTCATGCATATAACTGTATCCTATCTCTGTTTGATCCCTATTTGATACTCCTCAGAATTATTAACCGTACCCATACGGGATGTAATTTGTTGTTCTTCGAGGCCTCACTACGGCTGTTGTCGGCAGCTCTGATGTAACCCCTACCTGTTGAATAGGGCTTGTAGGACCGGGTGATCCTCATCCAAATGGTGGCACTTTGTGTCACAGGGTGTTATCGCGTGGTGTGATGTCCTGGTGGGGTTGAACGTCAATCAATCAACATGATTCTCTCCTACTGTCTTTGTAACAAAGGTTTCCAGGATTACAAAGATCTATTAGCCAAGACCTTCAGTTGGACTAATCAACCACAGGCTCTGGTTGAATCTGCCACATGCTCTCAGGTCAACTGAGCTTAAAATAAGAAACAGGAAATACCCTTGGAGGTAAAGGTGGCTGGATTACTTTGGCAAAGTCAACTGAGAAACCAACATTAATAACATTATTAAAAATGTGATCTTTATTTATCTTTATGATCGTTAGCTGAAAAATCATTGGCCAAATCATTCTCATTATTCTGTGATATCAGTGTAAACTAATGAAGTAACTGAGTGATGTATTATACAAGGACCGACAATTAAGTAATGAGACTGACTTTATTATAGCAAATACAAAAAAGGTCATCTATGAAGCAAAGCATGGAATCTAAAGAGACAACATTCATCTATGATCTGGATAATTTTCTTCGCCACTCGATAAGCAGACAACAAACAAGCCGCCATTTGTGTTGACCCAGTCAGATGTGCATTGTTACGAAATCAGAGCGGAGCAAAAAGCTTACATTAAATTCTTTTTAAAACTAAAAAAAGCGCGACTGAAACAGTTGAATTAATGCAACAAGTTTATGGGGATAATTGTTTATCTTGTGCACACATTTTTAGGTGGTATTCAAGATTCAAAATTGGTGTGGAAATGATTACTAATGCACCTAGACCTGGACTCCAAATGTCTGTTCGTAATGATGAACTCATTGCAAAATAAGGAGAAAGCATACAGAAAGATCATTGTTTTACTGTGTGGATGATGGCAGATGAATCTGGTGTTGAGAGAGACCATTCATAACATTTTAGTGCAAGATTTTGGCTCCCAAAAAAGTTGCTTGCCGGTTTGTACTACATTCGTCTGATGCCCAAAAACATCAGTGATTGAGTACCCAAGAGAGAAATCATCAAAACAAGAATTTTTGGCCCCAAAACAAGTGTGTGTTCTCAACATTTAACCTTATCTCCCAGACTTGTCTCCCTGTGATTATTTTCTAATGGCAAAATTAAAGTTACAATTGAAAGGACGCTCCTTTAATGATTCTGATGACATCCAAAGGGCCGTAACATCGACTTTAAGGGCCATAACAACAAAAGAACTACAGAGGTCATTCCAATGTTTGTTAGATCGTGCCACTTGCTGTATCAATGCACAGGGGACTTACTTTGGATCAGATACAGGTTATATCTTCAACTGTTGATTATTTTAATTTTTATGGAATTAGTCTCATTACTTAATTGTCAGAACTTGTATTACTGTGTGTTGTTGATATAAAGAGTCAGTGTTCTATTCAGGTCTAATGTTGGTCTAATAAAGCATGGGTTCAGATAAGTCTAATCAACTATGAGATTAAAATAGTCTAATTGGTCACATTTTCAAATTTGTAAAATGCCACAGGCTCAAATTCGTCTAATCACTCCTGACTTCAGAACAGGTCTATTCAATCAGGTGCTCAAGATTGGTCTATTCAGTCATGACATCAAGATTGGTCTAATCCGTCCTGACATCAAGATTGGTCTAATCACTCATGACCTCAAGATTAGTCTAATCACTCATAATGTCAAAACTGGTCTAATCAGTCACGACCTCAAGATTAGTCTATTCACTCATGATGTCAGAATTTGTCTAATCAGTCATGACCTCAAGATTAGTCTATTCACTCATGATGTCAGAATTGGTCTAATCAGTCATGACCTCAAGATTAGTCTATTCACTCATGATGTCAGAATTGGTCTAATCAGTCATGACCTCAAGATTGGTCTAATCACTCATGATGTCAGAATTGGTCTCATCAGTCATGACCTCAAGATTAGTCTATTCACTCATCATGTCAGAATTGGTCTAATCAGTCATGACCTCAAGATTGGTCTATTCACTCATGACCTCAAGATTGGTCTAATCAGTCATGACCTCAAGATTAGTCTAATCACTCATGACATCAAGATTGGTCTAATCACTCATGACATCAGGATTGGTCTAATCAGTCAGGAGCTCAAGGTAGGTCTATTCAGTCATGACCTCAAGATTGGTATAATCAGCCACATTCTTAAATTTATCAAAGCCATGCCTAAAAACGGTATAACTAATCATATTCTCAAATTTGTCTTATCGGTCATGCGTTTAAAGTGGCATATCAGTCCAGTTCTCAAATGTATCTCAGTCATGGACTAAGAGCTGTATATTTATCCATGCACTCAAATTAGACTAATCAGTCATGAGCTTAAATTGCCTAAATATCCGCTCTCAAAAATTAATTTTAAAATGGTCCTCATCAACAATTATGGACAAACATTGCGCCCCACCCCCCCCCCCCCCCTCAATATACTATAAACATCACATCTGTTTTTCAACAGTTTGGTTTAATTCTCTCTCTGACTCTACCCAGTGATGATGTCAGTATTTGCTGTCTGTATTTTATTTTGGCAGTACTGGATAGTCAAGTCGGTGAAGTATGCCAGTTTGACTGGGGCTTCCATGAGAACATTGATGACGGTGAGACTGTCCTCAACAGTGATGTTATCTGTCAGAAGAAACCAGAGATATTATAATAATGATGCTTTTGTTCCGTTTCAAGGTTAATGGAATGTGAATGAAAATATAGTTTCCAGAGGTCATTCAGAAAAGGCTGGGAGAAGATTGAGGCAAAATAAAAAAAGAGGGAAAGGAAAGAAAAAGAGTTCTAGTGGGGAGAGAAAGGGGTTAGCATAGAGAGAAAGATGAGAGTGCAGGGGAAGGGTGAGAGGAGAGAAAGGGAGAGTAAGAGAGGTAAAAGATGTTAGAGAAGTCAGAGAGAGGTATCTGATAAATAAAGACATTAAAGAGAAAAACAGGAAAAGAAAGAATGTGAGTTAAATTGTACAGACAGAAGTGGTGAGAAAGAAATATACAGGGGTTCAATAGAAGGGGAAACAAAAGGAGACAAATGTGAGAAAAGTGAAATAGAAACTATGAGAAAATGACAGAGGTTAGAGAGGAAGAAGGAAGAAAGTGAGAGAGAGAGAGAGAGAGAGAGAGAGAGAGAGAGAGAGAGAGAGAGAGAGAGAGAGAGAGAGAGAGAGAGAGAGAGAGAGAGAGAGTAAGTCAGAGACAAATGGTGAAAAAGAACTAGTGAAAGCTTAGAAAGAAAGTAAACATAAAGTGAAAACAGAAACAGACAGAAAGAAATAATCAGAAAGACAAGAGAGGTTGGAGAGAATGAGAAAGTTTTGAAAAAAAAAGAGAGGCAGAGCAAGAGACAGTAGTAGAGAAATACAAGAAATAAGAATCATAAACAGACAAAAACAAGAGCAAGAGACAAATGTTGATATAAAAATATCAAAGGATATGAAAGGGCTGTCATATTTATTTACCTATCTCAATAAACAATACAACCTCGACACCATCTACCTATCATTACTGATGAATGAGTAGACATTTTGTTCTTGGTCTGCCAAATGCTCTGCATATTTCTTCTCTTTTAGCGTATGCCTTGTATGGTATGGTCTCACAAGGCGTTCTCTATAAGTGGACAAACTATCTGATTTGCTGTCTTTGTAGGAATTCAGAACTGCTTCTATGATGTGGTTCCTGATTCTGGTCACTCCTGCAGTCTTTCTTAGACGTCTCATTTCCATGATTACTAATTTTCATTTCAGGTTTGTTGTGAGTGACCATGTCTGGTACTGATAGCATAGGATGGGAATGCATGAAATGTTTCTTTGTGCGGATTGGGATTGTCTTATTCTTTTTTTCTTAAAGGAAAGGGGAGGGGGGGTGTTAGCTGTCTAAAAAAAAAAACTGGTTTGTTTTACTGCATCAGATGTTAAACAATGCAATAATTTTGCAAAAGTATTACAAGTAAACAGGAGTTGCTGTGGTGGAGCTGATAGACGTTCATCGCAGATTGGAAGGTCTTGCAGGTTCATTCCCTGGCAGAGCCGGATTTTAAAAAAAAAATGACTTTGACTCCCAGGTCGACCCAGCCTTGAGTGGGTACTGGGTGCAGTCCCGGGAAGTAAAGGCGGCCGGCATGATGCTGACCATATCACCCATCTTGTGCCTATCGGTCTATACAATACAGGTCTAGCCCTATATGCCCTATAAACGAAGGCATGGAAAAGGGTCTTTTACTTTTTCATTTTACTTTTTATTTTATTATTTTCAAAAATATTTTTTACAAGTAAACAGGCTTTTTTCGCCGTGTGGGTCACGGGGCCTCATTATGGGGAAAATAAGAATAGACCCACTGCCTCCCCAACAAGCAGGTGGTAAAAATAGAATAACTGGAGGCAGAGTGCATCTCCTGACAGGCAAGGAAACCAAGAATCTGCATACAATTAAGTCAGATCTGTTGATGTGCCTGCAACACTCAGGTCCTGGACCAAGACTAAAGTTCAGAGGTGGACAAACAACCAGAACTTTCTGCTTGATTTACAGCTGGTGAATATGAAGACAAAGAAGAAACGGACTTATCCTTATTAAAAAATGGTAAAAAAAAAAAAGGTTAAAAATCGGGAGATGTGAACCAGTGTCATTGCACACGGTTATAAACCATAAGTGCTCTGCCACCAGTACAGACAGCTGATAAAAATTGTCCTCCTGTGTCGCCGTTCGCAAGTAACTCTGTAGCTACAGCGACGTTCCTCCACTTATCCCAGAGTGTCAACTCTGGTACCCACTTCCTAGAGGCTGGGTGAACCCCGGGAACCACTCGGTTTTGAACACCGACTGTGGCTGCAGCCAGTCGCAGCTAGATTTGAAAGTGAGCCTCTTATCAACTTCGCTAACACGGCCCCCTACTTATCCTTATTGTCCCCACAAAATCTATTCAGTACATATCTTTTTATAGAAAAAGGAGGAAAATGAAAAACGCATGACTTACCCCCAATGGCGAGACCTCTGCGTCTAGAAGAAAACAAAGTGCAGGGTGGTGGCTTTTGCAGCCGTCGCATCTCCACACAACCAATCTCCTCCAGTATCTGCACAATCACAGTCAATCAAGGCAACCAGTCAGTGAAATCTTCAATACGCTGTTTATACGTTCATACAGGCTCAATCACAAGAAGGACTACAAGTTCCAGTGTGCAAGTATCAGAAAGCAATGAGTGACTTTCCAAAGTATTAACTCTTTGAGACCCAAAGAATGCATCATACGTATATAGTACATAAAAGCCCAATGAACGCATGATGCGCCGATTTTATGACTCTTTACTACCACATGGGCCTGTGATGCTGAACCCCCTGGGACTCAAAGAGTTAATGATTATTCTGTGATATTGTGTTAAGCAGTTAAGTGACTGGGTACTGTACTGTTGCCTGTAGTTGATGTGAAGAATTGTTTTTTTAACTGACAAATTTTTTCAGCCATAATTCATCTTACAGTCCACATCGTGTGACGTTGGTATGTATCCAAAACCTTCTTTTTTGAGTACTTTTATCAGTTCTGACACAGATAATCTTCCCTGCTATGATGTCTTTCCTTCTTCCTTCACGTTCGCCTGCTGTTAACTTTGGTAAAGAGGGGCTGCGTGGTCTCAAGGCATGGTGTCCTCCTCGAGTGCTAGAGGTTCCGGGTTCAATCCCCAGTAAGGGCTGGGATTTTTTTCACGTGGACTTAGACCTCTAGTAATTCCCCCTGTTCACTGGGTAATGAGATCAACGCCATGTTCACTGAAAATCGAAAAGAGTAGCCTAATGGCGCTGCCTGGTCAAAGATTTTGAGTTAAAAATCTACCCAAAGTATTTCAGGATCCTCGCCGGTGCTACAGAGCCTGTGCACTGTGTTGAGCTTCTTCAGACTCAGACTTGAGTTAGAAGAAAGGACGGAGCACTAATGGGTTACTACTACCCGTGTGCCATGATGTTGATCCGTTGTTCAAACTTCAAACCTAACTCTGGCAGAATGATCGGGGTGTTCATCCACCTCCAGACATTAGTCTTGTTTCTAAAATCTGAGTAATTTGTGCGCATCCATTTAACAGATCTGACTTATCAGTATACAGACTGTTGGTTCCTTACGCGTCAGGTAGATTCAGTGACTAAAAAAAACTCATCTTTCCTGAAAACACATGCAGTGTGAGTATAAATTATCTGCTTCTTCTTCTTCTTCAGCAGTATTCTGAGCCCTTTAGGTTCTGGCTGCAGATTTCAACCGCCTCCATTCATCTCTGTAACTGGTATTCTCTTTCCAGCTGGTGACTCCAAGCATTAGCAGGTCTGCCTGAGCACTATCTTTCCACTGTTTTCTTGCCCCATTCATCTCTTTATTACACAAGTATTAATAAAAGCAATGAGAAAAAATATTGCAAACAGCATCTAAAGATAATTAGAGTCAAACATTTGAAACAGAGACTGACTGAAGTAAAAGCATCTGACAATTGTTTACTTAGTAGAATATATGAAATCATTACCGAAAAAACTACTAGCATTTAAAAACAGACCGAGTACAGAACTTCTATAAGATAACAAGAAAACAAAAATCCAAAACAAAACAGAGTAGAGATTTTTTTTTTTTAAAGTTTTTTTTAAACAGAGTTGAATATTTGAACAAGAGAGTGACTAGAGCAATTTAAAAAGTTAAGTTGTGCATTCTTTAGAGGATGTCACAGAACCAACCCCAGCATTACCCCCCCCCCCTCCTCCCTCACCACCCTGCTGTTTGGGGTTTTCTAGGCAAATTTTACATACAGTAGTTTGCCACTGCTTTCTGACCGATCAGTTCTCAGTACCACTGTGGCAACCAACGCATGACAAATCATCCGTAACGCCTAAGCCACAGATGCCGATGATTAGAGCAGACACTTTGAAAAAGAGAATACAGTATTTGAAAATACAGACTGAGTATAAACAAAAACACTGAGTAAAAACGAAAACACTGCCTGCGTATAAATGAAAACACCGACTGAGTAAAAATGAAAACACGGAGTATAAATGAAAATATTGACTGCGTATAAACGAAAACACTGACTGAGTATAAATGAAAACACTGACTGAGTATAAACGAAAACACTGACTGAGTATAAATGAAAACACTGACTGAGAATAAATGAAAACACTGACTGAGTATAAATGAAAACACCGACTGAGTATAAATGAAAACACTGACTGAGAATAAATGAAAACACTGACTGAGAATAAATGAAAACACTGACTGAGTATAAACGAAAACACTGACTGAGTATAAATGAAAACACTGACTGAGTATAAATGAAAACACTGACTGAGAATAAATGAAAACACTGACTGAGAATAAATGAAAACACTGACTGAGAATAAATGAAAACACTGACTGAGAATAAATGAAAACACTGACTGAGAATAAATGAAAACACTGACTGAGAATAAATGAAAACACTGACTGAGTAGAGCAGCGTTTCTCAAACATTTTGGCCCAATGCACCCTTGACAGGCAAAAAAACAATTTCGCAGCACACCCACCCACCCTAAAAGCCGTTTGAATACTTTGGGAAAAAAAACCCAGTACTAATTTTAATGTTCAGTTGTCTTTAATGCGTAAATGAAACTGTTTGGATGAATTTTTCATGATTTCCTTCATGTTTGTGGGAAGTTTAGTTGACTGTACCCTCAAATCACTTGAAGGTTGCTCCTGTATCTGTTTTTGTACGTAAGTGTACATTGAGAATGTACTTTAGCCTTGCCAATAGCATTGTTTTCTGAACACACGTGCATCCAGAACTCTTCTTGGCTGCCTCCTTGGTATTTTTTTGTTTTAAACTGCTGTCTTCGCTGATCTCAAGCAGATTTAGAAACATTCATGATTATTGCTGCGGCACCCCTGGCATACGCTTGCGGCACCCCTAACATACGCTCACGTCACCCCTGACATACGCTCACAGCACCCCTGACATACGCTCACACCACCCCTGATATACACTCACGTCACCCTGACATACGCTCACGGCACCCCTTACATAAGCTCGCGGCACCCATTTTGAGCACCGCTGGAGCAGAGCATAAAAAAAAGGAGTATAGATTTTATTGATCAAAATGAATAAAGCATCTGATAACATTTTTAGGAAGCCATCCACTTACATCCATAGCATCCAATGTGGTGGCTGGGAGAATGTCTGGGTTCAGCATGTGGCAGAGCTTGTGCAGGGAGTAGCCGGGGTTTGCCATCAGGAATGTCATGATGCGCTGCAGCAATGTCTGCAGGCCTTGCCAGTTCAAGCTACCACTAAGGTGGCGCCACAGGTGACACTGATACACAATACACTCACGACTGTGGGAGTAGAAATGTCGTGATGTTTAACATATATAAACTATAATGTTATGTTAATCATCATTCCAAAATGGTAACACAAACAACACATAATCATCATGACCAGTGTCGTCACCAGCTGTGAACTCTGGCAGAAAACTCTGGTTATTCATCAATTTCTCGAGTCTTGTTTTAGGATCTGTATTTTTCATGCATATCTGTTTTACAGATCTTGTTTACATTTATGCAGACTGTTGGTTCCTTCACTTTCAGGCAGATGTGCTCCAACTTCAAAGGAAAAATAACAAATGTCACCTCTAATGATATGCTTGAGTTCACAGCTGGTGAACACGAAAAAAAAAAAATTGTAACATTTAACCAGCATCCCTGAAGGGAAAGCTATAGGTTATAATTGCGACTAGGTTATGTGCACCATATAAAACTGTTCAGCACTGCATGACATCAAGAGCCCTGAAAAGGACTCCCACAGTGTTGATGCGATAACCAAATGCTGTCCCGACCGACGACGAAGTCGTCAACCTGTGAACACATGTGCGACCATTGTTGCGTGTGTAGAGTTTAAGTTAGTTTAAGAAAGACAACCACGTTAAATTACATGACACATCGCATGGATTACATACCTTTCAGTTCTTGTTACCACTTTAGAAGCCTTGGCTTCGTTGGTCTTTGAGATGGGAACTTGGACAAACCAGATTTTGGCGTGTCGTCTGCTGACATACCTTCTTTGGATGTTGCCAACTGTAAATATCTGTAGACAAAGTGGTGCCGGTTGTAGGTGGTGGCTTTGTTGGAGAGATTTCCTTACAACGTATAAAACGCAAACAAGGCTTGACATACAAGTGCGAGAGTGATAAGGTTGTAAGCAGGCGAACCAATGAACAAAATACGGGGAGAGGGGCCGCTCACGCCCACGCCCCACTCCCCCCTGACTGACTGACTGACTTTCTACCCCACTAGGACATCACACCATGCGGATGAGGGTAGCCGTGGAGAGGTCCCATAAACCGCGTTCATTCAATTGGCCATATTGATGGCCAACCTATATTGCGGCCCCTGGCAAAAGCCATGGTGGGGCTTCAAATAACGAAAAATGTCGTCCTAAAAAGGACGAAACACCTATTGCTATGTTATGCAACTCCCCCCTCCCCCTTCTTTTATTTTTCAAATATCCTAGCCAAAAAATGAACTCCCTATCCCCCCCCCCCCCCCCACCCACAGTAACTTTGTACGGGGGTTTATTTGCGTTTCGCCACATTATTTGTATTATTATTATTATTATTATTATTATTATTATTATTATTATTATTATTATTATTATTATTATTATTATTATTACTGTGCTGAAGAGAAAGTAAATTTAAAAATATACTTCAAAGATTACGAAATGCATAAAAAATACATCTGAAGAAAATGTCTTTTATAGATGGATAAAAGGACAAAATTATTAGGTGAGGGGTTAGCTCAGGTTATGGCACCTATGATAGAAAGGCTGGCAGATTGGGGGGGGGGGGGGGGGTAAGTGGGGGTCGGGGAGGGGGTAAGTGGGGGTAGGGGGGGGGGTAAAAAAAGCTGAGAGAAAAGTGCATAAATAAAGTAGACACTGAGAGAGAAAGAAAGTGGGAGCCTGAGAGAAGGAGAGAGAGAACGAGAATGCTAGAGGAAGGGAAGAGAAGAGAAGAGGCTGCGAGACAGAGAGGGGCACACACACACACACACACACAAAGAGAGACAGAGAGAGAGGAGAGAGGGCACACACATACGTACACATACACACACACACAGAGAGAGAGAAAGAAAGAGAAGAGAGAGAGAGAGAGAGAGAGAGAGAGAGAGAGAGAGAGAGAGAGAAGGACAAAGACTTGTCGAATGGCACAGTCCCAAGACAAAATAGACAACCATCAGCAATAACAGGACAGAATAAATACGATAAGACCTGGCGACGAAGCAAATACAAACACATACATGTTCTTTATATATATAGTAGACAGACAGGATGTCCAAAATATAATATTTTGTTTGCATTATCAACTTCTGCCGTACAGACTTAGCTTATTTGCTATGTGTATCTGGTGGCAAGAGTACATCTATATTTTTCATTGCCTCTTGTGGGTTCCGGGACCCTATTTTGGGAGGCGGGGGATATTAGTTCCACTGCGCTTCCCCTTCATTACAAGCATGTCGTAAAATTGACCTCCTCTTCTTCTTAGCGTTCCTCGGCTGAAAACTGCAGCTGAGAGCTCTGAATGTTCGTCTACTTCTGTTCGTCCTGTTATATATAGAACTTGTGTTTTGAGTACATGTCAGTTTTACAGATCTGGCTTATTTGTATGCAGACTGTGAGTACGCGTGTGTGTGTGTCTTTAACCACACCAGGACCGTAAAACGAGCGACCAGCACCAGGTGACACAAAGTGCCACCATTCGGATGAGGATCAACGGGGCACAAATCCCAGAAACCCCGTTCAACCTTAGGTTATATTAGGGCCCCTACTACAACGGAGTGGGTTGTTTCCTCACCTCGCAAGCAGATGCCCGACTTCAAAAAAAACTTCCCTAATTAGTCGCCTTTTATGACATGCTTGTTAGAAAAAATGTGGGGGAGGGGGGGGGGGGCAGTGGGTCCATTCATTCACATCAAAAACGAGGGCCTAGACCCCACATAGGGAGGATAAGGTCTAGAATTGTCATTTTCTGACGTGTTTTATGTATCGCACTGATTAAAAGATTCCAACCCAATGACCAAAGGTAAATATTTTCTCATTAAGGTCTAATAAGATTCTGGGTCAAATTTACGTTTCTCGGTCCATCTAGACACTGCCTGATCTTTTATTCATACTTTCTTAGACTCTTCTACGTTGGGGGGTGTCACGTTGTCCTTCCTACATTTCACAATCCACATCAGCTCTGGGATGTAGTCGCGAATGTACTATACTAACGACGACACAGCTTTAAACGAGTCCCCAGGAACATCTAAAATCTGAACGGCCCTTCACCCCACTCCCACCCCACCATTTACCACAGCCTGAGCCTATGTCACACAAGAGACTTGTTTTCGAAGAAAGCAGAACAACGTGACACCCCTCTTACCTAGATCAGACAGAAAAAGTGTGTAGATGGGCCGGGAAACCTGAACAGGACCAGATTCTGACTACGCTGGTCTTGAGATTTTCCTATGTGAAAGGATAAGTGTCGACGATCCGGACTTCTTTCAGTTTCCCGTATCATCATTCTTCTATAGGAAGAGAGAGGTTGGTCTATAGGAAGAGAGAGGTTGGTCTATAGGAAGAGAGAGTTTGGTCTATAGGATAGGTTGGTCTATAGGAGAGGGTTGGTCCTATAGGAAGAGAGAGGTTGGTCTATAGGAAGAGAGAGGTTGGTCTATAGGAAGAGAGAGGTTGGTCTATAGGAAGAGAGAGGTTGGTCTATAGGAAGAGAGAGGTTGGTCTATAGGAAGAGAGAGGTTGGTCTATAGGAAGAGGGAAAGTTGGTCTATAGGAAGAGAGAGGTTAGTCTTTAGGAAGAGAGAGGTTGGTCTATAGGAAGAGAGAGGTTGGTCTATAGGAAGAGAGAGGTTGGTCTATAGGAAGAGAGAGGTTGGTCTATAGGAAGAGTGCCCATCTAGCTGGGTATTATTTATTTCCCTTTCTTACTTTTCCACTAGGTGGCTTTTGTAGCCACTGACTTTTTTACAGCATGAGACAGCCAACCCTAAGCCCAACCCTGCCCTTATTTGCCTCTCACTACATGCCTGGTAGGGCGCAGTACTGCTATTCTTTGCTTCCCGTGTGGATTCCAGAAGAAAAGGGAATACTCCACAACGGGAGCATAGACAACAGGAGGCCACCGGGCGATTTGGAAATATCCGAAAATCATATCACTGCTTACTATATTCCTTTGAAAATTTAATATTATGTTAAGCTAACTGGATATTTACCCTAGATTGATTTATACAATCATTAGGAATTTTTACTAACAAATTAAAACTGTGTAAACATGTTTGGTGTAATTACGCAAAGTCCAGCGTTATAATTAATATTTAGCTGTTGTCGTTTATTATTACCTTTTAAAAGTTGTATGAATGCAATAATTTCTGACAGGAGTGAGGACGGATACATTTTAGATCTGTTTGTCAAATTCCCAACCCTCTGAAAATAAATTTAGTTTGTTCGATCATTCGTTTACTCCAGCTCACACCAGTGGGGATTTACGCAAGTTCTACAAAATATGAAACCACAGAAATAGACCGGAAAGGGATCTCAAGCGGCGCATACAAAGGGAAGACTAAAAGTGATATCACAAAAGAACCTCGTCAGTCACTGCCCTCGGGACATTCTCTTGTGGGTTTTAACAATACAAGATTTCTGACAAGTTTTAAAGCCAGTGAACTAGATATATTTCATCCTACGACCAGTCAATAGAAACAAGACACAAACCACTGCTCAGTGGCTTAACTATATGACTTAAATGACAAGAACTTAATATCAAAGACCCATACTTCCTTTCCAGTCCAACGGTTATCAGGTAACAGACAAATTACCATCTGCCATAAACTCCTGTACAAAAATGTCTTTATCACTTGCGCATTAATTCACCGCCTGAGCGTAAATTAATAGAGGAGAGGATACACGAAGTGGTATCATAATTCAGGAGACCAGGGAAGGATATGTACGACATAGTTCCCATTTCATACAAGTGTTCTAAATATCTTAGAGAAGTTGACATATATTATGTGTAAAGATTGTTATCAAATTAAATTAACGAATGTACGACACTAAGTTTAGTTCAAGGCTCTTGGTGGTAACTGGATGCTTGACAAGTTAGATGACGTAAGGACCCTTTGGAGTGGAGTCAAACAGTGCGGAAGCACAAGCAGGGGCAGCGAAGAGTGACCTGGGGATTACACCGATGCTTCACACTCAGGAGAAAGGCGAAACGGATTTACAATTAGACTGTTACTATATGAACAGAATTATAACTTGGTACTTACTGCTGAAGATTGGGACGGGCGTTTATGGGAATATTCCCCCATGCTATGATGTCGGTTTTTTTTTTACTCATAACTGAAAACGTTTTCGTGGCCAAGTGGACAAGCTTTTTAACCCCCCCCCCCCCCCCCCCCCAATGGAGCTTAGGCCCTCAACCAATTCACACCAAGTCGTTCTATCCCATGGTTGTTGGTTTTTGTGGCTAATGTTTTTACAGGATAAAGTAGCTAACCTCAAGCCCAACCCTTCCTACATGGCAGGTAGGGCGCAGTGTTACTATTCTTGGTGCTTTAGTTTTTATTCACCGTAAACAAACATTACAAAAGTTCATGGGCTGGTAGATAGGCTGCATGCAGTCGTGGGACCTAGGCTGCATGCAGTCGTGGGACCTAGACTGCATGCAGTCGTGGACGCTAGCTGTGCAGTCAAGTGGGACCTAAACTAGGGGCCGTAGGTTAGGCCTAGTGCATGCCGGGGACACCGGGTCTTACCACCCTATAAAATATTGGACAGTCCCCATGACGTCATCTGGGGGGTGACCTTTTACGAAAGAACCCTATTCTTTGCTTCCCATGCTGGCCCCGCTTTTGCAACTTAAAAAGTAAAGATGCGTGACCCCCAGGTGCCCCTTTTACAAGAGGTAGTAAGTAAAGTAAAGTAAAGGACCCATTTCCACTCCTTCAGGCATGTTGGGCATATAAGGTTAGACCTATGTAGTACAGACCGCCTTTACTTCTCAGGTCTGTATCTGGTACCAACTCAAGGCTGGGTTAACGTGAGAGCCAAGGTCATTTTCGGAAAAAGTTCGGCTCTGTCAGGAACCGAATTCACGGCCTTTCGATCCGCAAGGTCAGCGTCTAGCCGTTTACAGCACGGCTGCTCTCACCAAGTTAACTTCGTCATCCCCGTTGAGGGATGCTATTTTTCGTTATTTTGAAGCCCCACCCTTTCTGTTTTCAGGGGCCGCAATATAGCCTGATGATCGAACGCGGTTTCCGGGACCTCTCCACGGATGATTCTCATGCGCATGGTGGCATCTTGTGTTTGTCGCTATGTGTGATGTCCTGGTGAGGTAAAATGTACCTATTTACTCTCCCCAAGGGGCCATGCGCCTTGTGTTGGTTTCGACAGTGGTATCAAGAAAGCCGACCGTCCAGTAAGCAACGGCAAACTACTGGACGTAACCTGCCTAGAAAAACCATACAACAGCCAGGGGCAGTTGGGGTTGGTTCTGCAACGTCCTGCAAAGGATACGCAACTAACCTTAACTCTCCCCAAGAGGCGGTAGACCCACTCAAAAGCAATGCTGGCGGTTGCTTAGATACTCGTAGATTCCCGTGTGGGTTCCGGGGCCCGTTTTAGGGGGAAAAAAAATAGACCCACTGCCTTTCCAGCAAGCATGTCGTAGGAGTAGACTAACGGGGAACTTCCTTCGAAGTCGAAATGCATCTGCCCGAATTGCAAGGAATAACCAACTGCAAAAAATAAGCCAGTAAAACGGATGTACATGCAAAACCCAGGCCCTTGCACATAGACAATGTCCAAATGGACGAACAACCAGGACTTTCTGCTGGAGCTTAAAGCCAATGAACAAAGAAGAAGATGATTATAGGGTCTTGCGGGATAGATAAGCGAATAGGAACTAGAGAAAGCGAGGGACCGCTAAACTGCGAAGTCAAAGACTAGAGAAAGAAAAGTGGAAAATATACTTCTCGAAATCGGAATTTACTCAGCTGCATACTTCACAAAACTGTCTATGTGTAAGGTAATTAGTTCTTCAGACATCTTATGTCACATGTTAAAGTTAAAAGTCAAGAAGATTGGTCAAAGTGTAACGTAATTTGTTCTTCAGACGTTTTATGTCACATGTTAAAGTTAAAAGTCAAGAAGATTGGTCTAAGTGTAAAGTAATTGGTTCTTCAGACGTCTTATGTTACATGTTAAAGTTCAAAGTCAGGAAGATTGGTCTAAGTGTAAGGTAATTGGTTCTTCAGACGTCTTATGTTACATGTTAAAGTTCAAAGTCAAGAAGATTGGTCCAAGTGTAAAGTAATTGGTTTTTCAGATGTCTTATGTTACATGTTAAAGTTAAAAGTCAAGAAGATTGGTCTAAGTGTAAAGTAATTGGTTCTTCAGACGTTTTATGTCACATGTTAAAGTTAAAAGTCAAGAAGATTGGTCTAAGTGTAAAGTAATTGGTTCTTTAGATGTCTTATGTTACATGTTAAAGTTAAAAGTCAAGAAGATTGGTCTAAGTGTAAAGTAATTGGTTCTTCAGACGTCTTTTGTCACATGTTAAAGTTCAAAGTCAAGAAGATTGGTCTAAGTGTAAGGTAACTGGTTCTTTAGATGTCTTATGTTACATGTTAAAGTTAAAAGTCAAGAAGATTGACTTTCCTCTTGGGTAATTTCACATGACACAGTATTTCACTGCAGAACGGCTAGCCACCTGCCGAAAGCGTCCCACAAAGCAGAAAGTACGTAGCACAGCGACGACCCCCAGGGATATGAATAATCATTGCACTCGTGAACTGAACGACGCGTCCGTGAAAGAAAACCACGACTTTCCACGGCGACCATGATTCAGTGCACACCGTCCGGCTTAGGTGGGTATCATTCTCCCCACAGGCTTCAGGTATTTCATTGTCAGCAAAATGCAAGCCAGTGCCCAGGGGGAGAATTTGGGAGAAGGGAGGGAGGGAGAGAGGGAGACAGGGAGAGAGGGAGATAGCGAGAGAGAGAGAGAGAGAGAGAGAGAGAGAGAGAGAGAGAGAGAGAGAGAGAGAGAGAGGAAAGGAGTGAGAGCAGAGGGGGAGAGAGAGCTATCGATTATGAAAACAAGGTGTAAAATCTGAAACTTTCATACACGTACACACACACACATGCGCTCGCTCTCTCTCTTTCTCTCTCTCTTTCTCTCTCTCTCACACATACTTTCTCTCTCTCACACACACAATACTCAGTTATAATAATAATCGCGAAGTTTAATTAAATAAAGCATTCAAGTCTTACAAGCAGAAAAAATACCATCCATATGGGAAGAAGAGACTAACAACCTTTATAATCTGCCATGCTTGTGATAGAAGCCAGCTCAAAACTGTTCAGTCAATCACTATTCAATCAGTTAATGAGCGTGTCTCTTGTCTTGGTAGTACACTCTCTCAGATTGCCCTTCGTCCATTTCTTGATGTTGCCTTCTTGCTTGTCTTGTTGTTTAACTCTTTCTCTCCTACCCCCCCCCCCTCTCCCCCCGACTGGTTATAAACATTTTTGTCCGCTTGAAACACACACACACGCACGCACCCACACATACACACACACACACACAAACGCCAACTAATACTGAAATCGTTTAAAAAAAAAATAAAGGATATAAATCTTAGATTTGAAACAGGCGGAAGTAGAGAGAGAGTAGGGGTGGAGGAAGGGGTAGGAGGAGAAAAAGAAGATTAGGAAGAAAAAGAACAAGAAGAGACACAATCGATGTCATATACACCTTGTTTATCGCAACACATTCATTACCACTCAGACTAAACGTTCAATAATGGCCAAAATGCAACCCAGTCAATAACCCAAGAACAAGAATGCCTACATGAGGATACTGTTTATGCGACCTGAAGGCTATGCCTACGTGTGTACATTGTGTATGTGATCTGCACGCTATGCCTACATGTGTACATTGTTTATGTGAAGTGATCTCTAAACAGAACCGGCGCCAATCAGATTGGGCTTTTGTGTCGAGGAGTACGGCTCTTTCTATCAACTTCACTCTCCCGCTGCCATAATCAAAACGCACTCAGCCTTGTTTAAGAATACATCACAGCCCCACATGGTTGCATGGTCACAGGGAATGAAAAACGAAAGCAAACAGAATTCAGTAAGAGTTAAAATTTACCCAGGGGGTAAACACAATAAAGTGAGGCACAAACATAGACACTCCCTAGAAAACAGTGTTTTTTTTCCCCACTCTAATCGAAGTTAGCACCGTTTAACAATTGATGAAATGTTGCAAGTTAACAATTAAAGAAATTTTGCATGTTTCGACACTAACGCACAGAATTTGTACCGTGGTTGTGACATCAAATGTCTCCGTTTCCTGCATTGTTTAAGTGTGTTATTATTATAATTTGCTTTTGCAAAAAAAAATAACAACTATTGTTTATCTAAACATACCCTGTACATGGCGATTAATCTGAGACTTGTTTGCAGACGAAGCTGTAAATAAACTGAGAGATAGCCCATGTTATTGATGTTCTTTCAAGAGATCTAGGCGTTAAACGTATGATATGCGTTTTACTGTTTTATCACTTCTTCTTTTTCTTCTTCTTCTTCTTCTTCTTCTTCTTCTTCTTCTTCTTCTTCTTCTTCTTCTTCTTCTTCTTCTTCTTCTTCTTCTTCTTCTTCTTCTTCTTCTTTTTCTTCTCTTGCGTCCTCTTTCAAAATGGGAATCCTAAGCTGTGTTGTGTTTTACAGCTAGGCTAAGATATCTGGGATATTTTATTTAAGACTTCTGATCTGAGGAAACCCCTAATCAGTAGACTTCTATGATATGCTTTTTGCGGGAAAATGGGTTTAATCCCTTTCTCTAAAAAAATAGGGGCGCATGCATGGGGAGGGGGCGGGGGGGGGGGGATTCAGATAACTACTTCTGCCTGGTACAACGTGTAATATAGCATTCTATCACTGGATCCCTGGTAATAATGTCCGCAATCAGATTGATTATATTTTGATTTCAAGAAGATTCCGGAGCAGCTTAGAGCAAAAACTAGACCAGGAGCAGACTGCTTTAGTGACCATGTTTCAGTTGTAGGAAAAATTGGAATTAAACTAAAAAACATTAGAAAAACACCGCAGAACATCAAGTAAATTTAGGAATTCTTAGAACGAATAAAGAAATTAAGGAACAGTACAATGTCACTGTACAATGCAATGGAAATTATACAGACTATTGATGAACAGTGAATATATGTTGCGTGAGTCAGCACACATCAAAAGAGACAATCCCACCAACCCATAGAGTTGCAAAAAAGAAATGAATGTCAACAGAAATTCTGCAGTTGATGGATGAAAGAAGAAAGAAAAAGATTGATAAAGAAGAATACTGTAGAATACAAAAAGAAAAAGTGAACAAATGCAAAGAGGCTAAAGATGCCTGGCTGAATCAAATGTGTACAGAGATTGGGGGAAATCACAGGAAAGACTCACATTCCATGTACAACAGATAAATATGTTAACAGGAAAGATTACACGTAGCAGCACTGGATGATTGAAATCAAAAGATGGTGACTTATTAATGGGACATAGTAATATAATTAACAGATGGACAGAGTATATAGGGGAATTGTATGATGATAATAGACCAGATGTAGAACTGCAGACCAACAATGATGGTCCACCAATAATGACTGCAGAAGTTGAGGATGCAATACATCATATGAAGAAAGGAAAAGCACCCAGGCCAGACAACATCTCACTGGAAGAAATCGAAGCACTGGGAGATTTTGGAATTGAAATAATAACAAAACGTTAAATGATATTTATAATAATGGGTATATTCCAAATGACCTTTTAAAATCCACATTTACAGCTCTGCCAAAGAAACCAGGCACTTTAAAATATGAAGACGATCGCTCAATAAGTATTATGAGCCACATGACTAAGATTTTACTGAGAATAATTATGAGAAGAATATGAAACAAAATTAAACCACAAATCAGCGATGAACAATGTGGATTTGTAGAAGGAATAGGCACAAACAATGCCATATACATCCTAAGGACATTGTCAGAAAGAGCTATTGAAGTAAAGACTGATTTGTACTTATGCTTCATAGACTATACAAAAGCATTTGACTGTGTGAAGCATAAAGAAGTAATCAAACTGTTAGAAAAATTAAACATTGATGGAAAAGATCTACTAATAATAAAGAATATGTATTGGCAGCAAACAGCAGCTATAAGAATTAACAACTGTTTAGGTACATTTTAAAGCATAAAGAGGGGCGTACGACAAGGATGTGTACTATCACCTGATTTGTTTTCAATATACAGTGAATATATAATGAGATTTTTAATTGATATGCCCGGAATTGTGGTTGGTGGGCACAATATAAACAATTTACGTTATGCTGATGACATAGTTTTGACAGCAACAAGTCAGAAAGAACTACAGGAAATCATAGACATTGTGGTGTCAGAAAGTGGAAGAATGTGCTTCAGTTTGTGGTATCAAAGAAACGAATTATTTCTAAATGTGTAATAAAAGTCGATGGTGTTTTGTTTTTGTTTTTGGGACAAGTACAGAAATTTAAGTAACTGGACACATGGATAACATCAGATGGAAGATGCATAACTGAGATCAAAAACAGAATAGGACAGGCAAAAACTGCATTTTATAAAATGAAGAACATCTCGTGCATATATCCTTGTCATTGAGAGTTAGAAAAATAATTCTTGCTTGCTAAATTCATCCAGTTTTAACATATGGCTGTGAATCCTAGACAATCGGTAGGCAGACCGAACAATTTATTGAGGCCTGAGAAATGTGGTTTTACAGAAGAATGCTTAGAATACGTTGGACAGGTAAAAAGAGCAACCAAGAGGTTTTGAAAGAGGCAGGAGCCCGAAGACAACTTATCACAGACATCAGAAGGAGAAGAGGGAAAATAGAACATGTTGTGACCACTGGAAAGGTATGTGGAAGGATGAATAGAGGAAGGCAGCGAGAGAAGATGCTTGACAGTCTTGTTGCATGCCATCGAGGTGTGTCAGCAGATGACCTGCAGGACATGGCAGATTGTTGAGAGGCACCTGACGATAATGATGATAACTGGATCGACTTGTGTCATGCTGACCACACCACCCTGTGAGTGCAGATTAGAGAAGAACGCGAAAGACCCTTTTCCACGCCTTTCAGGCGTAATGGGTATATATGGCTAGACCTACATTTTACAGACCAAACGGCACTTGGTGGGTGACGTGGTCAGCATCACGCCGGCCGCCTTTATTTTCCAGGATTGTTCCTGGTACCCACTCAAGGCTGGGTCGACCTGGAAGTCAATGTCATTTTTTTTTAAATCGGCAAAACACACACATTCACAGATATACACACACACACACAAACACACATATATATATATATATAGAGAGAGAGAGAGAGAGAGGAGGGGGGAGGGAGAGAAAAATACACACGCACATGTACACACACCCATGCACATTTGGCCGCCCTGCCCCCACACATCCATTCCCGCCGTTGAGTGTATCCAGCAGTGACCAGCCGGTGTCCTGCAGTCATTGTTAACGGCAACATCTATCTCCACCAGACTTGTGACGCTCTGCAGTCGAGCACAGTCGTCCAGCCAACCTAGGCATTTTCAGCAGTAAGTTCCAAGACCGCCTGTCTACGTAACGATTCCTGATTTACTGATTAAAATAGCGACATCACAACATACCTGGCACGCCTATAGATGCCCCACCTTCCACCGCTAACGTCTTATTGTGGAGGTGCAAACAGTCATATGTTAAAAAAAAAAAAAAATTAGGTAAGCAAACGACCTCTTTTACATTTTTAGGCTTAAAGGGGTAGAAAATTACAGGGAAGAGAAAAAGTTGGTAAGAAAGAACAAACAGTTTATGTAAGCTTTACAAAATCGATCACAATAAACAAACAAAGGACGTTGCGGCGATTAGCCTTCATCAGCACATAAAGAACAACAAAGTACACATACACAAATATGCTCTACTATGAAGTGACTACATAGGACTCTAAGGTACAAAATAAATGATACTCATCTGTGTCCCTGGCAAAAAACTTCGTTCAAGAGGATGTCAAGGACAGGTACTAGCCTATATATCACCAACGCGTGGACGGGGAGCGAAAAACGGGGTCAGTATACCTAGGAAATGGGCGGAGTAGACGCCCACAGACACGATAGCGTACACTGAGTGTCTAAAGACACATTGTACAACTTTAGGCACAATGAGCATATAGGACCAGATGAGGTCAGCATCAGGTTGTCTGCCTTTAGTTCAGGGACTTCAGCTGGCACGTGTTTAAGGCTGGGTCGACTTGGAAGTCAAAGTTATTTTGAACCCACGACTGGACCCATATGCGATCGCTTAGCCACTATACCAAGGCGGCTCTATAACAGTCCCTGTATCACATAGATTATATCTACGTCTTTCTCTTCCTCTCATATGCCCCTCCTGTCTGGATCCACTCTAATTCCTAGCTGGCATATTCTTACACATGGTGTGCTATCTAAACTCGTCGTCTTCTAAAAGCAAATCGTTCATAAATGAGCGATAAACACCCGGTAACACAAAGTGTCACCATGCGGATAAAGATCAACCGTGGAAAGGTCTCGGAAACCGCGTTCAACCGTTAGATTATATAACGGCCCCTGGCACCAGCCAGGGCGGGGCTTGAGATTAAAGAAATTGCATCCCACAAGCGGACGCCATGACAGGACGGGGATTTCATGCAGCGGTGTAGTAGTAGTAGTAGTACTTTTACCCCACCAGAACATCACACAAGCGATAAACACCCGATGACACAAAGTGGCACCATGTGGATGAGATCACCCGTGGAGAGGTCCCGGTAACCGCGTTCAGTCATTAGACCATATTTATGGCCGGGCTACATTGCGGCCACTGGCAAGAGCCTGGGTGGGACTTCAAAACAAAACAAAAAAAATTGCATCCCACAAGAAGATAATCGTGTGTTTATTTTAAATAAACTGTTAGCTACTCCGAAACTATGAGCAATACACGGGTACAATTTTTTAACTACCATTATGGCCGTAAAGTTTAATTTAACAGTCAAATTGGCGGTCATCTTATTCTGCAATTATTTTATTTATTACGACAATCAGTAAAAATAAACTTTCGCTTGTATCCCTTTGAACCCCTTTTCACTTCCTACATCTCTTGAAAAGAGTAATATTTATAATTATATCTGGTTGTTATCTTCCTTGAAACCACAAGTTACCACCATGGGGTGCTGGGCGGCAGAATGAAACTTTCACTATCCAGGGCAAAGTTGGGCAATTAAATCGTGTATGTGTGTGTGTGTGCGCGCGCGTGTGTGTGTGTGTATAAATGGGCGGAGTGGCAAATTTGTTTGTTTGTTGTTTGTTTTAGTATCAGAGTTTTACAGAGTTAGAGCAATTATTTTATAATGGTCATTTGAAGGGATATATGTTATTACATATGCATACTTTTAGTGTGAAAAAATCATGGTTGTCATGGCAATAGCCGCCATCTTGTGGAAAAAACAACAACATGTACTTAGAATAATAAAATTGCAAAAACAAACATACGTAATGAAAAATAGATGACAGATTCATGACCTTTTATCTTATTTAGAGGTACAGGTGTAGTTTATTTACTTTAAACATGTTTTTAAGTATTTTTCGTAGAATTTAAAAATGTAGGTTTATTGAAAAAGTCAAAACAATCTTGCATCATAAGACAATAATCAAATATTAAAAAACAAAAACTTTCTAAAATCTACTTTTGAAAAGACTAGAATCTATAATATTGTTTAAGGAGTATTCATACTAAATTTCATGTTTCTAGTCTTTATATTGGCTGAGATTTTAGGATTTCACACACACAACAAACAGAAAGATAGAGATGTGAGAAAACTGACTTTGATACTTTTTTTTATCTTAAAAAAGTGTATGGATTGGTGCCTTTAGTATTAACTTCTCAAAGCTAAATTGTTTACAAATGACATAAATTTTGTGTGTAATCTATTCTACAAATGCCGAACTTTACAAAAATGAACACATTGAAAAAGTGATATTTTTGTTATAAATTGGAAGAGGCGGGGCGCATTACATTATATTCCTTTCAGTAACTATGCGTTTCCTTTAGCAGCAAAGCACTAGTGGATAACTATGCGGTTTTTAAACGGTATATATTTGAAGAATATACAAAATAAATATAAATTATAAATAAATTTATAAGTTGTAAATATAGTTATTTAAAAAAATCAAAGTCGAAGAAGAGGAGTAGGGCAAAGAAAAACAGGAAATGACAACATCAAGAAATGGACAGGATTAAATTATCATACACTTATTCGTCAAGCGGACGATAGAAAAAGGTGGCGGGTTTTTGTACTAGTGCTTCGATCGACACATCTCCACGACCCCAAGGTGTCAAGGTTTATGTATTTTAGGTTATTTGAAGAAAACAAAAAGTGTATCAAGAAAATACTTTTAACGAAAACTATACATTGCATATTTATTCCAACTCTGTGCTACCAGTGCCAGACATGGTCACTCACAACAAGCCATAAAAGAAAATTATTAACCATGGAAATGAGATGTCTGAGAAGGGCTGTAGGAGTGACCATAAGAGATAAGATCAGGAATGAGATCATAAGAGAACAAGTCGGCACAGAACCAATTCTAAATTACATACGAAGACAGCAAGTGAAATGGTTTTCATACTTAGTGAGAATGCCTTGTGACACCATACCATACAAAGCCTACATGGAAAGGGAAGAAGGGCTAGAGCACGAGGTGGACCAAGAACAAATGGAAGGATAACATCAGAGAAACTCTACAACAGCACGATGCGCCTATGGTCGAGGCAGCCGGAAGAGCTAGAAACAGAACCTTATATCTCCCTCGACACCCACAGCGGTAAAAGAGGAAGTGAAGAAGAGGAAGAAGATACATTGTGGGGAGGCGAGCTTAGTCCCCTCAAAAGTATAAAGGGCAGGGCAGTAGAGTTCTCTAAATAATTGTTTGTAGGTTGGTGGGGAGGGGGCGGGGCTCTCAAGAAGCCCGAACCCCATGCCCCAGCAGCCCTGCTCGAATACACGCTATTGATTCTTCTGCAATATGAAACCAACACATACATAACATTACATTTCCTTGCAAGGCAACTGCTAAGGACAGACGTGAAATATTAATGAGAACGACGTTTTCGTTCGTGAAAAATTATGTTTTGTCTGTGCTCGAATTATAAAATGGAACAAAGAGCATACTTGTAACTAGTCTGTCTGCTAGTATGGCCGTTTTTGCTCCTCAGTGTTATTATAACTGTTATTTATTTACCGATTATATTTATTTCTCAGGGGTTGTTCACAGTAAAACAGATACAAATAACACTACAGCACGCCAAGCATGGCGTAAGGTGATTAAAAGGGCTCCTCCGTTTTGAATAACATATCTGCCCCCAAAACAACAATAATAATAATAATAATAATAATAATAATAATCAATAATAATAATATTTCAAGAACAAGTGTACAGAGGACCTGTTATGGGATGGTTTCCAGCAAGGCCATACAATGGACTCAGCGGCCAAAATGTTGGAGGATGGGAATTTGTCGGGAGCCCGAGGCTCGAGCTCTAGCAGTGAAAAATAATATTCTATGTGTAGGTTCCGGCCCACTGGGTGGGGGGG
This sequence comes from Candidula unifasciata, assembly GCA_905116865.2. NCBI lineage: Eukaryota > Metazoa > Mollusca > Gastropoda > Stylommatophora > Geomitridae > Candidula > Candidula unifasciata. The sequence continues at coordinate 595,511 of CAJHNH020003268.1, read as the reverse complement.
GGGGGGGGGGGGTTTTGAATATATTCCTCTGCCTCTCCAACAAGCATGCCGTATGAGTTGACTAATGGTAGGCTCCCTTCAAAGTTGAAGCCAATCTGCCCGAACGGCAAGGATCAAGCAATTGCACACAAATAACAGAGTAAAACGGATGTGCATGCAGAAATCATGGCACAAATTCACATTATAAATAAATTAACATCCAGGACTTTACATCATAGCTTATAGCAGATGAGCAAAAAAAAAAAAAGAACCAAAAATGAGAAGGGGGAGAATAATAATAATAATAATAATATTAATAATAATAATAATAATTATAATAATAATAATAATAATAAGAAGAAGAAGAAGAAGAAGAAGAAGAAGAAGAAGAAGAAGAAGAAGAAGAAGAAGAAGAAGAAGAAGAAGAAAGGAGGAGGAGAAGGGGAAGGAGAAGACGAAGACAGAATATGTAGTGGTTTACAGCAAGCCTGCGATTTGTACACCTTTAGACCTTACACATTCCATTACAGCACTCCTAATCAGATACCATTTAGGAGACGTTTGCTAGGTGGCAGTAAACCCAAAACGCGGCTCTTGATTGTGTCGCTAACGAGACAGCAGACGATGGCTTAATGTGGAATTGGCGGGAAATGCTTACTACTGCGTCGATGCCGTCGGTTGTATCACATAAACCCCCCCCCCCCCCCCCCTCCCCCCACGCCAATCACTCTCTTTCTTTTTCTTTCTCTCTACTATCTCTCCGACCCTTTCAATTTACAGATTAATAAACAGTTCATGCGTTAAGTGACGAGACAGGATAAAAGTGAAATAAATAGAGGGAAACGACTTAAGAATAAACACACAACCTACAGCATAATTCGTTCAAAACAAGGGGCGTTATTAAAATTAATATGACGTATGCACGCCAAATTAATGTTCATGATGGTAAAAATGATGATGATCATCAAGATCACGAACGTGAACGTAATTATCATCAACATCATCCTCATCGTCATCAGGAATACCCTCAGATTAGACAGTGAAAATCTAGGTGTTCAGCGTGTCTGTATCTAGCTGACTGCCCTGACCGGGATGTGTTGATATGTGTATACATGCGCGTATGGATGAGTAGCTATTCTTCATTTCTATCCAGTTGAACACTGTTACTCTAACACTTTTGTACTCTTGCAATAACAACCACTTTTCACGTTCAAATTTCAAACTAAAGGAAAGTTCCCTTACACTATTTCCTAACGTTTATATCATAACATAACATAACATAACATAACATAACATAACATAACCCTTGACCCATTATGGTCGTGGAGGTGTACTGATGGAAGCACTAGCACATAAAACCCGCCATCTTTCTCTGTCTTCTGCTCGATGAACAAGTCTATGATAACTTAGTCCTGTCCATTTCTTGATGTTGTCATTCCAGGTTCCTCTTTGTCCTCCTCTTCTTCGACTAACCCCCCCCCCCACCCCCCCCCCCTTTTCCCCAATGTTCTTTAAAGTAGTCTTTGCAATCGAATCATGTCTCACCACGTAACCGAAGCAAGCTAGCTTTCGACTCCCAGGAGAAGGTTCCTGATGTTCTGCCAATTTGTTTTGTCTCTGACAAATTTATTAGTTTTCTGTTCTAAATAACTAATTCGTAAAATGCACTTTTATATCAAGACATAGTTAACATCTGATTTTTTTTAGGTGGTGGTATATCCCCACAGCTCACGTTAACTGTCGATTCACGGCTATCCAATCACTGGAGAAAATTGTATCTGTCTAACAAAAACCCCAGCGGCTTAATTTAATTGATGGCCGCTATACATATCAATCATTCGATAAGCTTCCGTGATCTCCTGCACAACAGCCGGGCGGCTCACGTTAACTGCCCATAGATGTTTGAATCATTTATTTAGTTAAGCTTTCTCACGAAACATCATGCAGTTCACGTTAAGGTTAGTTGCGTATCCTTTACAGGACGTTGCAGAACCAACCCCAGCAGCCCCTAGCTGTTGTGTGGTTTCTCTAGGCAAATTTACGTCCAGTAGTTTGCCATTGCTTTCTGGACGGTTAGCTCCTTCGACCACTGTCGAAACCAACCTGAGGCGCATGACCCTCAGCTGGGATCGAACCCGGCACCCCGGCATTACGAAGCGTTCGCATCGACTTAGCCACAGAGCCTACGCAGTTCACGTTATCTTATCCAAATATACCGACATCCATTCTTTCATGAACAATCAATTACTCCCAACATGCATTTCTGCTGGTGGTAGGTCTTTGTCGTCTTTTGTCGTCTTACTGAAATAGACTGAAATGGCTGAGAAATATTGAAATAATGTTAGATGACATTGATTTGATTTTATTTAAGAACCGCCATTACAACACTCGGGGCATTCCTATAAATTAATCAAGTAACAGAAAGTATTGTGAACGGCACTCATAGAAAGAAGTAGAAAGATAGAAGAACACACTAGACAACATAAAAATCGAAAGCTATAGTTACCGTGCCAGGAATTGAACCTGTCACCTCCAGACGGCGTCTGCGCCTCGCCATGAATACAAGTGCACTAAGATACATGGTCAACTCGGCACCCCCATTCCTATAAGCGCTCCGTCCCCATCTTTAGCAGCCAGCGAAGAGTTCCGATACTAATGGTGCCAGTAGCATTCTGATTAAACCTCCGTCTTGCCTTTCCTCTGAGCCTTGAGCATCTGCCAGAACCTCTTGTCACTCCCCGCTGCATCAATCTCACCAGATTGTGGTGATTGTCAGATGACAGAGAAGTAAAAACTATAAACACAAGGAAGTGAATGATTGCAGACCACGAGGCAGACCAAGAAGAAGATGGAGAGATAATGTCCAAACAGACTTACAAACACTTGGTGTCACCAAATGGAAAGGGAAGGCCAGCCAGAATGATGAAAGGAGGCGGGTGATATCTGCACCAATGAATTTCAAGGGCTCGGAGTGCTGAAGAAGAAGGAGGAGAATGTCTCTTACTGACACAAGGTAAGTGTTCAGTGTCGTGGTTTTCTGTTTTTATCTTGCGCTTCTCGTATGGCTCGGGTGGTGGATTTATTCACCTTATTTACATGCTAAACCCTTATCCGTCTGTCTCTTGGTCTTTCCCGTGACTTCTTTCCAGAGATCCGCTGTAAAACGTGTCATATCCAGCATGGGCTAGGCCGCATTCTCACTAGATGACAGAACCATTTCCTGCGTTGTCTGTCAATATAATTCAGCAACGGTCTTATTCCAGCTTTCTCTCTAAGGCTGGCATTCTTAAACCGTGTCCCTTTTTATTTTGTTGATGACCTTACGGAGACAGAGTATTTCATATGTTATTTATTTACTGTTTTAGTGCAATATTCTTTCTTGTAAAATAGCGGCGGTTGGTGTCTTCGTAAAATCTTGTAACCGTGATCTCTGTGACCGCATTCCTACCACTGATTTCAACTGACGACTGGTGCCTGCATCAGATCTTGTAGCTATGAAATTTGAGGCGCAGTGGTCAGAAGAGTAGTGTTCTGTCTGCTCAAGCTTCCCTCGTGGACCAGCTGTCAACCAAGGCTAACCTCCCGGTCTGCCCTTCCATAACACTAAGTTTCCAGGTTCCATTCCCTCTTCCTATGATAAAGTTTGTATCCCCAAACCGCTACCCAGCTTAAAGCCGTTGGATGGTGTATGAGTTTATTATATCTTCTTTAGGTTGTGATCTCTCTCTTAACACACTCCCAAAGTTAATTTTTTATCGTCTACATATATTTCCACCTTTTAGATAACAAAACGGAAATAGCTTAACCATCAAGAGGGTAGCCTTGAAAATCTACTGCATACGAACAAGCATGTCGTAAAAGACGACTAATTAAGGCCTTGCTGACATCGATGTTTTTCAGCATAACATTTGAACATGGTCACAGAAACAGCATGGCGATTTCTTTGTTGTTTCTTCAGACAGACACAGAAGTTCCGGACACTGCCGAGGATTTAACCCGCGACTCCGGCACGAAAAGCCTGCGTGTTTAGCCGTTCGACCAGTGGCTCATCAGTTATCTCAGATAATGACCACACATTGTAACTGTCTTCTTGTGGATAAATCTTCTGGAAAATATTTGCCACCAGAGAAGAAACTGGCCACCTTAACATGCATACATCGTGGACCAGCAGGTGTCAACAACACATCAGATAAGATGTATAATAATACATGCAGCAGGGGATCAGAAGAGGCAGAATCAGCAACTAAAGAACTAAGAATAATGGTAGGCGTTGTACTGGTAAATGATTTTAGAGAACATCAAAGAATCAAACGGTTTGGTCTCATGGTCAGAATGAAACAAAATCAGTCAGCAGCTAGAGCGTACTACAAGAGAACAGTAGGCTACAAGGCAAGAGGACGACCAAGAAATAGATGGGCGGAGGGAGTAAAAGAGACACTACAAAAACGCAGTATGACATTAACGTCATCTACGCAACTAGCAAAAGCAGGAAACTAAATCCAATACTTCTCTGCGACGCATTACGGCAGGTTGTTTGTCCATCACGAGTGATGAGGACAATATTTCATCAAAAGCAGCAATGAACAAAGATTATGAGTACGAACGTGGCTGATCAGTCCAATATGAGCCTGTAAAGTTCTTGAGCAGTGCGGACAACAGGTGGAAGCCGCAGTAAGTAAGTGTGGAATTAGCGATACAGTTATTTGTAGTCTTCCTCCGTTTCTCTACCTGTGCAACCTCCGCTGCCTGGCAGGCTGATGCACCATGCCTGAGTGGGTGTACGTCATCCAGAGAGGTCCTTTGCAGCAGCCTCACACATTGCTGCGTTTATGTCAAAAGAATTTAGAGCAGTTTTGAGAGTGTCCTTGTGTCGCTTTTTTTCCGTCCTCCTTAGAACCTCTTCCTTTGCTGGAGCTCGCCCTCTCTTTAGGAGAGCCAGACCAGACCAGGACCCGGAACCCCAAGCACCACACCGGACTTAGGACTTAGGAAGACAAAGAACAGGAATATCAGGTGTGACCTCACACCACAAAGAATAGGACATCCGGGCTGAAAAAGGATCAAGTTTGGAAGTTTTGTTTATCAAATTGGAACTGGAATTGGACTCTCTTTAGGAGGCGATAGTTTCGCATGCAGGCTAAGAGACCAGCCCAACGCAGCTGATCATTGTTCAGTATCGTGTAGATGCTAGACAGGTTTGCCCTATTAGGAACCGCAGTATCTGGGATCCTGTCTTGCCATTAAGGCCATAAGCAGTAGAACAAAAGAAGAACAACATGTAAAGGCTTAGCACTTCGCACTGCAACGGCAGTATCTTTACCTTTTACACTAATTACAGCGCCAGTCAGTTTCATTTCTACATGGTTTTTTTCCCCCACACATTATCAAAAGACACATAACAAAATGAATACTGATGGGAAAAAGAGCATCGTCTACTGTTCATGGTATATTTTGTTTTCTTCCGAGGAATATTAGAACACGTCAACTCAACAGAAGGATTGACGAGAACTTATATCTCCAGGAAAACAGACAATAATGCAAAACAAATCTTTCAGGCTGAAAAACGTCATCTGAAGTATTTGTGTAAATATTAAATTAAAATACAAGGAAAATATGCCCATCAACTGGAAACCTTCTCTCACAGAAAATGGAACACAAATAAAATATCTGTAGAAGAGTGGCTATTCTTGTGGTAATTCTATTGCCAATATGAATTGCACTGTTAAGTCCTCGATGATCCTTTTTTATGAAAATTTGTTCTATAAAGTTATTTAACAATAAAGTACATAGAGCCTCAATCATAATCAAATGACAGGTTTCAGCGATTCTCTAATGAGGGGAAAAAATGAACACAAATTATCAAGAGCAAGCTTCATGAAAGGAAAGGTACAGAGAAACAAAGGAAAGGGAAAAAAGATTGCTAAGTTAATAAAAAAAAAAAAAATATTTTAAGCTGACATACAGTAATACCTCGTTAACACGAATTTCAACAGTCCGAAAAATCACGAGTTCGTTTCAAAACATGTCATGCTAACCGAGAACTATAGATGTATTGTGTATACAGAGAGAATGCAAAGACGACAATATTTCACGTTAACCTAATGTTCGTCTTAAGAGAGTTTGTATTAAATATTTTTTTTTTTACCTTACTACAAGCGCGTTTCAAATCATGTCATGAACAAAGCTCGGGAAATAAAAATATGGAAAGGTGGTTAGAGATTGGATGAGTTGAGAAACAAAACACTAGAAAAAATAGCAAGTAAGAAAATATACACGAAGTAGGAGTAAGGAGAGTGCGGCATGGGAAGCCGAGCATAGGAAAAGTCAAACAGACATTAAGGCAGATTTTCTTCTTCAGCATTCCGAGCCCTTGAGGTTCACTGCTGCATGTATAGGTCTTTTCTTCTCAGTTGGCGACACCAAGTGTTTGTAGGTCTGCCTGTCAGTCTGGATGTCTGTCTGGATGTAACCTGTCTGTCCATTGTGTTCTTGGTTTCTCCGTCGGTTTAGGAGTTGACAGGCAGACAGATTAATAGACATGTAAGCAGTTAAGATAGAGGTCACGGATTTCATTTTCAGAGAGAGAGAGAGAGAGAGAGAGAGAGAGAGAGAGAGAGAGAGAGAGAGAGAGAGAGAGAGAGCGAAAGAGAGGCATATATTTGTTTTCTACCTCTCACTCCCATCCGCACAAAGACACAAATGGGGAAAAGGTGAATGTTTATTCATGCCTGGTTATATCGGGAAGAAAAAAAAAGCAAGAACATCACACAAGCGGATATTTATAGCCTTTAATTGTGGTATATATAGACGTGTATCTCCGTCGGTGCTACAGAGTTCGTGTCTGGTGCTGAGACCTTTTTATGTAGTTTGACGAAAGAGACTGAAGTATTCACGGAAGCAAAAATCTTAACCCCAATTTTCACAGATGCAGACAGAAGTCGAGAATTGAAAGAGAAGAAAGAAAAAACATTCTCCTAAAGATAATATAGCTAAATAAAGTGCCAAGAAAGCACAATCAAACAAGATCTGAAGATGGGAAGCACTCAAAGCTATTCACAAGTAGCAGATAGAAAAACAATGAAAGATGCCAAAACCATTAAACTGGCAACGCTGGTGCCACCCGCACAAAACAGAAACAGAAGACCAACAGTTCAAATCAGCATAAGGGGAAACAGTGGCAGGAACATGATTTTCTGGAGGCAGAGACGCGCCGAGCAGCCCCGTTCAAAAGTTTAATCTGAATAAAGAAACCTGATAAAGATCCCAAATACAACAGAGCGACACACTGAGAGCCTGAACAGCGTCTAGACTGTTTTCTTCAAGACAGGAATCACCTTTGCAGTAATATTTGGTTAAGATGAATGCCAGAGTTCACAATAACGTGGTTCTGAATGTAACTAAGAACAGATATCCACGTGGTTTCATGTGGTGGTTTAATTTTTAACGGGGGAAAAAAAAGAACAGCAAGATGTAGTTTTAAAGAAGTTCATCGCTGAAACCGAATTCTAGATTGTTACAAAGAAATAATAAAACCATGACAAAAGAGAAATGGTGGTTTTTGCAAAATGGCATATATACTCACAATAATCAAAGATGGTAATTGCATGTTCCAAAAAGAGGCTAAGACGCAATGACAACTGTATATAACAGAAAATCTATATTAGAATTGCAAAGAAAGAGAGAGAGAGAGAGAGAGAGAGAGAGAGAGAGAGAGAGAGAGAGAGAGAGAGAGAGAGAGAGAGAGAGAGAGAGAGAAAGTATTTGGTACTTTTCTTTTAGTTCACCCAATCTCAGGGACTCTAATGTTTCACGGAAGTTGCCGGGGGAGTCCAATTTTATGGAGTGGGGGGGGGGGGGGGGGGGGGGGGGTAGTGTTAGACAGTGATCATTTCAAACCCTAACATCCCTATACGAATGGATTTTTTCCGGGAACTCCGCATGAAATTTCAAGTCCCCGAGATGGGGTAAATTAGGAGAAAAGAACCGAGCAATTTCTGTTTTCTTTCTGGTAAATGATATCACAGACCGCTAATTACTACACCACCCAAGCCACAACCGTAAAATCACTGCACTAAAACACACGAGATATTTCTGTAACCTATGATGCCATTTCAATGATTTGAGATTAATTCTGTATGTATTCCATATTTAACATATGGCTGTGAGTCCTAGACAATCGGTAGGCAGGCCAAACAATTTCTTGGGGGAATCAGAGATGTGATTTTACAGAAGAATGCTTAAAATACATTGGAAAAAGGGGGGGGCGGAGGGGGGGGGGGGTTTGAAGAAGCGGGAATTCGAAAAAAAATGTATCGCAAACATCAGAAGGAGACAGTCATCATTTATCGGCCATGTTAAGAAAAGAGGGAAAATGGAACATGTTGTGACCACTAGAAAGATCTTGTGAAACATAGTGTCTAGTGTATGCTTCTATCTATCTACGCCCTTCTATAAGTGCCGATAATTATAGTGTCCGTTTGTTCATTATATAGTGATAAGAGGACATATTTGTGGGCATAGAGACACAGGAAGACAGCAAGGGAAGATTCTTGACAGCCTTCCCTTATGGCATCGGAATATGTAGGAATACTAGATTGAAAAAAAAAAAAAAAAAAACCGCGTAAGGTGTGCTTGCCGAGAGCATCGCCCAAAACACGAACTCCGTAACTGTGGGAACATCCACATGGACCTCCTTAAATCTTGCACTCGTGAAGCAAACGCTGCGTGAAAAACGACCCCACGATCTACACAGTGCGAGACAAACGGCTTGACCACTTCGTCCCATGGACCGCTAATCCCTGGCCCAGCTCTTGCGTATGTCTCAGCCCATGATTAAACACGGAATGCCACAATTAGAATTCATATCCTCGCTAAAACTAACGGTAGCGCTTGCATGCCGACCCTGGGGTCTTGGGTTCAAATCGGCATTAAGGCGGTCTGTTTTAAAAATTGATCTTGGCTACGCCGCTGGGTCCGGGAGCCAGGTCAGAGGTACCTGGGGCGGACAATTTCCGGTCACCACACACACACACACTATTTTCTGTCTATATCCACACCCAATATTTTGCTATTTTCTCGCCCCCCACCACTCACCCCACCTCCACCCCTCCACATTCTGACACCCAGTGCGACCGCTTCTCCTCTCTCCCCGCCCTCTCCCTGCATGCCCTTTGCTACACCTCGGCCAAGACCAATTCAGCTTTTTTAAAAAAAAAGGTAGCAGATAATGACAGGAGAGTTAAAGCCGGTCTGTGTGATCTGACCACATCAGCCGCCGAGTGCCGTTCGGGAGATACATGAGTAGTATCATATGATCCATGCGCACTAGTGAAAAAAAAAATGTTTCTTTGCTGACTGCACTGTATCTTAACCAAGAGCAGACAATATCATTGTTCATCTTTACGTGAATCAGGTCACCAAATCTGTTCTCTTTACAGAATACCAGTAATGATAATCACAGCGCCAGAACGCAAACCTCCATCCCCCGCCCCCACCACGCCCAATCTGTTTTTGTTCGTGGCTTAGTACTTGGAAAACAATGGGCATAGCAGAAACTTGTGGCTGCACTACAAGTAAGCGCCTTTAATCTATCACATTCCACTACAACTGGCAGCCATACAATAAAACACAAGGGCGTACTTTTCAAATCCGATTGATCTTTCTGGACACCATTCACAATAACAATTATTGTGTGTCCTCTGTTCAGGAGTATTATTCAACAGCTGTAGGTAAACAAATCATGCAGCTGTGCAATTCTCAAACTCTGACTAAATCGAAAAATCGTTGGGATTTTTTTAAAACCATTTGCGTAAAATGACAAAAAGATATAGAATTAAAATAGTTCAAAATTGTACATTGTAAAGAAGGGCAGAGTTCAGAAAAAGGAAGAGAAGGTTTATAAGAAGTAGGTCTTGGGAGTGAATCCTGAACAGTCACAGATGAATTTGTTTGAATGTTTTTATTACGTAAAAGCTGTAGATGTGGTTTTACATAAGAATGATGAGAACATAATGGACAAATCTTCACCTTCTACGTGTCATTTGTTGGCAGTGATTTTCAGATGGGAAGGCCTCTATAAAAGCTCTGGTGCGACGCATCTTATCTGCTGATCGATCCACGCACCTCGGTCTTCACTGGCATGCTAACTGACCAGGCCTATAATATCCCTGTAATATTTAGACTGTTTGCAGTACACGTTCGGTATAACCGGCAGATAAAAAGCTTCAGGAAGATGTTCTGTGGAGGGTGGAGGTGGGGGATGTACTCACAAACAGAACTGACTATACACGAGAGAAAACATTCTACAGTGTCATCTTCTTCTTCCGCCTTTCTATCCCCCAATGGAGCATATGCCTTCAAGCAACTCACGCCAAGTCGTTCTATCCTTCGCCATTACATGGAGCTCTCCTCATTTTCCACCCCCCCCCCCCCAATCTGTCTAACTTCATTCTCTAGCTCTCATCTGCATGTGTTTTTGGCCTTCCTTTGTGGTTCCAGTGCAAAGACATTATAGTTATGCCGTTCTCCGTCGTTTTCTCAGTGTGTGTCCTATCCAACGCCAGCGTCTTTTCCTCGCCTCTTGGTTCACTGGAGCCTGTTTAGTTCTCTCCCAGAGCTCTAAATTAGTTATTCTATTGTCATGAAATGAACAGCCACCACACACATTGGACGAGTCGCGACCTAATATCCCCAGCGCTCAGAAAAATTTCAAACTTAGACCCGTCCGGAAAGGTATATAATCCCTTATATTGACCTATACCTTTATCTGGTAAAATAGTAATTTCTGGACCCTCTGGTTGGTTTGATATATTTTCATTTTCAAATTTGCAACTGTAAGTTGGGTGTTTTTGGTGTTTTATTTGAGAATTCCTGGAAACCGGTTTACTCCTTGCTCATGTATGCAAGCGAACTTATTTTCTAGTAACGCCAAGCGTTGTTTGAAGCGGACATTTTTTCTGCCTGACTGCCTAGAGTGTGTTCAACGGGGCCTCGTAAATTTATACTTTGAGGAGGCGGCCTGTAGTGTCTAGGACATTTCCCAAGCTTGGGATGAGACCTCTGTAGAGATCAGGCAGACGAATCACAGTCCAGCCAACAACCACCAACCCATACCATTCTATGCACCAAGCATAACCATGTCCTGTCCTGTATGCCAGCACCTCAACATGGCAAGAGCGAGTTTGTGAGCTCCAGGACAAGTGAACAGTTACAGACATTTGTGTACTCCATCTCGAGAACCAGTCTTCAGGAGCTTGGTTGGGATCTGAGACAGTTTTGTGACCTCACCTGTGAGAGAGACGTGTTGAGTCTCTATGCAGTTTTTGTTTCCTCGATGGTGAGGTAATCCACTGGTACCAGATCAACTAGAGGCAGAGATACCTGAGTCAACTACAGTCGAATCACCATGGACTGAGGGGAGCATCGACCTACGAACTGGGCTAAGTGATAGTTTTATTATCATCATGCTCTTTTCCCACAGCTCATCACAGTTCCCGTGATGAAATCAGGTCCATCTCAAGACAATCTGGCTGCTTCAATGTCTGGGTCGTGTCACTGAGTCCTGAGTCTATGAACATCCTTAGGAATCTATTCTTTAATACATGTGTATATATTTTGTACTTATTACATACATTCATTTTCATGGCTAACTTAGGTGTCCCTGTTTCACCATTCTAACTGTTTAGCATTGATATGTGTTAGTAATAAGTGTTATATGTGTTAACATGGTTATGATAGTAGACTATCATAACCTGGGAGCTATTTTTTTTATAGTAGTAGGAATGTCCAGCCAAGTGTGCCTAGGAATATTATAAATTTTGTAGTGCCAAAACTTGAGTTGCCCTACTCCAGAAATAAGTTGAACGTATATTGGCCACGGGGCATCCCTTTGACCAATACGAGCCAACGACTCAACATAATTATTTCTGAGTGCTGTTGGTTCTTAAGGAGAAATCCTTAAATCAGGCACGTGACAGGAGTGATATGTGACATATATCATACCATGTAATCCCCTCTATTCTGCTCAGGCACCAGTTAATGAATGTCTGTAATTTATTAGTAATTGCCTTGGTTGTTCTCCATGTTTCCGTCCCATACAAAAGTACTGATTTGACATTAGAAAGAAACATTTTTAGTTTAGTATATCTTTTAATTTCTTTGACCTCCACAAATTACATTGTCTTGGGATATACTAAAAAGGAGAAAACTGGAAATTGTGTGACAACATGAAAAATACAGGTGAACAGAGGCCAATGAAAACTATTTCTGAAAACAACGGAAAAAAAATAAGACAAACTTTTGGTAGTAGACAATTTATAGAAAACGACGGAAAATAACAATCTCTGATCAGCAATGGTATCAGTCATCTTTCCGAAAGGCGTAAAAAAGGGACGTGAGTATACAACATATCTCCCACGGTCGAGCTAGGCGCATTTTGTGGCAACATAAAAGAGGGGGGGGGGGGGGGGGGACACAAATAGGCAAACTTATGCAGCAGTAGACGTGAACCGTTGTCGAAGCATACGTCTGCTAGTGAAATAATTCGATATGTCAACTTGGACACTTCAAAAAGTTGTTCGTAAGAAACCACATATCGGAATGTGTGTTCACTGATGAGGCAGACCAAAACAAGTTGTAAACACCTGGTTCAGTGAGCAACCACAATACTTTTGCGGACGACATTTGCCGCCTTCATAAGCTATAAGATGCTTGCCTAAATACCTATGGTGACATTTTCTAGCCAACCCACGATGCACATTTCACGCAAAAAAAAAAAAAAATGATCTGTTTAATTCTGCCACACCTAATAACACTATTTGAGCGGGTTTCAAATGAACGCTTCCTTAACACAGACCAGAAGGCAAATGTTTGCTTAGGGATTACCTAAGGTTCTATAATTATTATTTCACTGGCAAGACATCAACGTGGCTGCTTCTGGGTATTCAGTTTAGTGATTTTTGTGTATTCGTGTGGTTTTGTTTTGTTTGATTTAATTGTGTGCTGATGAAGGTTCTATAGCCGCAACGTTCACGTTTTGTTTATGTTTGTAATACTGTTAATCTCGCTGATCTACTTTTCGTTCAGTTTTATATCTTTCCATGATAGAATTGTTATAAGTGCTACACCTTGGTTAACACACACAAAGAGCAAAGCCACGAGAGATGCAGCGTGTTTTCATAAGTGCTTAAATCGACTTCTAACTGCGTAAATCCTTCCATTCAACTGACAAAGCTGTCCCTAGCCGATACTATGGTAGCAACGTAAGCAGAAAAGATTACTGCATACTATGTTAGGTGTTATGTTATAAATATTATGTATTTTTTTTTAAAAGAATATCGTCTAACGGGAGTCTTCAGCAAATATTCAATATTAACGCTTCTACACTGTCACTTCACGCTGGCTGATAATCATTAGCCTCTCCTAGCGATAACTGACGGCCATAGAAAATGATTATGTGCGACGAGCTCTACTGCTCATGCGTGACATCCGTGCATTGTTTACGTGAGAACGGCGTGGGATTTTCACGTGTGCAAATGTTTCTTCCAGTTCTGTGTCATTATGTCCATTATTCTTCTTTGCGCTTACCAGCTGAAAACTCTGGTTGTTCGTCCACTTCTGGACTGCAGTCCTGTTCCAGAACTTAACTGTGCCTCCGTTTGACTTATCTGACTAATTTGAATGCAGACTGTTGGTTCCTTGCCTCTCAGGCAGATGCACTCCGACTTTAAAGTAAGCTCCCAATTAGTCGACTCTTACGACATGCTTTTGGGTAAGCAGTGGCTCTATTCTTGTCTTCCCTATAACAGGGCCCCGGAACCCACACGGGGATGCCCATTCAAAAGCTTCGAATTCTATTTCAACGTTGGTATACAAGTCTTTCACCTGGACGAGCGCGACAGGAGAGCTTCTTGCTTTCCCCGTGTGGGTTCTAAGGCATGTCGTCGGACCCCTGTTCAATAGCAAGCATGTCGTAAAAAGGCTAGTTTGAAAAATCTCGCGAACAAACAATTAGTCAAGGCATAATCCAGAAATATGCGTACGCAGTAAATCTTGGTAATCTTAGTTTCAGCTTCATAGCAAACGAGTCACCCCATAGTTGCTCCGCTCCTGTGCGAAAGAAAAACACACACAATGTTCGTCGCAATCCCTTGTGGAAATATTGACAGACTGCTGTCTCAGCATATGCCCTAGCATTCACACGCATTAAAAGCATACGGTAGCCATCAGAAGTGCTAACACAAACATATGACATTAAAAATGCAGTTTATCATCAACGGTAGCAGAAGTCGCCAACAGATCAGCAGTTGCGCACACGATCAATATTAATTACATAAGGGCACCACCAATATTGCGGCGACCGACCACGCGCCATTTTCTGAATCTACAGTTCACAACACCACGTTGGTCACAGTCGAAAAAACATTCTAGAGAAAAACATGCTAGATCAGCTAAAGCCAACAGTCGCCACCATAAATGGAGTTTGTCGTTGATGGAAGTAGTCGGGCACGATAAGTTGGCTTTACACAGGTAGAAGCAATAGGTAAGGTATTTCACCACCCTACACGTTGATCGGCTTCCGGTAGCCGTAATAAATACAACAACTCAATTGCTGCTCAAATGAAAGGCATTTTTCATGGGGAAACCCCCCCCCCCCCACACACACAGCTCACAGGGCTGCACCAAGCACGAAACAATAGTTCAGACAGCGAGACCACAGACTACTGTTCATTTGTAGGAATTGCATTAGCAAAGCGCTATCGGAAGCAAAAATAACCCCGAAGCCAAATATTTTACACAGAATCCAGGCTGATGGTAACGGTGGGTAGTGGGGTGTGTGTGTGTGGGGGGGGGGGGCACCAGGGGCAGCTAGAAAAAAAATGTAGCAAAGAGCACAAAACTTATGATTACTCAACAACCCAGAACGGGCGTCATCAGTCGCTTTACATTTGTGGAGCTTCTGAGGGAGAGATCAGAGAATTTGCGGGTCAGTCCGGAGTGCTACAATGATAATCCTTACGAACCAATTTCAAATTAAAAAAAAAAATAATATAAATTCATTTGACATTTCTATTATTAATAACCCCAGAGGTAAATATTTAACGGACAGAGGAGCAGGGGGAGGGGTAAGCTCAAAGGACCTGACTTAACACCCCCCCCCCCCCCCCCTCCCCACGTCACGTTTCTCTGCATCAGAGCAATGTTTGCGGTATGAATAAGCAACAAGCACCGACATTTATTTCTCTCTTGTTTAGATAACTCGCGAAGGACGAGGAGGACATTTTAAAGAATTTTAACACAAGAGCTAGCCGAAGGTTGCCACTGATAACACATAATAAAGAATGATGATGTTTGAATGTAAGTCTGGTGTCACTAGAAGGAACCCGTAAGCAAAGGCGAATCCGACGTATTTCCATTCAAAATTTACTGCAATGAATTGGTCTTCTTCTTCGCGTTCACCGGCTGAAAACTACGGAGGAAAGTTCTGGTTGTTGGTCGACTTCAGAACACCTCAGTTCTGTGTACATGTTTGTTTTACATCTGCAGGATTTCCGTTACAGACGTTGATTATTTAAAAAAAAAAAAAAAAGGGTACCAGGAAATCCGTCATCAAGAGACTGATCTAGAAAAGGTGATGCAGAAGTGCTGCGCCGCACCTGATGATACCCAAGTTTGAGTCCGAAGAAGTCCAGCCCGGTGAACAGGCTCTGTAGCACCAGCGAGGATTCTGAAATACTTTGGGTAGATTCCAACTCCAAATTTTTGCCCAGGCAGCGCCGATAGGCTATTATTTTCGATTTCCAACTGCCAAAGGATTTTTTCTCGTGCGCAACAATGCACACAGGGCGTCCGACCTCACTAACCCAGAGAACAGTGAGAATTACTAGAAGTCCAAGTCCACGTGACAAAAAAATCCCCACCCTTACCGGGGATTGAACCCGCAGCCTCTAGCACTCGAGGCGGACACCATGCCTCAAGACAACGCTGCTCCCCCCTTCTAAAAAAGCAAGCATGCAATCAACAAGCAAACGAACATGCCAACGGCACAAATAAATATCTCCACAAACATCTCAGGCTGGGATCGAAATACAACAGATTCGGCTCTTAGCCAGATATCCCTTATTGACGGTGGTTGCCTGGGTCCGAGAATAACAGATCCCTCCAAAAACTAGCCGGTAATTTGTGGATTCTAATGGAAAGAATCGATGATCTGAACATTTTTCTACACGCAGCGCCATTCAATCCGATGGCCAATATAAGATGCTGGTTGGGATGAGAACAATTTAACAAAAAAAGTGGATATGGGGGTGGGGGGCGGTGGGGGGGGGGGGGGGGGGCTACAGTCATAGGCACACAGTCGTAGAGTCGATAACAGAGACACCGGAAATATGTAAATGTAGTGAACATTAGGCATTTAACTACTCTAGCACTAAAGGAGCAGGAAGAACACGTTGTGACCAAAGGAAAGATTTACTGAAAAAGAGACAGACCAAGACAATGTGAGACGATTCTTGACAGACTTTTCTCGTGGCACTGAAGAGGTGTGAAGGGGTTGGGGGGGGGGGGGGAGGTGGTGGTTCAGTACACAAACAGGTACACGCTGGAATATCGCAAATTGTGCAGAAGCATGACTGCCCACGACAGTCAGCAAGGCACCTGATGACGATGATGAGTACTACGGAACTCAACACGCGCTTTTTTGGTTTTAAATATACGATATAATCGATATAATCTCACATAATAAACTACTTCAAGTCATAAACCAAGAAACAATAGACAGTATGATAATCAAGAGAAGATAGAAATGGCTTGGCCAGGTTATGAGAATGAATCCTGATATACACCAGCCAAAAAAGCTCTCACATGGATACCAGAGGGAAAGAGAAAAAAAAGGGCGCCCAAAAACAACATGGAGACGAACGATGGAAAGTGACCTGAGTGAGGCATCTTTGACAAGGAAAACTGCACGGAAGATTGCACAGGACAGGAAAGCATGGAAAGTCCTCTCTGAAGCCTCATGTGCCACTAGGCATAACGAGAACTGATGATATACGATATACTCTGCTGAACAGTTTGTGTTCTATACGCTTATTATACTAATCCAGCCAGTGTTTCTATTCTACTTCATTTGGAAGCAACTTTTTATTGGTTAAGTAATAGTTTCTGACACATCAAAAATGCAAACAGCCTTGAATGCAGTGTGAGATGCGACAACAAAATTCATAATCTGTTTAAATCACAACTAGTTACTGCCATCGTAAAAGCTAACAGAAGACGATTGTTGGGGTATATGGGATGGCAGATAAAAAAGAGACCTTCTCACCCCCCCCCCCACCCCCTTCATCCAAACAAATGCGCTGTCTAGGCAAAAGAAATAAATAGGAGTGGGCTACAAGGCAGATAAACATGATGATGGAGGAGAAAAACATACACACACGCCCACAAACACTTGGAGACATCCGCTGGAGACAGACCAATCACAGAGATAAACTGAGGTGAGTGCTATCTGCAGCAATGAACAGCAAGGGTTCTGAATGCCAGAGAAGAAGAGGAAAAAAAAACAATTTTTTTTTTTTTAAGTGACTGGCCTGTCTGGGATTAGTAAGTTCGTTAGTCGATCGATTATTCTCATTGCACATCGAACCATTCATTCCATAAATGCTCGGATCCCCTCCTCAGTAAATCTCGCAGCTTCTAGCTGCTGACGACACCAAAGTGTGTTGGTTTCTTATTCTTCTTTGGCTCCTGCATATAGCTTTTGTCTGAATGCATTCCGTTTTAACTTCTTATTCTTAGTCTGGTCATGGTTGCAGATTCAGTCAGTTGGTTCTCGCAAGCGAATTACTTCCCCTGGACCATTTAGTATAGCAGCCTGGTCCATGACTCGTCCGCCCTTTACAGCAGCCTTATCGGGAAACCTAACACCGTACTTATTTCCTTGCACGCCTGTGTACCCTGGCACGACAACCAAACTGATCTTTGTCAACCCCGACCGCTTCAAAGTACATTAACCACTATCATCAGACCCAGCCCGTATCTATCTTCCTGTGCTCTCATCAATCCTGTCTAGGATTGAACGAATCAACTCGTTAATGCAACTCTTTCAGCCAGAAGCAATTCTTCTTGTTTCCCTGGTTTCTATTTATTTAAAAAAAAAAAAAAAAGTAATCTGTCTGGATCCCTACTTTATGTTATCAGTTACAAATGTGCACAATGAATAGAGCACTAGAACAGAAAAAAAGCTTAATGTGAAATGCGCTGTCTCTGCAAGGTCACTAAAAAAAAAAAAAAAGAAAGGTTACGAATACCAGCATTAGGGAGAAAGTTGGAAGAAAACCAGGCCTGGATTATACTGACAGACAAAGATTGAAATGGTTCATCCATCTATTAAGAATGCAGCCAGACCAAACTGCACATGAGACTTTTTACAGCAGACCATCTGGGAGAAAGGCGAGGAAAAGACCAAGAAAGAGACGGATACACTGTGTAGCTCAAACCTGCTAACTGATGAACAAATCCATAACCCAAGCCACCCATGAAGCGAAGGACTAATATAGAAAACCACGACACTAGGCTACAACTGGTATCAGCGAGAAAAAGAAAAAAAAAGAAGAAAAAGAAGAAGAAAAAGAAGAAGAAACAAAAGAAGAAGAAGTAAAAGAAGTCTTGATCAGTTCCACACAAGAAATGAGGAATGTATGTGCCATCTCCACAATGAAGGCTGACAGTAGTGGATACGTGCAGCGGCTGCCGTTCTTGTTGAGGCTACCGATGAGCAGGACCAACTACAGTCTCTTTCCACGGCTTGTTTCTTGAGCTCCTGTCCTTGAGATATGAATCCACTGATCCCTGACTAAGACGATTAACGAAGGTAACTAAAGTTAATGATCCTTTTCTGCGCCCTAAGAATAAAGGGATAGACCTATATTTTACACCAATCGGCACTCATTTAGTGATGTGGTCAGCATCACCCCCGGACGCCTTTACTTCCCAGAAATGTCTCTACTACACAAGAGAGGCTGCGTCGACCTGGGAAGCAACGGTCATTTTTGAAAGAAAGATCTGGAAAAAAAAAAAAAAAAAAAAAAAAAAAGCTCCGCCCCGTCAGAACCCGAACCCAAACCTTGGGATCTGCAGGCGTGCCGTCAGAACCCGAACCCAAACCTTGGGATCTGCAGGCGTGTGTCTAGCCGTTACACTATGGCGGCTCCCTGGTTTACGAAGGTGGGAGAGGGGAGAACACACACAGAAACTGAGCTTGTAGGTTTATACAACGGACCAACATCATGGCATAAGGGCAGTAACCCATTAGTGTTCCGCTCTACTTTTAACTGAAGTCTGAGTCCGAAGAATCTCAGCGCAGTTCACGGATTCAGTAGCGAGGGTTCGGAAACACTTTGGGTAGATTGTTAACTCCACATTTTGCCTAGGCAGCGCCGTTAGGCTACTCTTTTTGATTTCTAACTGCAAAAGGATTTTTTTTTTACGTGCGCAACGATACAGATGCGCATCCGATCTTGACAAAGAACACGTTTTAGGCAGCAGCTTTTCTTTATCGACACAAACCACAAGTGGCAGAGAATCAGGGCCATCGGGAGGGACTTGACAAAGTAAAAGTAAAGATCCCTTTTCACCCCTTAGGCGCGCTGGGCATATGGGAAGAGCATCCATATTTTTACAGACCAATCGGCACTAGGTGGGTAATGTGGTCAGCATTACGCCGGCCGCCTTTACTTTGTCAGGACATACATCCTGGTACCCATTTAAATCTGGGTCGACCTGCGAAGCCCCATACCATGATAAAAATTTGCACAGCCAGCAGTGGGTTTCGATCGCGGTACGTTGGAATTACTGACCACATCACCCATCTTGTGCCGACTGGCCTATACAAATATAGGTCTAGCCCTATATGCCCTATACGCCTTAAGGCGTGGAAAAGGGTCCTTTACTTTACTACTTTTTTTACGTTGGAATTTCGAGTCGCACTCGCAACGCCTAAGCCACGGACGCCGCGGGAGGGACATGAATAACTATAAAATACAGGAATAGGAAAAGTCGATGCGGAAAGAGCCCAATAAATAAATGATGCAACGAAAATAATAACCGCAAATGAAAGTAAAATGAGTAACCATTGTTTAAGTAAAACTATAGTCGGGGATGTAAGTGGAGAGGTCAAGACGTTTGCTTCACAATCTAAAGGTCGTGAACCCTGCGGATCGTTGTCAAAGCTACGGAGATTGTACTTTGGACAACACTTTTGACAGCAGGCATCCCGTTCTGCAGGGATAGACCGAACCATATGGGATAAAAACCAGATACAACGAAGTTGATTCACTGGATTTTAACCTTTTCGTGGTAGTTGTAGAAAGCGATGGCGAACTACTGGACGTTAAAATGTATTAAAAAAACCCACAAGAGCCACAAAATGCTCAGGTTGGTTCTGCAATGTCCTGTAAAGGATACGCAACTAACATTAACGTGTAGAAATAACAGTAACTGTAACGCCAATGGTGATAATAACAGTAATATTTCTAATGTCTTATAGTCAAGAAAACGTTTTTTTTTTTTTACACCGCCCGTCGCGGAAAGAGAACCAAAGTACTAGAAGAATTGTGAAAATTGTTCACTAGCGTCCAAGCCAGCAGTCTCAGGCATCACATTATTCCTGTTTGTTCATCATTCAAAGTTGGGGTTGGGGGAGGGTGGGAGGGGCAACAGAAGTAGTAGTTTAAAAAGATCAAAAAGAATTATTAAAATATGTTACACATCAAAATAAAAACAGACATTTAAAAACGCCAAATTGAAATATTAGAAGATACACACACACACACACACACACACACACACATGTAATAAGGCATATAGGCTAGTTAGTAGCTTCAACAATGACGAAGACAACAACATAATAGCTTTTCTGACTATCACAAATGAACTAAAACAAAACGATAAACAGACGAATGGCTTACTGGCTGGTAGAGGGAAATCAATGCAACAATTAATCACCGAGGGCACACAATCATAATGGAAACTGATTACCCCAATGTTTATGGTTTATGCCTGCGGCAAGGAGTCATTATATTATATACCCGACAGCTAGACCAGCTTTCAAGCTCATGCCTTTTGTAATAAACCTTGGCTTGGCTTGGACTACGCTTTGGCTTACTACCTATTGGCTTTCGCCACGGCTCACTCTCTGGATGTTTACTGCTACAAAACTTGTACTGCTTTAACGTCTAGGGTTGACAACACAAACGCCGCTCAGATTCTTGGTACATTCTGTCAGTTTATTCTGGTCCATTTATTTAACATATTCAAACAATTTTTCACACTTTATCACTCGCGACATACTCCAAAACTAACCATTCACAACATAAAAACGACATCTTCAAATACTACAACCGTCTTTTCTGACTTCTGATGATCGACTGACCAAGGCTAGCTCGGGCTTTCCCTCGCTTCCTCGACTAGGCACAAGTATCTCGTGTTGTCCCTTGTTGCACGGACTTTCTGCTTGCCACTATGTAATCGTGAGGACCATGCAAAGCAGGGTCATTACACCTTAGTTAGTTGGGTATCTTTTACACTTCACAGGACGTTGTGGAACCACCCCCAACATAATAAGACTGTTTGAACCACTTGAATCAATTTTACAGTCAGTGGTTCATAACTCCAGTGTAAACGGCCGGCTCTTTATACCACTGTCGAAATTAACGCAAGCCGATCTGCTGTCAAACCGCCCGCAGCTGGAGTTGAACCGGGTATTTCTTAATTAAAAAACGCGTTGGCAATGCCAAAGCCACAGATGCCGGATATGCCTTAAATTATTTAAATTATCTCATGAGAATGGCTTCGGGCAATAAGGTCTCGCTGTTTACCTCAAGCTTTAAAGGTCGTATGATTGTTTTCAGACGGCGCATTCCGTATCACGGCTGTAACGTTTTCACAAGAGGTATGTCGCTGAAGCTCCTGAGTTCATGTTTTGTGCAGCCCTCTCGGCAAAGTCGACCAACAACTACTCATGGGAAAGATAGTACTGAGCCGGACCGGACAAAACCTGATCCACTCAGTCAAATCAACGTTTCTGAATCCTAAGTCGTCTCTGGTGGTTAAAAAAGCAGAGGTTTGTACTAAAATGCAAAAAAGGTCAGAAGCGTTTGATAAGGCTCGTCAATAAAACGCTGATCTGATACAGTTGATGTAGGGCGTCAGATTTAGTACCGAAGAAAACCGAAACATTTATGCTCACGCCCGAAGTGCAGTATTGGCAAACCCTCACGAAACCAAACTCTCGTTAGCTGAAGCACAAGTACGTGAGTAACAGCTGCATTACACCTGCTGTTATCATATGTGTGTGCCTCTCTCCTTCTCTCTCTCTCTCTCTCTCTCTC
Source organism: Candidula unifasciata (assembly GCA_905116865.2). Classification (NCBI taxonomy): domain Eukaryota; kingdom Metazoa; phylum Mollusca; class Gastropoda; order Stylommatophora; family Geomitridae; genus Candidula; species Candidula unifasciata. The sequence continues at coordinate 573,147 of CAJHNH020003268.1, read as the reverse complement.
TCGCCTTCTCTTTCTCCAGAGTGGTTGCTTGGTCGCCCACCGAGGGGTCTCTCTCCTTCTCTCTCTCTCTCGCCTTCTCTCTCTTAAGAGTGGTTGGTTGGTCGTCCACCGAGGGACACGGCACGGAATTTCGAAACCCCTGCCCAACGACGGCCTTGGTTGTCTCTGAGCGTTTTAACTCATGGAGGGCTGTAATAACAGTCAGCACGCAACCGGAACTATTAGCATCTGAAACGTAATGAACGTGTGTATCAGCTCCAATACACCTGCTGTTATACCATCTCTCTCTCTCTCTCTCTCTCTCTATATATATATATATATATATATATATATATATATATATATATATATATATATATATATATATATATATATATATCTCTTTCTTTCTCTCTCTCTCTCAAACTTTCAGCAGAGAGGCTGGTCGCCTGCTGAGACACAAACCCGTCCTCAATTCCGAAACCCCTTTCGACAACAACAATGGTTTCCAACGCGTTTCCATTCACACACACACACACAAAAAGTTGGAATCCGGAACCGAACTCACATCCCTTCAGAACGCCAAGGACCTGGGCTGACAACCACTTTCCCACGGGGTGTAAAACACTCGACACCGCCACGCAAGCCAGCTTCCAGCAGTAGCTATTCCCGTTAGGTCACTTATCATAGATGACATTCCAGTTAGTACACAACACAATCTGTAATAAACAACACAGGAACCAATAAGTGAAAGTCAACTACAGTTTAATCATTAAGCACTTTCTTGGTCTCAGTACAGTCTTTCTGAAATGGAATGGCAAACACGTGTAGAAAATGCACAGCCCGGACACAAACACACACACATGCACACACACACACACACACACACACATGCACACACCCACACACAGTTCTAAAAACGTGATATCTCTTGTCACTGTCTGGTTGCAAAATAAGAATGGAATCCTATTTCCACGTCTCAGAGCGCAGTGGGTTTTACGTTAGAATGTTATCATCAGCAAGTGCCTTGCCGACTGACGTAGGCGATTATGCCTCTCCACAATCTGCGATCTTCGTCAGCATGTATCCGTTCGGAAGCTGACACCGCCCCGTGCCATGATAAAACGTTTTTAAGAATCGACTAGCACCTCTTTAAAGGGTGATTCACTAGAGAAAACACAGTCTTTCGTCAGGTTATGAATGGTTTGACTCCAAAAGCCTTTGTCTGGACAGACGTAACCTGCAGGGCGGCAGCAGGAGGAGAGAGAAGTTATAATGAGACATCTCATGAGCCCCTTGGCCAAAAACGGGGTTTGGAGGTATTTTATAGATTGAGCTACCCCACCAACTAACTCATCTTCTCTCTATGTAAAGGCAGGAGTAGACAAGTCCTTTCAAGCCATTGACGTATGAAATAAACGGTGCCAGACCTGCACTGTTATCGACTAATCAATTAGTGCACGACAGATGATGCTGTCAACATAGACGCCTTTACCTCCCATGAATTTTTTTGGCAGCCATTTTACCCAGGACTGACTGACCTGGGAGCCTAGGTGACCTAACAAAAATCCACCTGTGTGCGGATTCAACCCCAGGAAAACCATGGCAGGCAGGTGAAGAGTCTGTCACTGCGCTTCCACGGCACACCTTGTACATAGCCAGAGATTCTGCTAATAGTATACAATAGTACGCATTACCGGCACATTTTTAACGCATTTTCCCCAGCACTACTGTAACTGACACTTTGTGGTGCGTAACATCACCTGTTTTTTTTAGACACCTTACGGTGAGTCACCAGCATCAACATCAAGTACCTTGCCGACTGGCATTGGCGATCATGCCTCTCCACAATACACAACTGCGTGTATCATTTCGTGTGCTGACAAATTTCCATGCTATGACAAAAGGCTGTCAAGAACCTTCTCGATCTGTCTTCATCTGTCTCTTTTTCCAGAGATGTTTCCAGTGGTCACAAAATGTTCCAGTTTTCCTCTTTTCAAAATATGACCAAAATATGCTGACTGTCGTTTTCTGATGTTTGTGATAAGTTGTCTTTTAGCACTCGATTCTTTCAAAACGTAGTGGTTGCTCTTCTTAGCTGCCCAATGAATTCTGAGAATTCTTTTGTAAAAACCGCAAGATAGTGTTCGGCTTGTTTTGTTAATTGTCCAGGAATCACAGCTGTATGTTAAAACTGGCTCTATATAGCAAGCGATAATTCTAGTCCTAACCCCCAGTGTCATGGATTTATTGCACAAAATGTTCTTCATTTGATAAAAGGCAGCTCTAGCCTGTCCTGTTCTGTTTCTCTGTGATACATCTTCCATGTGATGTTATCCATGTGCTTAGGTACGTAATTTTCTGAAATTATCATCAACTTACGTTTTTCACTTATTATACATTTAAGCACTATTCTTTTCTTGGAAATAAACATTACTTCTGTCTAACCATTATTCAAACTTTTGGTTTTCCATTATTCAAACTTCTGTCTTTCCATTATTCAAATTGAGGCCTATTTTATCACTTTCTACCACCACAGCCAGCTGTGGTAAGCACTGGAAAAAAAAATTTTTTTCTGGAACAAAAAAGCCGTGGGTATATCTATTTTTTTTTTTTAACACCACCAGAACCCATTGAGCAACTGGACAAAAACAAACCGGCATCGTTTACGTTACACGTTTCTTGCTGCCCATTTTTGCTCTGGCGTGAACTATGACAAAACACTGACATTCTATAAAAAAAATCTATAAGTGTAGTAACTCGGTCATACGAAACGTTTGACCGCAGTGAGGGCCAGCCAGTGTGTGAGTTTGTATGCGCGCAAACATGAATCTGTATATGAACACCAACAAACTGTCACTTTAGCAGCTTGGATGCAATGTTGAATACAGGACAGTTTGAGGGAACAAGATCGATTTCCTTTCACAAACTGAAGGTTCCAGAAGGTGATGAAACAGCAACAGTAAGCCACAACGGCTGTAACAAAAATATCAAAACAAAAATAACAAAAAATATCAAGTATAAATCGTGGATATACTTTCTGGTTATGTTTTAATGAGGCAGCAGAAAGATCTAAGTGCTGAGAAAGTATCAATTATCGTTAACGTACTGGAATCTCAGTTCATCACGGTGCTGGTCATATGGGGGTTGATCATTTCCTTCTTTTTGTTTATACTTATTTTTTGTAACCTTTCCTCCTCCTCCTCCGCCTTCTCTCCCCCCCCCCTCCCCCCCCCCTCGCCTTCCTCTTCGTGCCACCTCCAACTTTAAACTTATTACTTCTTACTGGTTGGCTTCTATTGCCAAACTTTTCAACAAGATGAGGTAAACTTCTTAGTCGCATCTTAAGACATGCATGAGAGGCTACTAATACTATTCTTTGTTTTCCGTAATACACTGGCGACTGGTGGTTTTCAGTCAACCATCAAAGCTATAACAGAACATAACAAAAATATCAAGTATAAATCGTGGATACACATTCTGGTTATGTATCAATGCAGCAACAGAAAGATCTCAGTGCCGAGGAAGTATCTATTATCATTAACGTACTGGAATCTCAGCTGATCACAGTACTGGAAAGTGTCTCGCCAAGGCCTCCTAGTCGCATCTTAAGACATGCATGGGAGGCTTCTAATACTATTCTTTGTTTCCCTTAATACACTGGCGACTAGTGGTTTTCAGGCAGATACCACACATGTCACGTGATATTAAGTAACAACTCACCAGATGCTTGTGACCCAAAAGACCAGACGGGAAATATATTACATCTGAATAAGCCTGAACAAACAAAAGATGAAATATCTCAATACTGTAAAAGTCATTGCCCTATATTGTACAGTGTATGATTCTATGATACACACAGCCTACAATGGAACACTTTTCAGGGCCCTATATCGTGTTAATGCCACCTTGGATGTGTTACATCTAGATTTAGATGTTTTCCTTGCATTTAGATGGCGGTTTTGACGTTTAGATGGTAGATTTTTTTTCTAGATGATTTTCATTTGGAGTGAATTTATCAAATCTAACCTAAGAAACAGGATGAAACTTGACCTCTTTAATGCTATCTTGACAATAAAATTCGGCCTGATAAGAGTAGGACAAATTGAGCCACTTATCAGCTCCCTGACTGGGTTTAAAAGAAACTGGATCAGCTAAAGCAAACCAGAGTCATTTTGGATCTGAAGCTTCAACTTCATCATCCAAGCTAAGTTTATCCTGTGGATCTTGTAAGGCAGACTTCGGTAAAGATGAGGACATGATTCTATAGGGTAAGTCATATCAATTGCTATGTAATTTGTGACTCTTTCCATTTGGATGTTTTTTTTCTAGATGTTTCCCATGCAAATTTATATGTTTTTAGATATTTTTGACTCTGTTTTGGATGTGTGTTTTTTCTGTCAAAGAAAAGTGGCAATACTGGTAACAGGGCAGGAACAAAATCACACAGCAGACACGTCTCCATCTCCTAAACACGAGCCCGCTGTCACATAATGCACGTGACCGCCTGGTTTTAAAGGTGCGATCTGAGGGCAGCAGGTGTCCGGGGATGAAAGGCTATGGGAGCTGGTGTTTCTCAAGGATTCTCTACTGGCTCCTGCATTGGCGAGTCTGTTAGAAAATATGGAGCATGTTTGGTGTATCAAGGGTGCGACAACAGTGTCCGCAGAGTCCCGGTGGGCGATGGAGTATGTCTTGCCATTGAATGTCTCCTGGCGTTTCTGGTCTGGAAATGTGTCGACGTGTGGTTGGGATGTGTTAATCGTCTCTACAGAGACAACGGTGTTTTGATAGTTGCAGTTGTTCTGTGCCACGCCATTCATTTCGATAGCGTTGTACTGACTGAGGCGACGATGGTCAAATGAAACGCTGTAATTCCGAGACATTCTCCTCGCGTCATCCTTATCTAACGTGCAAGAACAGAATATTCTCAGAAACTCAAGTCGGAACTTACGGCCAAAGAGGTAATAGGGCACGATGTTAATAGCTGAGTTCAACAGAACAAGGAAGTTGCCCACCTCGTTGAGGGTAAACCCTGCTGTGGTCGACTCGGAAGCCGGCTGGAAGGCATAAATCATTCGGGATACAAGTGCAGGTCCCTGGCAAAAGAGGAAGATAACGATGACGCCTATAAGCATGATGGTAGTGTCATTTCTGTGCTTTTCTCGAGGATTGATCTCTTTTCCTTTGAGTCTAGACAGATGAACCGCCCGTATGAGAAATGCGTTAAGAATGACCAGTGTAAGAAAGGGGATGCCACAAATGAACAGGAGATACAACCAGGAATGTATCAGCTCGCGAAACAACACACTGTTGCCTAAAGGGGTGGTATGTATTCCGTAGACGGTGATCACCTGGCTGGAGTTGGGCGTCACAGGTAAGGTATCAATGATGGTTCTGTACTCCAGGAAGCGCGGAATGTTAAATGCTACACCCATGATGTATATACTGATGATGACCCTCCTGGCTCGGCTACGCCTGCACATCCGTTCGGCCTTGAACGGGTGGCAGATCATGATGTAACGGTCAACTGTGAACGCCAGGGTCAACCAGATGGACGTGACTTGGAACACCACAGCAGTAGGGTGGACGAAAGGGAACAAGATAGCGTGGAACTGATCGGTTTGTTTCGGGCTGTCTGGATGTTGTGTATCGTTTATGATAATTAGCAGGGTTAGAAACAGCACCAGGGAGTCACAGGCGGCCAGCGCTGCTAAGTAGGTGTACGTACTAGACCGCATTGAGCGCCTTGTTAGTACAGCTATAGACACAGCGTTAGCGATGGTCCCAAGACAGCAGACAATGCTTCCACCAATCCCAATCAGGTAGTACAAGAGCTTCTCCCTATCCTCTTCCATTTCCGATCTGGGGCCTGAATGGCCCCCAAACATGAGCAACAGCTGGTGGAGATCGTCATACAAGACAGTACCATTGGCCATGAGATATTGACTATCCCACTGCAGGGACATGTCAGGTTGTCGTGCCATAGCTACGAGAAGAAGATTTGTCCAGCTCATACCACATGGGTATCCTCCAAGGAGCTGCCCATTACATCACACTGTGAAAATACCACAGTCTTAACCGGGCGCGTATCTTGAGCAGTGCATTGGCAAATCTGAAAATAGAGGATATAGAAATAATGTTAACAATGGTTTAAGTACACAACCAAGAAAAGTTTGAGAAACACTGGTCTACGTCATGGGTTCTGACGCCGCTGGTACTGGGTATATGATGCAACTGTCAGGCCTGTAGAGACCAAGCAGAACTTACTGAGTGCTGTGCTCAAGGTAATACCGGTGGTCATTATTTCCTCGCACATTTCCTGGTACCCATTGTTGACTACGTCGATCTGCCAGGATAAGGACCCCCCCCCCCCCCCCACAGCACTGGGCGTGCTAGATACATAGGGCTAGAGCTCTATTTTTTAGACCAAATGTCACTGGGTGAGGGATGTGGTCGACATCACGCCGGTCGCCTTCACTTTCCTGGACTTTACCTAGTACCCACTTTAAGGGCGAGTCGACATGTGAGCGAAGGCTGTTTCCGAAAAAGCCACGATCTTAGGCCCAAAGGTCAGAGCCTAGCCGCTATACCACAGCGCCCTCTTAGGACAGGCTTCGGATGGAAGATTAGGAGCGTAACCTCCTCACTGACAGGCAAGAAATCTGGCTACCGCGCCACTCCGAGGAAAATAAATAAATGTATTATTGATTGCCAAACAGAAAAACTGCATAGATAAGCCAGCAAAAAAGGGAAAGACTACAAAACGTGAAAAGACAAAATGGCAACAATAGGATTTTTTTTTTTTTTTAAATGTAATCTGCAGATTAGAAATACAAGAAAAAGATTGAAGACAAAAATAGACATTATGAAATCTCATCAAACAGAACGAAAAAAGAACCCAATGAGAATTGCAAAACGGAAAAAAAAAAAAATCAGATGTCATGCGCTAAAAGATCATTTTGTGAAATGAAAAGGGCGAGTGGGAAGAGAGACAGGTAAAATGGAGATGAAGAGATGTGACAGGAAAACATGTATATTAACTTCGAACTTTAAAAAAGATACAAATGACAAAATGACAATAACAGAGTACACAAATCTATGACAACGAAAACGGTGTCAACTTAGAGATCAGACTTGATAATGAAAACGCCAATATTAAAACGGTTTTCAAAAAGATGCAAATGACAAAATGCAGACAATAAAAAGAATTGAATCTATGTTAATTAGCACTTAAAAAAAGTTAGTTGCGTATCCTTTACAAGACGTTGCAGAACCAACCCTAGCATTTGTTTATTTTTTTTTTTTTTGGGGGGGGGGGGGGGGGGGGGGGGGGGGGGGGGGTTGTGGTTTTCCAAATTTACTGTTCAGTGATTTGTCACTGCTCCCTGAACGGTCAGCTTTCAGTACCACTTTCAAAACCAACGCAAGACAAACCGTCCGCAGCTGGGATCGAACCCAGCACTCCGGCACTACGAAGCGCGTTCGCAACGCCTAAGCCACTGATGCCAACAAAAAGCACTAAGATGAGGGACTACCAACACTAGCTAATTAAAATCGTGTCTGCAACAACAGAAATACTGAAATCCATAAAAGTTCTAGGAAAAGTCACGGCAGAGTACTTCAAGAGAAATCTTCAGACACCATCTCAGCAGTCAATCACCTGTTCTGGAAACGGCTAATTCTACGTAAGAATAGCACCAGACGTGTTCGAATAAGATTTCCGGTGTCAAAGACAGAACTTATAAGACATCACAGGGACAGTCTGTTGTTGCCACCAACAAGGACAGCCAAGCGCCGGTAATATGTTTTGACTCACCTACTCGTCAGTGTCAGGGAAAAAAGCAAGAGGACATAATCCTGAAAGGTTGTAGTAATAATAAACGTGCATTATAACGACAAAAGTGCATCCGAAATTGGGGTTTCCGTGGAAGGTTGGTCACGTCGTTTGAATCGGGCTCTGGGGGTCATGGGTTTGACTCCGCCTTCTGTTCACGAGTGCAGATGTTTCAGGGATCATTGAAAGTCGTTGCGGAAGCGAGGGTGTTTCGGAAATCCATGGAACTCGTCACAGAAACTAGAGTGTTTCGGAGATCCAAGAAAGTCGTTGCGGAAGCGAGGGTGTTTCGGAAATCCATGGAACTCGTCACAGAAACTAGAGTGTTTCGGAGATCCAAGAAAGTCGTCACAGAAAATAGGGTGTTTCAGAGATCTATAGAATCCCTCATTGAAGAGAGAGTGTTTCGGAAATCCTTGGAATTCGTCACAATAGCTGGAGTGTTTCGGAGATCCATGAAATTCGTCACAGAAGCTAGGGTGTTTCGGAGATCCACGGAAGCTGTCGCCAGAAGCTAGAGTATTTCAGATACACATGAAAATCGTCACAGAAGCTATAGTGTTTCGGAGATCCACGAAAGTCGTCACATAAGCTAGGGTGTTTTGGATATCCATGAAAGTCGTCCAGGAATTAGAGTGTTTTCGAGATCAACGAAAGTCGTCACAGATGCTAATATTTTCAAGATCCACGAAAGCCGTAACAAAAAATATGGTGTTTCGAAGATCCATGAAAGTCGTCACGGAAATAGAGTGTTTTGGAGATCGATGGAAATCGCCAGGGAAGCTAAAGTGTTTTCGAAATCCACGAAAGCTGGAGTGTTTCGGAGATCCAAGAAAGTCGTCACAGAAAGTAAGGTGTTTCAGAGATCTATGGAATCCCTCATTGAAGCGAGAGTGTTTCGGAAATCCATGGAAGTCGTCACAGAAGCTAGAGTGTTTTGGAGACCCATGGAAGTCGTCACAGAAGCTAGAGTGTTTTGGAGACCCATGGAAGTCGTCACAGAAGCTACAGTATTTCGTGCTTTTTGCAACGCTTCTGATAAATAAATGAAGCCATAAGTGGCAATACCTCGTACATTGAAGACGAACGTATGGCCTTAACTTTTTTCGTCGCAGATAGGTTTTACATTAACTCATTATATTTTTATATAGTGTGTGTGTGTGTGTGCGTGCATACATTCTTTGTTTTTTTTAACACATCACGATATAAACAACAAGCTTCATTTGTTGCTTGTTGTCTGTATCGACATCCTAAAACACCGTTCTGACACATTCCCGCACTTTCCTTTGATGCAGCCAATCGCGCAGTATCTACATGCTCTAAGTGCCCAGCAAAAGTTTACTGACGTTTTCTTCTTTCTTTGCCTAGCAACTGTGAATAATACACATTTCCAGTAACACTGCTTGCTTGGCCTGCTTTGCGAAAAAACAAAATCGTCAAGTTTAACAAGCAGCCTCGAGGGGGGGGGGGGTGGCTCTGGGTTATAATTGAGACTTGGTATTGTGCGTCACATACACATGGCTTAGTGTTGCTTGCCAGCAAGTAGCCCTAAAAAGGATCTTGCAGTGTTGATGCGATCAAAGCAGACAGCCCCAAAATACTGTCCGGACCGACGACAAAGTCGTCTACCGGCGAGCCAGTGGGCGAGCTGATCACCGATGATGCAGTACCACAGGCAATGTTTCTAAATATAGGTCTTACTAGGATTGTGAGACAGTCCTAATTAAGTAATTATAATGTAGCGGCAATAAATAAACGATAACATAAACTGTTTGTGGAACATACGCTCCCTATTTGGTTTTCAGGGTCCCATAGTGGGAAAAACAAGAAGAAGAAGAAGAAGAAGAAGAAGAAGAAGAAGGAGAAGAAGAAGAAGAAGAAGAAGAAGAAGAAGAAGAAGAAGAAGAAGAAGAAGAAGAAGAAGAAGAAGAAGAAGAAGAAGAAGAAGAAGAAGAAGAAGAAGAAGAAGAAGAAAAAGATGAAAAAGAAGAAGAAAAAGAAGAAGACGACGAAGAAGAAGAAGATGATGATGATGATGATGATGATAACGATGAAGAGGGAGGAGAAGAAAAGGAAGATGAAGAAGAAGATGATGATGATAGAAGGGGAGGAGGAGGAGAAGTAAAAGAAGAAGAAGTATAAGGAGCAGCAGCACTCGAGGAGGAGGAGAAGTAAAAGAAGATGAAGTATATGGAGCAGCAGCACATGAGGAGGAGAAGAAGAATTAACAAAAGACTACAACATACTAGAATATTTTTAAAAATCTGAAAGGATTCACTAAAATAACCACAGCTGTTGGTGTAGTTTAGCTTCAGTGTGGAAACAATAGCGGATGCGACACGCACGAACAGATCATGAAGCCGCTGTACGCATGGCATGCAGGTGTAACCTAGCCAATGCAGAGCTGAGTCCAAGAGAGTGGCATGGGGTATAACAGACAAATCCACAACAGTCGGCACCAACAGTTGTCCTTCTTATTCTCCTGCCTTTCTAACCCCCAATGGAGCATAGGCCTGCAACTGAATGGAGCCAAGTCGCCCTATCCTTCGCTATCGCATGCAGCTCTCTATATGTTTTCTCAACCTTTCTAACCTCACTCTCTTGTTTCCTTTTCCGTTTTTTTTGTTTTTTTGGAGGGGGGGGGGGGGGGGTCTTCTCATCTATATTCCCCTGTAGGTTCCAGTGCAAAGGCATTCTAGTTATACTGTTCTCATGTGTTCTCAGCGTGTGTCTTTTTTCACCTCTTGGCCCATTGGAACTGAACTATTAAATAAGAAAGAAACAATATGCTAAGTAGGCTGGCTCTGTGTTTCCAGTTGGTCAGTTCTAAATAAAATGGCTTATCCATCGACACTACAAATATCTACAAAAGGTTTCTGACCATACTCCAATACTGGAACACCACCCACCCCCCCCCCCTCCCCCCGTGCTCCGAGCTGTAACAAAACTTCCATCACTATAGGCTATCCCCGTGTGGGTTCCGGGGCCCTGTTGTAGGGAAAACAAGAAGAGACCCACTGCCTGCCCAAAAGCATGGCGTAACAGTCGACTAACTGGGAGCTACCATTAAAGTCGTAGTGCATCTGCCTGAGAGGCAAGGAACAAGGAGTCTGCATACAAATAAGTCATATCTGTAAAACGGATGCACACGCAACACTCAGGTTCTGGAACAGGACTGCAGTCCAGAAGTGCGTGAACAACCAGAACTTTCCGCCAAAGTTTACAGCTGGTGAAACACAGAAGAAGAAGAAGAAAGAACAAGTATAAGAAGAAGAAGAAGAAGAAGAAGAAGAAAGAAGAAGAAGAAGAAGAAGAAGGAAGAAGAAGGAGAAGAAGAAGAAGAAGAAGAAGAAGAAGAATTGAAGAAGAAGAAAAAAGAAGATAAAGAGAGAAAAAGAAGAAGAAGAAGAAAGAAGAAGAAGAAGAAGAAGAAGAAGAAGAAGAAAGAATAAGAAGAAGAAGAAGAAGAAGAAGAAGAAGAAGACGAAGAGAGGACGAAAGAAGAAGAAGAAGAAAGAAGAAAGAAGAGAAGAAGAGGAGAAGAAGAAGAAGAAGAAGAAGAAGAAGAAGAAGAAGAAGAAAGAAGAAGAAGAAGAAGAAGAAGAAGAAGAAGAAGAAGAAGAGAAGAAGAAGAAGAAGAAAGAAGAAGAAGAAGAAGAAGAAGAAGAAGAAGAAGAAGAAGAAGAAGAAGAAAGAAGAAGAAGAAGAAGAAGAAGAAAGAAGAAGAAGAAGAAGAAGAAGAAAGAAGAAGAAGAAGAAGAAGAAGAAGAAGAAGAAGAAGAAGAAGAAGAAGAAGACGAAGAAGAAGAAGAAGAAGAAGAAGAAGAAGAGAAGAAGAAGAAGAAGAAGAAGAAGAAGAAAAGAAGAAGAGAAGAAGAAGGGAAGAAGAAGAAGGAAGAAGAAGAGAAGAAGAAGAAGAAGAGAAGAAGAAGAAAGAAGAAGAAGAAGAAGAAGACACCCTAAGAAGAGAAGAGAAGACGAAGAGAAGAAGAAGAAGAAGAAGAAGAAGAAGAAGAAGAAGAAGAAGAAGACCAGGAAGAAGAGCAGAAGAAGAAGAAGAAGAAGAAGAAGAAAGAAGAAGAAGAAGAAATAAGAAGAAGAAGAAGAAGAAGAAGAGGAAGAAGAAGAGAAGAAGAAGAAGAAGAAGAAGAAGAAGAAGGAAGAAGACAAAGAAGAAGAAGAAGAAGAAGAAGAAGAGAAGAAGAGAAGAAGAAAGAAGAAGAAGAAGAAGAAGAAGAAGAAGAAGAGAAGAAGAAGAAGAAGAAGAAGAAGAAGAAGAAGAAGAAGAAGGAAGAAGAAGAAGAAGAAAGAAGGAAGAAGAAGAAGAAGAAGAAGAAGAAAGAAGAAGAAAGAAGAAGAGAAGAAGAAAGAAGAGAATGAATGAAGAAGAAGAAGAAGAAGAAGAAAGAAGAAGAAGAGAAGAAGAAGAAGAAGAAGAAGAAGAAGAAGAAGAAGAAGAAGAAGAAGAAGAAGAAGAAAAAGAAGATTATACGCTAGAATTGTAACAGAATTATCATCATTCTACGCCGCAGCTGTAACAACAACACAGTTTCTTATTCGAAGATGGAGCTATAACGACACGTTTTTCATGTTACACTCAGTTTAACAAACGGTTTCTCGTTATACACTGCAATCACCTCGTGCAACGCACGACGATACAGCGAAAAGATTTCTCAACTGTCTGAGATGATTGCGACAACTACATATACTTCACCTAAAGTCATAAAAAAAAGATTCCAGCCACATAAGACATCCATCCTTTCCTATTATTGCTCCCCCCCCCCCCACCCACCCCGCTGGTCTGTAAAATGACGATACTCTACAAGCTTATGTTGTATATAG
>CAJHNH020003268.1:460346-560472 GCA_905116865.2 Candidula unifasciata | reverse complement strand
ACTGCCCAACGACGGCCTTGATTGTCTCTGAGCGTTTTAACTCATGGAGGGCTGTAATAACAGTCAGCACGCAACCGGAACTATTAGCAGCTGAAACGTAATGAACGTGTGTATCAGCTCCAATACACCTACTGTTATACCATCTCTCTCTCTCTCTCTCTCTCTCTCTCTCTCTCTCTCTCTCTCTCTCTCGCTCTCTCTCTTTATTTCTCTATCTCTTTCTTTCTCTCTCTCAATCTGTGACTTTCAGCAGAGAGGCTGGTCGCCTGCTGAGACACAAACCCGTCCTGAATTCCGAAACCCCTCTCGACAACAACAATGGTCTCCAACGCGTTTCCATTCACACACACACAAAAAGTTGGAATCTGGAACCGAACTCACATCCCTTCAGAACGCCAAGGACCTGGGCTGACAACCACTTTCCCACGGGGTGTAAAACACTCGACACCGCCACGCAAGCCAGCTTTCAGCAGTAGCTATTCCCGTTAGGTCACTTATCATAGATGCCATTCCAGTTAGTACACAACACAATCTGTAATAAGCAACACAGAAACCAATAAGTGAAAGTCAACTACAGTTTAATCATTAAGCACTTCCTTGGTCTCAGTACAGTCTTTCTGAAATGGAATGGCAAACACGTGTAGAAAATGCACAGCCCGGACACAAACACACACACACACGCACACACACACACGCGCGCGCGCGCACGTACACACACACACACATGCACACACCCACACACAGTTCTAAAAACGTGATCGCTCTTGTCACTGTTTGGTTGCAAAATAAGTATGGAATCGTATTTCCACGTCTCAGTGCGCAGTGGTTTTACGTTAAAAAGTTATCATCAGCAAGTGCCTTACAGCCTTGCCGACTGATGTAGACGATTATGCCTCTCCACAATCTGCGATCTTCGTCAGCATGTATCCGTTCGGAAGCTGACACCGCCCCATGCCATGATAAAAAGTTTTTAAGAATCGACTAGTACCTCTTTAAATGGTGATTTACTAGAGAAAACACAGCCTTTCGTCAGGTTATGAATGGGTTGACTCCAAAAGCCTTTGTCTGGACAGGCGTACCCTGCAGGGCGGCAGCAGGAGGAGAGAGAAGTTATAATGAGACATCTCATGAGCCCCTTGGCCAAAAACGGGGTTTGGAGGTATTTTATAGATTGAGCTACCCCACCAACTAACTCATCTTCTCTCTATGTAAAGGCAGGAGTAGACAAGTCCTTTCAGTGCCAGACCTGCACTGTTATCGACCAATCAATTAGTGCACGACAGATGATGCTGTCAACATAGACGCCTTTACCTCCATTGAATTTTGTTGGCAGCCATTTTACCCAGGACTGACTGACCTGGGAGCCTAGGTTACCTAACAAAAATCCACCTGGGTGCGGATTCGACCCCAGGAAAATGTGGCGGGCAGGTGAAGAGTCTGTCACTGCGCTTCCACTGCACCCCTTGTACATAGCCAGAGATTCTGCTAATAGTATACAATAGTACGCATTACCGGCACCTTTTTAACGCATTTTCCCCAGCACTACTGTAACTGACACTTTGTGGTGCGTAACATCACCTGTTTTTAGACACCTTACGGTGAGTCACCATCATCAACATCAAGTACCTTGCCGACTGGCGTTGGCGATCATGCCTCTCCACAATACACAATTGCGTGCATCAGTTCGTGTGCTGACAAATTTCCATGCTATGACAAAAAGCTGTCAAGAATCTTCTCGTTCTGTCTTCCTCTGTATCTTTTTCCAGAGATCTTTCTAGTGGTTACAAAATGTTCCAGTTTTCCTCTTTTCAAAATATGATGACTGTCATTTTCTGATGTTTGTGATAAGTTGTCTTCGAGCACTCGTCTCTTTCAAAACGTCATGGTTGCTCTTTTTAGCTGTCCAATGAATTCTGAGGATTCTTTGTTGCAAAACCGCATCTCCGATGCCTCAAGATAGTGTTCGGCCTGTTTATTAATTGTCCAGGATTCACAGCTGTATGTTAAAACTGGCTCTATATCATCATCATTCAGTAGCATGTCCCTCGTGGAACCTCGCTGCCATAACAACCCTCCGGAAAACCTTCCTATCATGAGCAAGATGTCCTGCGTCTGATACACCCATCTGGAGATCATCTGCCACATCCTGCACCCATCTTCTCCTTGGCCTTCCTCTTCCTCTCTTCCCAGGCATATACCCCTCCATTATTGTTCTCTCTAGACTTCCATGACGTTTCAAGTGACCAAAATTTTTCAATTTTCTTTGTTTTATTGTCTTTACTAGCCAACCCTCTTCAATATTCAGCTCTTGAAGTATGGATGCATTTGTTCTTTTCTTTACCCAAGATATTCTTAGAACCTGTCTGTAACATTTATATTCAAATGCATTTATGCGGGCTCTATATAGCAAGCGATAATTCTAGTCCTAACCTCCAGTGACATGGATTTATTGCACAAAATGTTCTTCATGTGATAAAAGGCAGCTCTAGTCTGTCCTGTTCTGTTTCTCTGTGATACATCTTCCATCTTATGTTATCCATGTGCCCAGGCATCTAACTGTAAAATTATCATAAACTAGCGTCTTTGACTTTTATTATACATTTAGGCACTATTCTTTTCTTGGAAATAAATATTACTTTTGTTTTCCCATTACTCAAACTTCTGCCTTTCCATTATTCAAACTTCTGTCTTTCCATTATTCAAACTGAGGCCTATTCTATCACTTTCTACCACTACAGCCAACTGTGGTGAGCACCGAAAACACACCCCCCCCCCCCCACCAACCTAAACAAAAAAGCCCTGGGCATATCTACTATTTTTGTTATTACACTAATCAGAACCCGATGAGTAACTGGACAAAAACAAACCGGCATCGTTTACGTTACACGTTTCTTGCTGCCCATTTTTGGTCTGGGATGAACTATGACAAAACACTGACATTCTAAAAAAAATATATATATAAGTGTAGTAACTCGGTCATACGAAACGTTTGACCGCAGTGAGGGCCAGTGTGTGAGTTTGTATGCGCGCAAACATGAATCTGTATATGAACACCAACAAACTTTCACTTTAGCAGCTTGGATACAATGTTGAATACAGGACAGTTCGAGGGAACAAGATCGATTTCCTTTTACAAACTGAAGGTTCCAGAAGGTAATGAAACAGCAACAGTAAGCCACAAAGGCTGTAACAAAAATATCAAAACAAAAATAACAAAAAATATTAAGTATAAATCGTGGATACACTTTCTGGTTATGTTTTAATGAGACAGCAGAAAGATCTAAGTGCTGAGAAAGTATCTATTATCGTTAACGTACTGGAATCTCAGTTCATCACGGTGCTGGCCATTTGGGGGTTGATCATTTCCTGCTTTTAATTTATACTTATTTTTTGTAACCTTTCCTCCTCCTCCTCCGCCTTCTCCCACCCCACCCCCTTCGCCTTCCTCTTCGTGCCACCTCCAACTTTAAACTTATTACTTCTTATTGGTTGGCTTCTATTGCCAAACTTTTCAACAAGATGAGGTAAACAGTCTGTTGTGAAGGCTTCTTAGTCGCATCTTAAGACATGCATAGGAGGCTAGTAATACTATCCTTTGTTTTCCGTAATACACTGGCGACTAGTGGTTTTCAGTCAACCATCAAAGCTATAACAAAACATAACAAAAATATCAAGTATAAATCGTGGAGACACATTCTGGTTTGGTATCAATGCAGCAACAGAAAGATCTCAGTGCCGAGGAAGTATCTATTATCGTTAACGTACTTCAATCTCAGTTTATCACAGTACTGGAAAGTGTCTCGCCAAGGCCTCCTAGTCGCATCTTAAGACATGCATGGGAGGCATACTATTCTTTGTTTCCCGTAATACACTGGCGACTAGCGGTTTTCAGGCAGATACCACACATGTCACGTGATATTAAGTAACAACTCACCAGATGCCTGTGACCCAAAAGACCAGACGGGAAATATATTACATCTGAATAAGCCTGAACAAACAAAAGATGAAATCTCAATATAGTCAAAGTCATTGCCCTATATAGTACAGTGTGTGATTCTATGATACACAAAGGAACACTTTTCAGGGCCCTATATCGTGTTAATGAGAACAAGTGTCAGGCAGTGTTGCCACTTTGGATGTGTTACATCCAGATTTAGATGTTTTCTTTGCATTTAGATGGCGGTTTTGACGTTTAGATGGTAATTTTTTTCCAGAAAATTTTCAATTGGAGTGAATTTATCAAATCTAACCTAAGAAACAGGATGAAACTTGACCTCTTTAATGCTATCTTGACAATAAAATTCGGCCTGATAAGAGTAGGACAAATTGAGCCACTTATCAGCTCCCTGACTGGGTTTAAAAGAAACTGGATCAGCTAAAGCAAACCAGAGTCATTTTGGATCTGAAGCTTCAACTTCATCATCCAAGCTAAGTTTATCCTGTGGATCTTGTAAGGCAGACTTCGGTAAAGATGAGGACATGATTCTATAGGGTAAGTCATATCAATTGCTATGTAATTTGTGACTCTTTCCATTTGGATTTTTTTTCTAGATGTTTCCCATGCAAATTTAAATGTTTTTAGATATTTTTGACTCTGTTTTGGATGTGTGTGTTTTTTTTTTTTTTTGGTCAAAGAAAAGTGGCAACACTGGTAACAGGGCAGGAACAAAATCACACAGCAGACACGTCTCCATCTCCTAAACACGAGCCCGCTGTCACATAATGCACGTGACCGCCTGGTTTTAAAGGTGCGGTCTGAGGGCAGCAGGTGTCTGGGGATGAAAGGCTATGGGAGCTGATGTTTCTCAAGGATTCTCTACTGGCTCCTGCATTGGCAAGTCTATTAGAAAATATGGAGCATGTTTGGTGTATCAAGGGTGCGACAACAGTGTCCGCGGAGTCGCGGTGGGCGATGGAGTATGTCTTGCCATTGAATGTCTCCTGGCGTTTCTGGTCTGGAAATGTGTCGACGTGTGGTTGGGATGTGTTAATCGTCTCTACAGAGACAACGGTGTTTTGATAGTTGCAGTTGTTCTGTGCCACGCCATTCATTTCGATAGCGTTGTACTGGCTGAGGCGACGATGGTCAAATGAAACGCTGTAATTCCGAGACATTCTCCTCGCGTCATCCTTATCTAACGTGCAAGAACAGAATATTCTCAGAAACTCAAGTCGGAACTTACGGCCAAAGAGGTAATAGGGCACGATGTTAATAGCTGAGTTCAACAGAACAAGGAAGTTGCCCACCTCGTTGAGGGTAAACCCTGCTGTGGTCGACTCGGAAGCCGGCTGGAAGGCATAAATCATTCGAGATACAAGTGCAGGTCCCTGGCAAAAGAGGAAGATAACGATGACGCCGATAAGCATGATGGTAGTGTCATTTCTGTGCTTTTCTCGAGGATTGATCTCTTTTCCTTTGAGTCTAGACAGATGAACCGCCCGTATGAGAAATGCGTTGAGAATGACCAGCGTAAGAAAGGGGATGCCACAAATGAACAGAAGATACAACCAGGAATGTATCAGCTCGCGAAACAACACACTGTTGCCTAAAGGGGTGGTATGTATTCCGTAGACGGTGATCACCTGGCTGGAGTTGGGTGTCACGGGTAAGGTATCAATGATGGTTCTGTACTCCAGGAAGCGCGGAATGTTAAAAGCTACACCCATGATGTATATACTGATGATGACCCTCCTGGCTCGGCTACGCCTGCACATCCGTTCGGCCTTGAACGGGTGGCAGATCATGATGTAACGGTCAACTGTGAACGCCAGGGTCAACCAGATGGACGTGACTTGGAACACCACAGCAGTAGGGTGGACGAAAGGGAACAAGATAGCGTGGAACTGATCGGTTTGTTTCGGGCTGTCTGGATGTTGTGTATCGTTTATGATAATTAGCAGGGTTAGAAACAGCACCAGGGAGTCACAGGCGGCCAGCGCTGCTAAGTAGGTGTACGTACTAGACCGCATTGAGCGCCTCGTTAGTACAGCTATAGACACAGCGTTAGCGATGGTCCCAAGACAGCAAACAATGCTTCCACCAATCCCAATCAGGTAGTACAAGAGCTTCTCCCTATCCTCTTCCATTTCCGATCTGGGGCCTGAATGACCCCCAAACATGAGCAAAAGCTGGTGGAGATCGTCATACAAGACAGTACCATTGGCCATGAGATATTGACTATCCCACTGCAGGGACATGTCAGGTTGTCGTGCCATAGCTACGAGAAGGAGATTTGTCCAGCTCATACCACATGGGTATCCTCCAAGGATCTGTCCATTACATCACACTGTGAAAATACCACAGTCTTAACCGGGCGCGTATCTTGAGCAGTGCATTGGCAAATCTGAAAATAGAGGATACGGAAATAATGTTAGCAATGGTTTAAGTACACAACCAGAATTACTATGTACACAAAGTTAACTCTTTCTGCGAGAGCAACGTACGGGGAGTTAGTCTTTCCCATTGGGCCTAGGGCCGCGTATAGGGCAGAGGTTATAGATCACCATGTCTGGAGTTTCACTGGGACCTGCCTATGGTTTGGTTTCTCTCTAGATTGGCTTAAGTATGTTGATCTACGTCCCTACAAGCCACCATCGTAAAACATCCTCTGTTTTGGAATAAGATTTCTAGCTTTAAATTGAGGATAGTTAGTAATTTCTCTTGAGCCTAGGGGAGCGCATAGGGCAGGGGTCATATCTCTCCATGTCTGGCGGTTCGTTGCCACCAGTTTTAAGTCTTGGATGTTCATGAGGCTCATGGTTGAGCCTTCCCTGATGATGGTTCTACGTAGAGACTTTCTTGATCATCCCCGTTTTTTTTTCCCTTACGGTGCTCAAACGAGGGCTTGACGGGGAAGTCTTGTCTTATCCTTTCTAGATGCATGGCTGATAAAAAAAATTGCACGGTGTGTAAGTTAAGTAAAGATCCCTTTTTACGCCATTTAGGCGCATTGGGCATATGGGAAAAGCACCCATATTTTTACAGACCAATCGGCACTAGGTGAATAATGTGGTCAGCATTACGCCGGCCGTCTTCACTTCCCCAGGTCACACATCCTGGTACTCAGTTTAGGCTGGGTCAACCTGTGTCGACCCATACCATGATCAAAATCGGCACTACACGGTGTGTACTCAGCTTTTATTTCCGTAGGTCTCCATAAATGCATGCTGTTTTTACTGCATGGTTTTAATTTCGATAAGAAATTCGATAAGAAACATACTACAGACACCTGGCGAGATATTGTAACAGGTAACAGTGTAAATGAGGCCGTCTTTGGTAGTTACAAACCCCGATTACAGACCCCCCTTCCCCACCCCCTGGGGGTAGGAATGTTACATGCGTGTCGAACAAACGCTTCTGACTGACTGACTGACTTTCTACCCCACCAGGACATCACACAAGCGATAAACACCCGATGACACAAAGTGTCACCATGTGGATGATGATCACCATGGAGAGGTCCCAGAAACCGCGTTCAGACAATTGGCCATATTGATGGCCTGCCTATATTGCGGCTTCTAGCAAAAGCCAGAGTGGGGCTTCAAATAACAAAAAATTACGTCCTAAGAAGGACGTAAGGAATATACACGGTACTTAAAGGTTTAAATAGCATTTTTATGTGCTTTCTACCCCAAACAGGAAATCCCAAGTCACGGGACAGTCTAATATTTCAGCGAGTGGTAGATAGGCTGGATGCAACCGTGGGAACTAGTCTGCATGAAGTCGTGGGACATAAGCTACACTCTCTTGTGGGACGTAGGTAGGTTGAGGTTAGGGCCAGTTCTAGATGTTTTGGGGTTGTTAAAAGCATCAGAAAGCCGAGAAACCTAGTCTTACTACCGTCTAAGATGTTAGACTGTTCTGTGACGTCAGCTGGCGTAGGATATTACAAAATTTTTTTTAAAGACGATCACGTGCATGCTTACAATTCTGGAAATCTTAAAAGATTTGTGTGTGTGTGTGTATCCGACGACCTTAGGGGGTAAAAATTAGTGAACGCGTTTCACAACCTTCAGTTGGGGCGTAGACACAAAGAAAAACATAGAGGTGAGGAGCCTCAACCAACTTACAATTTCTTGAGTGGAATGAGGCGTCAGCCTCCTTTAAGAAAGCAATTATTATTATTATTACCATCATCATTATTGTCACGTGCTGAATAGTGAATGGAAACAAAAATATTTTCGGGGAAAAGAAAAAACACACACAATGATATTTGCAAATTGTATGCGGCTTGTTCGGACGACGGCTGAGCTCCTTCCCCTTTTCCATCCCCTCCACACAAATTATTGCAGGTCAGTTGGTCATGTCTCCTCTAAAAATGTTAGGGAGGATTCAAAGTGTTCACGACAGTGTTTCGTTAAACTCTGCGCCGCGGCGCCCCGGAAAGTCGCGACCTCTTCACAGGGTCGCCGCAAAATATTGTAAAAGCTTCATAATTACCTTAACCAAGACACCAACAGTCAAAATTTTACTTAGGTTAGGGCGCCGTGGAATTTTTTTTTTAATTAAAAAAAAAAAAAGGCGCCGCGACCAAGAAAAGTTTGAGAAACACTGGCCTACATCATGGGTTCTGACGCCGCTGGTACTGGGTATATGATGCAACTGCCTGTAGAGACCACGCAGAACTTACTGAGTGTTGTGCTTAACGTAATACCGGTGGTCATTATTTCCTCGCACATTTCCTGGTACCCATTTTTGACTGCGTCGATCTGCAGGGATAAGGACCCCTTTTCCCCCACATCACTAGGCGTGCTAGACACATAGGGCTAGAGCTCTATTTTATAGACAAATTGTTATTGGGTGAGGGATGTGGTCGACATCACGCCGGTCGCCTTTACTTTCCTGGACTTTACCTAGTACCCACTTTAAGGGCGAGTCGACATGTGAGCGAAGGCCGTTTCCGAAAAAGCCACGATCTTAGGCCCAAAGGTTAGGGCCCAGCCGCTATACCACAGCGCCCTCTAAGCACAGGCTTCAGGTGGAAGATTGGGGGCGTAACCTCCTCACTGACAGGCAAGAAATCTGGCTACCGCGCCACTCCGAGGAAAATAAATAAATGTATTTTTGATTGCCAAACAGAAAAACACACAGATAAGCCAGCAAAAAAGGGAAAGACTACAAAACGTGAAAAGACAAAATGGCAACAATAGGATTTAAAAAAAAAAAATGTAATCTGCAGATTAGAAATACAAGAAAAAGTTTGAAGACAAAAATAGACATTATGAAATCTCATCAAACAGAACGAAAAAAGAACCCAATGAGAATTGCAAAACGAAAAAAAAAAAAAAAATCAAATGTCATGCGCTAAAAGATCATTTTGTGAAATGAAAAGGGCGAGGGGGAAGAGAGACAGGTAAAATGGAGATGAAGAGATGTGACAGGAAAACATGTATATTAACTTCGAACTTTAAAAAAGATACAAATGACAAAATGACAATAACAGAGTACACAAATCTATGACAGCGAAAACGGTGTCAACTTAGAAATCAGACTTGATAATGAAAACGCCAATATTAAAACGGTTTTCAAAAAGATGCAAATGACAAAATGCAGACAATAAAAAGAATTGAATCTATGTTAACTAGCACTTTAAAAAAGTTAGTTGCGTATCCTTTACAGGACGTTGCAGAACCAACCCTAGCATTTTTTTTTTTTTTTTTTTGTGTGATTTTTTCAAATTTACTGTTCAGTGATTTGTAACTGCTCCCTGAACGGTCAGCTTTCCGTACCACTTTCAAAACCAACGCAAGACAAACCGTCCGCAGCTGGGATCGAACCCAGCACACCGGCATTACGAAGCGCGTTCGCAACGCCTAAGCCACTGATGCCGACAAAAAGCACTAAAATGAGGGACTACCAACACTAGCTAATTAAAATCGTGTCTGCAACAACAGAAATACTGAAATCCATAAAAGTTCTAGGAAAAGTCACGGCAGAGTACTTCAAGAGAAATCTTCAGACACCATCTCAGCAGTCAATCACCTGTTCTGGAAACGGCTAATTCTACGTAAGAATCTCACCAGACGTGTTCGAATAAGATTTCCGGTGTCAAAGACAGAACTTATAAGACATCACAGGGATAGTCTGTCGTTGCCACCAACAAGGACAGCCAAGCGCCGGTAATATGTTTTGACTCACCTACTCGTCAGTGTCAGGGGAAAAAGCAAGAGGACATAATCCTGAAAGGTTGTAGTAATAATAAACCCAGCCCACAGGTAAAAGTGCATTATAACGACAAAAGTGCATCCGAAATTGGGGTTTCCGTGGAAGGTTGGTCACGTCGTTTGAATCGGGCTCTGGGGGTCATGGGTTTGACTCCGCCTTCTGTTCACGAGTGCAGATGTTTCAGGGATCCTTGAAAGTCGTTACGGAAGCAAGGGTGTTTCAGAGATCCATGGAATCCCTCACTGAAGCGAGGGTGTTTCGGAAATCCATGGAACTCGTCACAGAAACTAGAGTGTTTCGGAGATCCAAGAAAGTCGTCACAGAAAGTATGGTGTTTCAGAGATCTATAGAATCCCTCACTGAAGAGAAAGTGTTTCGGAAATCCATGGAATTCGTCACAGAAGCTAGAGTGTTTCGGAGATCCATGAAATTCGTCACAGAAGCTAGGGTGTTTCGGAGATCCACGGAAGCTGTCGCCAGAAGCTAGAGTATTTAGGCTACACATGAAAATCGTCACAGAAGCTATAGTGTTTCGGAGATCCATAAAAGTCGTCACATAAGCTAGGGTGTTTTGGATATCCATGAAAGTCGTCCAGGAATTAGAGTGTTTTCGAGATAAACGAAAGTCGTTACAGAAGCTAATATTTCCAAGATCCACGAAAGCCGTAACAAAAAATATGGTGTTTCGAAGATCCATGAAAGTCGTCACAGAAATAGAGTGTTTTGAAGATCGATGGAAATCGTCAGGAAAGCTAAAGTGTTTTCGAGATCCACGAAAGCTAAAGTGTTTCGGAGATCCAAGAAAGTCGTCACAGAAAGTAGGGTGTTTCAGAGATCTATGGAATCCCTCATTGAAGCGAGAGTGTTTCGGAAATCCAAGGAAGTCGTCACAGAAGCTAGAGTGTTTTGGCCTGCAACTGAATGGAGCCAAATCGCTCTATCCTTCGCTATCGCATGCACCTCTCCATATGTTTTCTCAATCTTTCTAACCTCACTCTCTTGTTTTTTTTTGGGGGGGGGGGGAGGGGGGGGGGGGGGTCTTCCTCTATCTATATTCCCCTTTAGGTTCCATTGCAAAGGCATTCTAGTTATGCT
Source organism: Candidula unifasciata (assembly GCA_905116865.2). Taxonomy (NCBI): domain Eukaryota; kingdom Metazoa; phylum Mollusca; class Gastropoda; order Stylommatophora; family Geomitridae; genus Candidula; species Candidula unifasciata. Next base: position 549,212 of record CAJHNH020003268.1, on the reverse strand, counting down.
GTTCTCATGTGTTCTCAACGTGTGTCTTTTTTCACCTCTTGGCCCATTGGAACTGAACTATTATATAAAAAAAAAATAATATGCTAAGTAGGCTGGTTCTGTGTGTCCAGTTGGTCAGTTCTAAATCAAACGGCTTAACCATCGACACTACAAATATCTACAAAAGGTTTCTGACCATACTCCAATACTGGAACACCCCACCCCCCCCCCCCCCCCAACCCCTCGGTGCTCCGAGCCGTAACAAAACGTCCATCACTATACGCTATCCCCGTGTGGGTTCCGGGGCCCTGTTGTAGGGAAAACAAGAACAGACCCACTGCCCACCCCAAAAGCATGGCGTAACAGTCGACTAACTGGGAGCTACCATTTAAGTCGTAGTGCATCTGCCTGAGAGGCAAGAAACAAGGAGTCTGCATACAAATAAGTCATATCTGTAAAACGGATGCACACGCAACACTCAGGTTCTGGAACAGGACTGCAGTCCAGAAGTGCGTGAACAACCAGAACTTTCCGCCAAAGTTTACAGCTGGTGAACGAGAAGAAGAAGAAGAAGAAGAAGAAGAAGAAAGAAGAAGAAGAAGAAGAAGAAGAAGAAGAAGAAGAAGAAGAAGAAGATAAGAAGAAGAAGAAGAAGAAGAAGAAGAAGAAGAAGAAGAAGAAGAAGAAGAGGAAGAAGAAGAAGTAGAAGAAGAAGAAGAAGAAGAAGACGAGAAGAAGAAGAAGAAGAAGAAGAAGAAGAAGAAGAAGAGAAAGAAAAGAAGAAGAAGAAGAAGAAGAAGAAGAAGAAGAAGAAGAAGAAGAAGAAGAAGAAGAAGAAGAAGAAGAAGAAGAAAAAGAAGAAAGAAAAAGAAAAGAAAAAGAATAGAAGAAAAAGAAGAAGAAAAAGAAGAAAGAAGAAAGAAGAAGAAGAAGAAGAAAAAGAAGAAGAAGAAGAAGAAGAAAGACGAAGAAGAAAGAAGAATAAGAAGAAGAAGAACGAAGAGAAGAGATATTACCCTAGAAACTGTAACAGAATTATCATCATTCTACGCCGCAGCTGTAACAACAACACACTTTCTAATTTTAAGATAGAGCTATAACGACACGTTTTTCATGTTACACTCAGTTTAACAAACGGTTTCTGTTATACACTGCAATCAACTGTGCACCCGAGATACAGCGAAAGATTTCTACCTTCTGAGATGATTGCGACAAACTACTATACTTCACTAAAGTCTCAAAAAAAAGATTCAGCCACGTAGACATTCATCCATCCTTTCCTATTATTGCTCCCCCCCCCCCCCCCACCCCCACCCCGCTGGTCTTTAAACATGCGATACTCTACAAGCTTATGTTTGTATCGTCAATTTACTTCTCTTCTAGAGAAGAAATAACAACGACAACAACAACAACATAACCAGCAACCTGTCACGTGTAACCGTTCCTTCAGGCTCTGTCAACCATCAGCGATAATTCCTATCATGAATTGTGACGTCTTCAGCCAAGGCGAGCTCTGAAAAGGCCAAGACAGCAATAACTCTCAGAGCACACGCTCGAAAGGAAAAATAGCAAAGGGAACAAGGAAAATAGCCAAGGGAACATATATCGGGTAATTTCAAGGAGCTAAATAATGAGGGCAGGATGCTAACGTTTAAAATAACTGGAGAACAATCAAACAAAATCGCTGTCAGGAACTGTATAGTAGTTAAAAAGAAGAAGAAGAAAAAAAATTCTTCTTCTTCTTCGTTCGACATCAGTCATGCTACACATTGAGTCCCGTCTGGGTCAAAAATAGGATTGTGCGTTTAAGGTCGCCACCGGTCCCCCATAGTTTCTCTCGCAATGTGGATCCCATGGGCCAGATCCACAGTCTTTGCTGGGAGAGGTAAGTGCAGTACTGCAGTATGTGCTCAGGGGTCTGTCTTTCTGCTCCACAATCACAGGCAGCAGATTCTTTTATGCCTATCCTGTACAGGTGTGCTCGAAGACTACAGTGTCCAGTCCGAAGTCTAAAAATTGATGTTTGTTCTTTCCTGTTGAGTTTGTTTATGCTGTCACTCTCTGGTCTGTAATCTCTATTCTGCTTTCTCCACTCCCGCTTGAAAGACTGCTTTAGTGCTGTTTTGGTTTCCTTGTAGCTGTGTGGTGGATGAGACTGTGGAAGATTACTCCCAGCTTTTGCCAACTCATCTGCTCTCTCATTTCCTTGAATACCACAGCGGGCTGGTATCCACTGCAAGACCAGTTCTGCTTCTTTGGGGAGTAAGCCAATGTTGGTCCTTAGATCTGCAATTAGTTTGTCTTGTTTTTTGCTTGATAGTGCTTGGAGAACAGACAATGAGTCACTAAATATAACAATTTTGTGCCCTCTGTGTTCTTGAGTGATGAGATGTTGTACTGCAGAAAGGAGGGCAGTTGCCTCAGCTCTGAAGTTAGTGCAAATATCACCTGCTGGTAGAGAGAGAGAGAGAGACTTTCTGCTCTACTGCTAGGGGGTTTAATGTATATTCCACAACCCCCCTTTCTGACTGCATCTATAGCAGAGCCGTCTGTGAAAACCTGAGTCCAAGTGGTGTTTGGATACTTCTCATCAAGCATAGCAAGAGCCATGGTTCTCCGTTGTGTCTCCGTCGGGGCATCTTTTGAAGTGATCCCTGGTACCTTTAGAACTACATTTGACTTCTCTGGCTTGCTTGTCCATGGTTCTGGCCTAAGTTTTTCGCACAGAGCTACATCTCTTTCAAGCAGATCTTGGTGCTGTCTGTACAGTTCTCTAGCAATATGGTTGGGGCTCTGACGCTTCAGTAGTGTTTTTTTCAGTGTGTTTTTGTTCAGTGTTTTCTGTTCTCTCTTGAAATTTAAAATGCAGTGGGTGACTTTTTAATTTCTCATACTGTAAAAGAGTTTTGTATTGTCTTCTGAGTTCGAGTGGTTCAGTATCTGCTATCCTCTCTATCTCTCTGATGGGGGTGGATTTCATGGCTCTGAGAACAATCCTTAATCCCATATTCTGAACCTTGTCCAGCTTTCCCACTGTTGTCTTGGTTGCTGCAGCCCATGCAGTGGAGGCATATTCCATGACTGGCCTGACTGCTCCAGTATATACTTGTTTTAGGATTCTGGAGTTATCTCCCCATGTGGTACCCGCCCAATTTTTCATCACTGCAAGCTTCTTGAAAGCTTTCCCCTGTACTGCTTCTACGTGTGACTTCCAAGTTAGTCGCGAATCAAGTGTAACGCCAAGAAAGGTAGGAGTGTCAGTCTGTGGAATGAGCTGGTTTTTTATCCTAATTTCGATTTTTTTTTTTGGGGGGGGGGGGGGGGGGGGGAGGGGGGGGGGGGGAGAGAGAGAGAAAAGTAATGCTGTGCTTTTTGAATTATTTAGCTTTAGAAAAAAAAAATGAGTTGTGGAGTTGAGCACTAGTCGAAGAAAATGCTCTCCATTCAACGGCATACATGTTTAGTTGAGCTGAGCCGAGAACTGACATCATAGCACTCGGGGTATTCCGATGCGCGCCCCGTTCTCATCTTTAGCAGCCAGCGCAGAGTTCCAATGCTAATGGTATCGGCTGTTATCTGTTTTTAAGTCCGTCTTGCCTTTCCTCTGAGTCTAGTGAGCGGGCCAGACCCTCTGGTTACACCCAGGTTCCTCATTCTCTCTATGCCATAATAATACTGTTTCACTTCTGACTTCGGTACATGTTCCAAAGGAGCCTTGACCACATCTGCCTTGTCATGTATCAATTTACCACCCAGCGGTGCAGATCCAGCTAATCTGTTTGCCTATTTATTGTCTACCACACCGGCATAGCTGGAAAGAAGATCCAAAGTATGCTCACTACTGACGGCAAACATGTTGAGTCATCAAGGATGCTATAAACTGGGTTTATTCAACTGGCGACCCGCGGGCCTAAAGCCACCATTTCTGTCTTCTGTTTGTTTCATTGCAGCAGCAGCAGTAGTATTAGTAGTAGTAGTAGTAGTAGTAGTAGTAGTAGTTGTAGTAGTGGTAGTAGTAGTAGTATTTTAGTAAGTAGTAGTAGTAGTAGTAGTATAGTAGTAGTAGAGTAGTAGTAGTGGTAGTAGCAGTAGTAGTAGTACTGGTAGTAGTGTAGTAGTAGTAGTAGTATTAGTAGAGTAGTAGTAGTCTAGTAGTAGTCATAGTAGTAGTAGTAGTTGTAGTTTGTAGTAGTAGCAGTAGTAGTAACAGTAGTATTATAAGTATATAGTTGTTGTGTTGTTGTTGTTGTTGTTGTAATAGTGGCTTTGTAGTAGTAGTAAGCGAGAGATATTAGTGGGTAGTAGTAAGAGAAGGAGAGTAGTAGTAGTAGTAGTAGACTACAACTACCTAGTAGAGCTACAGCAAAACTGTAGTAGCAGTGCAAACATCAGCTAGCAATAAGTATAGTAGTAGCAGCATGAAGATTTTCTGTAGGCTGCCCTCTGGTAGCCAGCAAGCAGCAGTAAGAACACTTCACTAGGGTCTGCTTTCTCTCTCTCTCTGCTCTCTATAATCCTCTCTCTCTCTCTCTCTCTCTGTGTGTGTCAGCAAAAGCGTATGGCTGTGTCTCTGTGTCTCTGTGCGCGTGCATGCGGCAGTGTGTGTGTGTGTGTGTGTGTGGGTGTGTGTGTGTGTGTGTTGCCACTCGCATCGGAATCCATCCACTGACAAATCATTTTTATGTGGTACGCATTCTTACTACTTGCAACACGCTGCAGACAAGAAGCACCTCCTGCAAGAAGCCCTGGGTAGAGCTAAAGGTCCCAGACTGAAAAGAGGAAGGTCATGGATGGCGCAAGCTGAAGACACAATTGGATATGTGTGTAGGATTGATAAATTTGAGCGAGGAAAGGAGTGGGTCAAGGTGTCCGAACAAGTTTCAGACTTGTGTAGGGTTCTAATCAATTTGGATCGTGAGTTCAGAGACTGGCCAGCTGGTGCTGCAGAATCAGAAGTTCACCAAATGATTCATGATAATTAACGCCCAGGTGATGTTATTATCTATACAGATGGCTGTGTTGAGGGGCAGACGAAGTGCATGGGGGTTCATAGCAAAGTCGAATGGACGTTGCTTAGGGCAGTAAAGCCTTGCATATAACATCACAACGTCTAGTTTGAGAATAGAAGTGGAGGCAGTCTCTGCTGCCTTCAGCTGGTTTGAGAATCAGCTGTACACACATGGCGTGATTGTAACTAACTCAGAGAGCATGCTGAGAAAGGTGAAGACAGGCATGCTTCGTGGAGAGTAGCACTTGGCGGTGAATTGATGAAGCTAGATTTAGTGAGGGCCCTTTGGCAGCGAGTGAACAGTGCGGATGCGCAGATAGATCATTACGGTCTGAAGAGAATGGCGCTGCGAGGAGTTACTGGGGAATTTGGCCGACGCTCAACACTCAGGGAAAGGATGAGACAGATATACAATCAGACGGCTTCTGGTGCCATCGGAACTGGATCTCTTCGCTTGCTGATGAGGATGGGCTCGGAGCGCTTATGGGAGTGTCCCGAGTGCTGTGATGCCGATTCCAAATTCAACATTCAACTACTTGCCACCACCACGGAATCTTAACTCTAAGCGAAACACACACACACACACACACACACACACACACACACACACACACACACAAACACGCGCGCGCATGCATAAAAACAACAGACACACGGGCATACACACACATATATACGCCAACATACACACACACGTGCTAAGACATCAAAACATCAAAAGCCCCTGTAAATGGAGTCTTGTCATGTGGAGTTTACTCATCTGTGTGATCAAGTCTTGTCATGTGGAGTTTACTCATCTGTGTGATCAATGTCCCGGGCCGCTTCGTGGCATTCTAAGTCAAGCAGGAAGTGGGCGGCCGGTTCAAGATTTAGTGCTCTCTCTCTCTCTCTCTCCCTCCCCCCCCCCCCTCTCTCTCTCTCTCTCTTTCTCTCTCTCTCTCTCACTCTCGTAGGGCATCTTTTTTCTTGTCAATGTTTGTTTTGCCTGGATGATTTTCATTGTCGGCCACGGCTTTTTTTAAATGAGTCACTTTATTTCTGGCTCGTGTGTGAGTACATTTTTGAGTGCGCATTTTACTCACCCACCTGTCGGTGCCCCTGACAACTAATGATGACTGGCTTCAAAAGAACTCAGGTTTTTCACGTGAAAATGGGCATTCTGACTGTTTTAACCTAAAGCTATCATCATTATTGCTTTAATAAATAAAAAAATTTTTCAAAATAATCTTCAATGTTTTATTGTCTTCGTGTTTTAAGCTGATGAAGGCTTTTAAGCGGCAACGTTTATTTTATTATTCGTCATTACTGTGTTGTTGGGTTTTCCTTGCCGATCCTCAAATATTATTTTGTTCCAACGGTGACGGATAAAAGAAACCGACGGTTAAACAGTTGACAGTTTTTCGAAGTTTTCGTGTAGTTATATTCATCCTTTAGACTGATTTCTGTGCCGTGACATATTGACCCTCGGCACACATCGACACGCGTAAGACTCAAAACAATGAGGTTATTATGTGGCAGCAAATACATTTTTTTTCGATGTACCTGGAATGACAACATAAAAAAACCGCCAGGACTAAGTTATCATACACTTCTTCTTCTTCTTCTTTCTTCTTCTTCTTCTTCTTCTTCTTCTTCTTCTTCTTCTTCTTTTTCTTCTTCTTCTTCTTCTTCATTGAGTTCTGTTTCGTATGCTCACATCAGACCACCAGGTGGGTTGCTTCTATGAACTCGTATGTCAGTAGCAGGTCCTTCATAGTTCCGCATAGCTTGCTCTGCGCACTTTCAACATGAGAATCATCGTCGAATATTATGGACGATCCACCCAAGTCACCACACGATTCAATCAATACAACCCCCCGCTCCCCTTTTTCCCCACACCCTCGGCGTGCCGTAATCAGGACAATAATGTAAAGATGTCCATGTAAAGATGTATTAGCTATTGATCTTCGAGAAGAAATACCGGCTAACGAGACGACAGTGCATCATTCAAATCTCAACAAATTGACTTAACAGGAGCGTTTGAACACTGTCTAACTACGACCGGCTCCAACTGAGACGCCGTGCTGCTGACGTCACCGAGTCGGGCTAACGATGCGTTAACGCAGCGGTTCTCAAACTGGTTGCCAATGTACCCCGGGGTGTCGTGAGCGTATGCCAGGGGTGCCGCAGCAATAATTAAGAAAATAGCTTCAAATTGTGAAACTGTTAAAAAAGGTATGCTGATACTTAAAAGTTAAAAATTAAGTTCTCTTCCCTCACCACTGTCGAAAATAGTTAATTTCTTGTTTGAGAACCGCTGCGTTAACACATCGTTAGCCCGACCCGGTGACGACAGCAGCACGGCCCGTCAGCTGGAGCCGGTCGTGGTCTAACAGAGGTCAAGGGATAAACATACACTAGGATGTTTCTTGCAGCTGGATGGGGGTAGAGGGGAGGGGGGCGGATTGCTTATAAATAGTAAACACAATAGATCCCTACCTGCCACATACAGTGGAGCACTTGTGTTTTATAAAGTGAGAAGACGATAATCTAGAAAGAAAGAAAGAAAGAAAGAAAGAAAGAAAGAAAGAAAGAAAGAAAGAAAGAAAGAAAGAAAGAAAGAAAGAAAGAAAGAAAGAAAGAAAGAAAGAAAGAAAGAAAGAAAGAAAGAAAGAAAGAAAGAAAGAAAGAAAGAAAGAAAGGAGAAGAAGAAAAGAAGAAGAAGAAGAAGAAGAAGAAGAAGAAGAAGAAGAAGAAGAAGAAGAAGAAGAAGAAGAAGAAGAAGAAGAAGAAGAAGAAGAAGAAGAAGAAGAAGAAGAAGAAGAAGAAATAAAGAAAGAAAAAAAAGAACAAGAGCAAGAAGAACGAGAACAAGAAGAACACGAAGAAAAAAAATATTCCGCAACGAGAAAGACACGCGCGCGATTAGAGAGACAGAGAGAGACACAGAGCCGCAATGTGAAACAACAGTGGGAGAAAGACACTAAGAAAGGAGAGAACAGTGTGACGAGTTTGACAGCAAAGTACCATCAAATTCTCTAACTGGACTGCCAAAAGCAACAGTTTGCTAACCACGGTCGCTAGAAAATTATACAAACAATTATGTAGTTATAACAGTTATTTCTCTTCCACCTGTGGGCTGTCAGTGGAAAACATTCTCTCAGTCATTAACAGTAGTCTTACACTAGTTGTAAAACTGTTCACGACTGATTGGAATTTGCGGCGGGTCTGATCCTCGGAGCAAGATTTTATGGCAGTAACAAAGATTCAAATTTTGTCTTGGTGGCCAGATTTGTTGAAATTAAGCCAGCATTGCCTGTGACTAGACAAGTCAACAGAATGTACGATCCTTATTACATCCCCTGAATGCGGCTAATCACGATCGCCTACTCTCACCACAGCACAAGATTACGATCACCGCCCCTGAGCACGTTCCTGATGATTAAACACCAGTGTGGCAAGAACCCCAGGCAGTATTCCTGCAATCCAACAGGTATTTACCTCACTCCTTGGGAATCTACCGCTGTAATTACAACGATATTAACAGCAGATCTTGTTCGCCTTTGTGAGGGAGAAATCCATACTCTAAGTAATGAACTACAGGTGTGTGGTTGTCTCCCCGCATCATTTACCTTCCGTCAAGCTCCTCCATTTACCTCGCGTAAAGCTTTTACAGCTAACCATTGAGCCTGTCTATCAGGATGCCGGGTGTAGATTATCCGGGTCTATTATCAATTAGTAGCTTCTGTTTTTCTCAAAGGCAGTGTGGTGTGTATTAGATAGAAGTGATGTCTGATTTTTATAAGACTGTACAATAACTGGAAGGAATAACGGGATTTATTGTTATGAAATACTGCATGGGAAATATCCAAGGTCAGTTGTTGCAAGTCCCACTTCAGACTGCAGAAGAATTAACATCATCGCCATCGTCATCATTATCATCTACAAATGTTGCTAGAGAGACTGTCAAATTTAGTGTTCTCTCAGTCAATGATATGTAAATATGTAAAATTGTGGCTTTAACCTCCGTTGTTCTTGATTTGTTGATGCTACTACTACTATTACTACTAATACTGCTACTGCTACTACTATTTAAGCTTTTACTTCCGCTACTATTACCACAACTTCGCAGCAGCAACTGCTGCCACCTCCATCAAAATTCCTACTACCCCCATTATTTTCCCCCTTTCACCCATCTTCTTTCCCGTTCTTCAAGTTTCCTTATCCTCCTCCCCCACCACCTTCCTCCGCTTATTCAAGTTTGCACCCTGTAGCAAAAAGTCAGCGCGCTCACATCGTCCAATCATTGGTACACAACACGTCAGCTCTGTTCATTGTATCTGGGTTACCTCCCTCGGGTGAATCGGCGTTATCATTTAATAAAAAACGGACAAGTTCATCCCAAAACAGATGCTACAGTCGGGGTGTCAGATGCTCAAAGGTTCTTTTCACGACTCAAGCTCATCTAGGTTGTGGGGCTAGGCTCTTCTTCTTCTTCTTCTTCTTTTTTTTTAACAGGGCAATTATCATTTAAAGTGTGACATGGTTAACCCCATGGCGATGATCTTTAATTATTTGTCCATTTATGTGTATCTATAAGAAAGAGACAAACTCTGTTCTTTGGCCACACAATGAGAAGAGAGACATTGGAGAACATTATGACAACTGGAAAGATCAGTAGAAACAGAGGTCGACTCAGACCAAGAGAGATGATGCTGGATGGGCTGAAACGATGGCATGGAGGGATATCGTCAAGAGAGCTGTTCCAGGCAACCAGGGATCGTGATCTGTCGATACGCATGAGCGCCTACGCAAGCTGGCATGGCACATGATTATGATGATGTGTACCTATTTAAACCTGGGTAGTAGTCAGCTCCATTAAAAACATTTTTAAAAGACCACGGTGCCAATGCAGATTTGAACCGATTTACCGCCAGGTAAATGTCCAGCAACTACATCATCGTGCTCTCAATTTGTAAACATAATGAAAAATGAATTGTCTACTGGTAGCAGTCGAAGTTTTAACTTAACTGCAAATGGGCACCAGCATAACTGCTTTGTTCCCGTGCTAATGAGAATGAGAAAAAACGTGTCCCAACAAAATCCCAAAACATGTACACTCATTAGATTTATAATGCAGCCGCTAGAGGTGCCAGTACCAACTTTCGCCACGAGAAATGCAGTTTGTCATTGACTGAAGTAGTCAACCAGTCACGACAAGTTTGCATATAAATGCAATACTAATGCATCTGGCACACAGCCAGCCCGAATGCAAACTGGCCACTCATCATTTTCGAAATGACACAAACCGCTGTGGGCGCACAGATCTATACCGCTTGTTTAGGGAACATAATCCAGTCGTATTTTAACACTTAGACAGGTAACAAAAGATGACATCGGCGACAGGGTCGCCCATCGGCTCGGCGACAAACGACTTCGTCGCCAGTCGGGACATTATTTTGGTCTGTCTCCTTTGATCGCATCAATATTACATGAGTCCTTTTCATGGTTTCTGGTCGCGTGCAATACTAATGCTCATAACCTAGTCACAATTATAACCAAAATCTTCCCCTTTCGGAGATGCTAGTTGAACGCGTCGATTTTTCCCAAGTAAAGCACCTACCTACCTACCTACCTACCTACCTACCTACCTAGGAAGACATGCTATTACATGCAGTGTTGGTCAACAGACAGGGCAGAAGTTAGAAAAGAATGTTGTCAGTTGACGACGCATTATAATTCCGTCTTGCCGTTCGGCTGAAAGTTGACCAGATCGTTACAACCAAAGACGCTAGGGGTTATCCAGATATTTCTATAATGCTTACAGTATAAATTGAAAATATTATTGCATTCAGTTGCCAGGTTACCGACCAGACAAAAAAAAAAAAAAAACCGAAACTAAATTGCATAAGATGTCTTGCGCAATGCAAACCTGAAATGCAGCTGGGGAAATCTAAAAAACGTAAACTGCCGCAGAAAGCCCGAATATAAAGACGCATCAAGTGGACTGGTTGGGTTTTCTGAAAGGGCTTCTATTACAGTAATGATTTACTTCAGCAAGACATTAATAGTTAATAACAAAACAATTGAAGGAAGCAATTTCACTCCTGTCCCAGGAGACAGCCAAACAAGAGAAGGCGAGAGAGTGGACAGGTGCAACGGGAAAGGGAGACAGACAGACAGACAGACAGACAGACAGACAGACAGACAGACAGACAGACAGACAGACAGACAGACAGACAGACAGACAGACAGACAGACAGACAGACAGACAGACAGACAGACAGACAGACAGACAGACAGACAGACAGACAGACAGACGCACGGACAGACAGAAAGACGGAAAGACAGACAGACAGACAGATAGACAGACAGACAGACAGACAGACAAACAGAAGCACGGACAGACAGACAGACAGAAGGACAGACAGACAGACAGACAGACAGACAGACAGACAGACAGACAGACAGACAGACAGACAGACAGACAGACAGACAGACAGACAGACAGACAGACAGACAGACAGACAGACAGACAGACACACTCATTCATACATACATACACACACACCTACCTACCTACCTACCTACATACATACAGACACACACACACACATATATACATACATACATACATACATACATACATACATACATACATACATACATACATACATACATACATACATACATACATACATACATACATACATACATACATACATACATACATACATACATACATACATACATACATACATACATACATACATACATACATACATACATACATACATACATACATACATCAGAGCGAGACAGAGACAGGGATAAGATAGACAGACAAAATAATCAATACAGAGTTTTCAAGAAAAGCTGTTTATGATTACAGGTTTGACCGAAGAGCTAAAATCGAGACAGGTGAAATAATTTGGCCACATTCAAAGATACTCTTGCTAAAAACCAGGGCTATTCAATGCAGTTTACTCAGAGGCCAACGTTTTGAGATAGTGAATCGTTACCGGCCGTAGGACCCAGCTCCCAGCAAAGACAGATCACTAATACAATACAATACAATCCACAGGTTACTTGATAGGCCTCTGTACGAAAGATTTAGCCTCTGGGGGGGGGGGGGGGAGGAGCGCTGCGTGGTCTAGAGGCATGGTGTCCGCCTCGAGTGCTAGAGGTCCCGGGTTCAATCCTCCGTAAGGGCTGGGCTTTCTTCACGTCGACTTGGGCTTCTAGCAATTCCCTCTGGTCTCTGGGTAGTGACATCGGACGCCCGTGTGCATTCTTGCGCTCGTAAAAAACTCCTTGAAAACCCAGTGTAACAAGAGACGATGTGATCTGGGAATTTAAGTTGAAAGGGGTTCAAGATTTGTGCTTCACTGTAGACTGATGTAAACTGTGTAGTGGTACACCTCTCAGGATATAGCGAACTATAGTGGTCAATGCAGTGTTTCTCAAATTTCTCTTTGTCGCGCCCCCCCCCCTCCTTTTTTTCAATTAAAATTTTTTCCCAGCGCCCTTACCTAAGTAAAAGTATGACTTTGCGTGTCTTTATTAAAATAATTATAAAGCTTTTACAATATTTCGCGGCGATCCTGTGAAGAGGTCGCAGTTTCCCGGGGCGCCGCGGCGCACAATTTGGGAATCACTGCATTTGGCAATTCTTAAAAATTTTCCATTAAAATTCTTACAGCAAATGTTACCAACTGTCTTAGATTTTACATAATTTGGCGCACCTCTCAAATACTAGCTAGTACACGCCGCACACACATACCCACCCCTAAACAGAAAAACAGTGAGAGTGGCATTCATCATCATCATCATTTGCCGTGCTGGTAAGCCTAGCCTGTCACCAAAATCACGAATCAGTTCAATGTTTTTGTCTGCATCCCCGTCCATCTGGCCAGGCAATCTCAGGTATTCACCTCTTTGTCTTTCTCTCGTCCTCCCCTCTCCTTGTCATCTATACATGACTGCGATTGATCAAATTTCTCAAATGCGTCCTGGTTGGCATACGTACGGCGGAATATCTGTTTCAGTTATTGCCTTTAAAAATTTAAGGCGATCCATGTGAGTATCGCGTACTCTATACCCTTCTTATGCTATTATTGTTTCGTTTCATTCGTTTACACAATGTATTTGAATACCGTAATAAAGTTGTTTCCAAGTAATTCCAGTTTGTATCTCTTGTGTTTTGTTTCTCTTTGTTTTATGTACTGATGTCTTTGTGATATGTACTGATGTCTTTGTGATATGTACTGATGTCTTTGTGATATGTACTGATGTCTTTGTGATATGTACTGATGTCTTTGTGATATGTACTGATGTCTTTGTGATATGTACTGATGTCTTTGTGATATCTACTGATGGAGGCTACTTCCCGGGACTGCCCCCGGTACCCACTAAAGGGCTAGGTCGACCTGGGAGTCAAGGTCTTTTTTTTTTTAAAGTCCGGCTTAGCCAGAAAGCGAACCCACGACCTTCCGATCGGCCCGTGAGTTGCAACGTCACGGCGACTAAGGACTACAATGCAACAACAAAAAATGCCGAGGTATACCAATAAAAGAATATAATGTAACAACAAAGAATGCTGAGGAACACCAAGAAAAGAATAAAATGTAACAACAAAAAATGCTGAGGAACACTAATAAAAGAATATAATATAACAACAAAGAATATCGAGGTACACCAAGAAAAGAATATAATGTAACAACAAAGAATGCTGAGTTACACTAAAAAAAAGAATATAATGTAACAACAAAGAATGCTGAGTTACACTAAAAAAAAGAATATAATGTAACAACAAAGAATGCTGAGTTACACTAAAAAAAAGAATATAATGTAACAACAAAGAATGCTGAGTTACACTAAAAAAAAGAATATAATGTAACAACAAAGAATGCTGAGTTACACTAAAAAAAAGAATATAATGTAACAACAAAGAATGCTGAGTTACACTAAAAAAAAGAATATAATGTAACAACAAAGAATGCTGAGTTACACTAAAAAAAAGAATATAATGTAACAACAAAGAATGCTGAGTTACACTAAAAAAAAAGAATATAATGTAACAACAAAGAATATCGAGGTACACCAAGAAAAGTATTCAACGCATACTCAGTGTTATTTATTTAAATAGATGCATTATTTATTCAAATAATGAAACAAACCAGAGAGATGACATCCTTGCGGGGACTCACGTTCAACAGATCGATGACCATACAGCCATCTGAGCTCAGTTCACGGTGGTACTAGATATCGTCTCTGGCCAACTCAAGAATAAACAACGGACTCCAGACAAGAGCAATGACGACCCTGCCGACGGGGCCCGTGTCCAGAGTGACAAGCGATCAATGACCAAGCGGCTACCGGAGCTCACTACACTGCGCAACCAGAGATTGTCTTTTGTCAACCAAAGGAACGCCAGGAGTCTACCGTGTCACTGGCTAGCCGTATCGTTGTGTCTGTTTATTCCAGACGACCCCGGACAAGTCATGAATAACAATCGTGTGCCCATTTTAGAGGACACGGTAACATCCGTTCTTTCCGCACTCTGCTGACGCCACGTGAAACAGATACCAACATCAATATATTCCAGTATTACAACAAGTTCCTTCTTGTAATCTATGAATTAATCGAGTAATATTAAGTGTATTGATCGGCACTCATAGAAAGAAGTAGAAAGATAGAAGAACACACTAGACAACATAAAAAATCGAAAGCTACAGTTACCGTGCCTGGAATTGAACCTGTCACCTCCAGATCACAACACGCACAGTTCTGCATATCTCCCAGCCACTCTTCAATTCCATGTATATTGCAATTATATGGGACCCATGAAATAATACTCCTATTAGATTTGTGTAGTATTGTTTGACTTGTATGTGCTGAAGAAGGCACCATAGCTGCAACGTTCAAGTTGTATTTGTATTTGTTATATTGTGAAGCTTGCTAATATACTTTTCGTTTGGTTAAATATCTTTTCTTGACCTTTTTGGATTTATGACTTACTCCATAAAGTTTTGCTGTTAAGTTTACAAGGTTAGAGTCCCTTTTTTCACGAGACAACTCACTTTAAATCTGTTAGGAGCACTGTTTCTCTATACTGTTCACTGCAGTTACAGTATTCAAGCGTTTACATGCGACCCATTCCACTCCAAGCCGCATTGTCATGACATCGACTTGTATACCTCCATGAGCGGAAAAGGACGCCCTGTCTACGACAGACATTCGTGGACTTTGCATCGTATATTTTACGTCTTTTCAGCACATAATTTAAAAACACAAGACCAGGTCAAAGAATAAACGAATTCTACCAGTAACTCAATGCCCCCATTTTCCCCCTTCCCTCCCCTCACCCCCCCCCCCCACTCAGGGAAGAGAAGAAACGTCAACAAGCGATTTTTGTGTTATTGGTTACGTTAGAGGCAGTGTGATAAAACATAACACAGGCAGTAATAACAACTAGTTTCACAGAGACAGTGCCAGGCAAAGTTAAAATATCTGCAGCTTATCCGTTTGACAACTTCATTG
Source organism: Candidula unifasciata (assembly GCA_905116865.2). Lineage (NCBI taxonomy): Eukaryota > Metazoa > Mollusca > Gastropoda > Stylommatophora > Geomitridae > Candidula > Candidula unifasciata. The sequence goes on along the minus strand of CAJHNH020003268.1, from coordinate 533,704 downwards.
CGATTCTTTTATTCTATTTAAAAAAAAAGAAAAAAAAAAAAAAAAAATCGGGTGATGAATGTTACTCGCACATTTCAAGATTTATCAAATAACCTAGTCACAATTAAAACCTAAAGCTACCCCTTCGGGGATGCTAGCTGAAATTGACGATTTTTTTTTCTCCAAAACTAGCAAAGCAACAAATTCATGAGGATGCGACTAAGGCGCGTTGAAAGTGCTGCAAAGGTCCCCAGTCAGCAAAAACACACACGATTTCATGACCGATAGTATGGTTAGGAAATGGTGTTGAATGTTAAAAGTAAGGGCGAACAAATATCCATGATGCAGATCGTAGCGGTTGGCCGAGTGTGATGACAGACGATGTGGTCGAAGAATTAAACGAAAAAATTCAGGTAAATTGTGGTTTCCCAATTTGTCGAATTTTTTGGGGGAGTTTCACGTTCACTGATTTATGACCTATTGACAAGAAACCTTAAATATTAAAAAAAAAAAAAAAAAAATGTATGTCATCCAAAACAAAAGACGTGGGTTGGTTTCCTCTGGAATTGTGCATTTTCGCGATATGCTTGACCTCATGTCGCAGATGGAACTGTTCAACTGTTGCAAAAATTTCACTGGGAGATTGTTGACCATCCACCCACAGCCCCGATCTGGAGATAAGTGATTACCGCATTGTTGACCATCCACCCTACAGTCCCGATCTGGAGATAAGTGATTACCGCATTGTTGACTATTCACCCCACAGCCCCGATCTGGAGATAAGTGATTACCGCATTGTTGACCATCCACCCTACAGCCCCGATCTGGAGATAAGTGATTACCGCATTGTTGACCATCCACCCTACAGCCCCGATCTGGAGATAAGTGATTACCGCATTGTTGACCATCCACCCCACAGCCCCGATCTGGAGATAAGTGATTACCGCATTGTTGACCATCCACCCTACAGCCCCGATCTGGAGATAAGTGATTACCGCATTGTTGACCATCCACCCTACAGCCCCGATCTGGAGATAAGTGATTACCGCATTGTTGACCATCCACCCTACAGCCCCGATCTGGAGACAAGTGATTACCACATTTTCATGCACCTAAATAAGCGGCTGGCATCCTAGCGGTTTGAAACAAATGATAAGCTGCAGACAGGCGTTAATAAATGGTTCAAGACACTGGTGGCAGACTTCTGTGACATTGGAATTAGGAACCTGGTGCCACGATACCCAAAAAAAATGTGTTAAAATTAGTGGTGACTCTGTTGATAACTATTGTAAATGCGTCGTTAACTTTTGGCTGCAAAAAAAAAAAAAAAAAAAAATTTGTTTTTAAATTAATAATGGTTGTTATTTTTTGTAGGAGGCCTTCCTTAAAAAACGCGCCTCGTAGTATGGCCGAAGCAGAAAATAAACTGCACTTTAAACGGTGTTGCACTTTGTGCTATTAACATGTCGACTTTTCGCTGGCTCTGAGTAAGGAGCAGGCTCATGTGGGAATTTCTTGATTCATTTATTCATTCATTTGATGCAATTTCTTTCTTTTTGCATCAAGTATCTGGGTTTTAATATTTAAAAAAAAAAAATTTTAATTTTATTTTTGACCTGTACAATCTAGATAGTTTTACACATTGTTTGTTTCTAGGTGTTTTCTTTCAAAGAAAAGTGGCAACTATGCAAACAGGCCATTCCTCATTGTTCCGTTCCTCTGTCAATGAAACTGATATTACTGTTTTCTAAAGAGGGAAATCAGTTCTCTTGGTCAGTTAATTCCTTCGAAGACATCTTCAATAATTTTCTTCAAGCTTGTTCACTGCGTTTTTACAATATCTTCTACATTTGGTTAGGTTTAGATTTAAACGACAGATCAACATCAAGGCACAAGGGTAGTACCCATTAGTGCTCCGTTCTACTTCTGATTCAAGCCTGAGTGCATGCAGTGCATGAACTCCGTAGCACCGCCGAGGATCCCGAAATACTTTAGGTAGATTTTTTACTCCAAAATTTTCCCGGGTAGCGCAGTTAGGCTAGTCTTTACGACCTTTATTACTCAAATACCTGGGGAAATTACTAGAAGTCGAAGTGGAAAAAAAATCCCAGCCTTAACCGAAGATTGAACCCGGGACCTCCAGCACTCGGGGCGGACGCCATGCCTCAAGACCACGCAGCCCAATTTTGGAGGTACACGAATAGACCCAACTGACTTCTACGAACAAGCACGTCGCGAATATCGACTAATTAGGGGCTTTCAGATTAACTCTGCATCTATCAGCCAGACAGGTGAGGATCCAACCGTACGCATACAACAGATTCGAATCTGTAACACGATGTGAATGAAACCTCAAGTTCCGAATCAAGATCATTGCCCAGAAGAAGACGAAGAACCAGGACTTTTCGTCAGCGCTAAGAAAGGAAATAATTCGCTTAAAAAGCCATATCTCTGCTGCTTCCGAGCCGTTTCTCACCAGTCGCTGACTCAATGACATGAATCCGTAACTAAAATAAACAACCAAACAAAGCGCGGCCAAAAAGTGTGAAATTCAAGTTCCTTTGGATGTTTGACCGCCCCCTCCCCCTAAGTCACGTGCGTGGCGTTTATCCTTTCTGGGCTGCTACCTGAAAAATCCGACGCCCTGAGGTCAGAATGTCACAATACAGATGGCGGACCAACAGGACCTGACATAGAAGAGCTAGCGAAGATCTAAGTGCTGGCAATAGACCAACAGGGCAATCCCTGATATACCCCCGTTCAATCTCCAAGGAAGTTTTAATTAGGGTTCCCGTAACTTAGGTATTAGGCCTTAGATGTTTGGGCTTAGGCCAGGTGGGTATTTCCTGCACTCATGTGTGGGTGAGAGTGTGGGTTACACGTGTCTAGCTGCATATTTATTGCATTCAGCGGATCAAGCGCGAATTCTCATCACGGAGGATTTCGGTATGGCTTTTGCGAGAAAACTTACCCAATATAACAAGGCTAGACGTTTGTTCCACTACCCTGCGAATGCCACAGAGAGAGAGAGAGAGAGAGAGAGAGAGAGAGAGAGAGAGAGAGAGAGAGAGAGAGAGAGAGAGAGAGAAAAAGAGAGAGAGAGAGAGAGAGACAGATAGACCGACAGACCTACAAAAGAGGCGGGGCAGGCAGATATACAGACAGACAAAGTGTTCTGTCAAAACGTTCACTACTGTCAGTTCTTTTCTGTTTAGCGACCACATTTAAGGACTTCCCATATTTTAAGGGGGTTAGGGTTAGTAGTAGTCGCCATTTATTTAACACTAACCTAATCACCCCCTATAATATGGGATGTCCTAAAGCCCGCGTGATGAGATCGTTAATTAGAAAAGAGCCCTAGTGCATGTTTGTCAACTTTTAGGGCGGTGTAGACAGGAGATGGTGAGTCGGGATTTAGGGCCACATGGCTAGTGCTGACGCCACACACTGTGCAGGTTGTTTAATTTTGCCCTAACCAGAAAAAAACTCCAGCACCTAACCGGGGGTCGAACCCAGAGTCTCCCGCACGACAGCCCGAAGTTGTAACCATGTGGCCAAAAAAAAAACAATATAAATGGAACATCATGTGACATGATCAGCTCGCCTCCAACCAGAGGACGACGCCGTAGCGTCTGATCCACTCTGTTTATTATGTTTATAGATGTCAAATTTTGAATGACGCAACACTCGGTTATTTAATTCTAAGGTCTGTTAGCAACGGTATCACATTCCTGCAAATTCAGCCTTGTCAACATATCAATTCAAAATTGTGACAATGTTTTTATCCCTGCAATCTACTCCTAACGCTTCGTAATGCCAGGAATGCGGGTTCGATCCCAGCTGCGGGCCACGCGCCTTGCGTTGGTTTCGACAGTGGTATCAAGAAAGCCGACAGTTCAGAGGCAATGGCAAACTACTGGACGTAAATTTGCCTAGAAAAACCACACAACTGCCAGGGGATGTTGGGGTTCGTTCTGCAACGTCCTGTAAAGGATACGCATTTAACCAACCAATCTACTCCTACGCGAGAGAATGACAGCCTGCAAAAGTTCTAACATTGGCAATTCTGACTGTTTTGTTATTCTGATCCAACGTGTGATTTTAGCTCAGTGATCTTCGTTTTAAGCGTAATGAAGGCGGATTGAAAAAAAAAAAACTGATTTTATTAAGAGAACGGGTTGCCCACATCAGAAGGAGGCACTGTACATGAGAAGGAGAAAGAGAGTCGCCGGGGCTTTGGCGGCTAGGCGCCCGTCTGCGGTTCGGAAAGTCGTGGGTTCGCGTCCTGACGAAGCCGGACTTTTCTTTCTTCAAAAATGACCTTGACTTCCGGGTCAACCCTGCCTTGAGTGGGTACCGGGTGAAATCCTGGGAAGTAAAGACGGCCGGCGTGATGCTGACCACATCACCCACCAAGTGCCGATTGGCCTATTCAAATATAGGTCTAGCCCTAAATTTTTAATACGCCTAAAGGCGTGGAAACGGTTCCTTTACTTAAGAAGTAGAAAGCCAGAGGGAGATGGAGAGAAACAATGCTGGACATTCTGACATCATGCTATGGAGCCAAGTGTGCAGGGCAAGCTATGGGGACCGATGAAGGACCTGCTATTGACATGCGAGCACAGAAGCAACCCACCTGATGGTCTGATCTTAGCATACGAAACCGAACGCAAAGAAGAATACGATGAAAGTATGGAGGATCATCTCTATCGGACGTTCAAAAGATCGGCGTTTCCGTTGCATTCGAAGCACGTGAGCCCGAGTCACAGACGAGGAACCACAAGTCCGCACACAAAAAGCCAGATCATAAGAGAGAAAAAGTTGTGCGCGCAAGAGGTTTAGGAGCAAACAAGCAAGCAAGTCCAAACATTAAGAACCGACAAGGACTTTCCGTTTGAATTCACGGCCGGCGAACGAACAACAACAACAGTATTCACTACATCCCTAGTTCCTTGGGCTACCTGCTGACTTCTCAATGGGTTGGCGCCAACCATGGGTGCTGGAACTTGGGGAGCTAAGGCCCCTCGAGCGCCCCCCCCCCCATATTTGTTAGGGATCATAGTCCGCCACTTCCCACTATGTATAAAGACGTCCTCTTTTCTAAGCATAAGAAATGCATTTCCTATTTCAAATATAGTCTCATATTTACTTGCCATTCAGCACACAATTATTTTTAATATACGCAGTTAAACAAGGATTAAGCCGCTTGAACTCGTCCCCGACACATTAAAAAAATTACAAGGGGGCTGAGGGCCTCCACCATATGTTTTCTTTCTAGCGGAGCGCCTGGCGTTAGGAATACACAGCCTGCATAGCATAAATCATGCCTGGTATTGTGGATATTTGTAGCGACATCGATTTCTCTGAAGTCCATTACTTCAGACAATTCCCGAGTGTATTTCTGGCGCGGTAAATGAGACAAACAGAGACGCTCTAAACAAACCAGGATTGGAGAGAGAATTAATAAAGAAACTCAAGACTCCTAAATAACATATTTTGGGCACTAAAACAATTTACAAAGGGAAAAAACGCCTAGAGGGAAACATGGAGCGACAAACATTTAAGTCAAAGACAAATGTTTCATCAGAAAGGCAACATGTCAACTCTTCCAGGGAATTGAACCTGAAAACGGTAAATGAGATTATTAAATAAGGATTTATGCATGTATAGGTACTTGCTAGAAAATCAATGTTTAAAACATAAACAAAGCTCAAGAAAAACGAGGATTAACGCACGAACGAACAATTTCATTTTCGCAGGGTTAAAAATTGGGTACGCAGGCCCGTCTGACATTCGGCCCTTCCAAGTACTCATTTTTCAGAGTACCAATGCCTGTTATCAATAATGCATGTTATGGATATAATAAAGAAATATACATTATAGAATTAACAAGGATTAACAAAAAGATGCATGTGAACTCTTTTTTTTTTTTTTCTTCTTCTTCGTGATTCCGAGCCCTTGAGGTTTATCGCTGCAGATATCACCCGCCTCCATTCATCTCTCTAGTTGACCTTCTTTTTCCATTTGGTGACACCAAGTGTTTACAGGTCTGTCTGGACATTTTCTCTCCAGCATGTGAACACAAGCATTACAAAATAACCGCGTTAAAGGTGGAAAACAAATTATTGGTTAGACCGTATAAGATGAAATTGTGCGGATAAAACGTTTTATGGTTCAACGGACAAGAAGGTGATTATTAGCAAGCCCTGTGGAGATCTTCGAGCAAGGCAGGCCACTTAAGACGCCTTGGTCATCTACCGCACCTAGGTCCATTCCCAGTCGTCTCGACATTGTCCTGCCACTGGATCAAGATGGACACAGGCTTGAGAGTGATGTCGACGAATTGCGCAACTCTTTCTAACTTAAAGCTATGTCCTTGTGCAAGTCACTTGCAATTATCACCCTGGAGGAAAGCTGGTCTTCATCACTCGTGATAGACGAACAACAGTTAAGGTTAGTTGCGTATCCTTTACAGGACGTTGCAGAACCAACCCCAACAGCCCCTGGCTGTTGTGTGGTTTTTCTAGGAAAATTTACGTCCAGTAGTTTGCCATTGCTTCCTGGGGGTCGGCTTTCTTGATACCGCTGTCGAAACCAACGCAAGGCCCATGGCTCGCAGCTGGGATCGAACCCGGCATCCCGGCATTACGAAGCGTTCGCATCGACTTAGCCACAGAGGCCGACGAACAACAGTAATAAAGTGAAATAAGGAAATTATGTGTGAAGTTACCGTACCCTTAAGCCCTTCAGTGCCAAGCTTACTATACGTTTTTCAGTTACATCACAATTATTCATGTAACGCTGCCACAATATGGGGCACAATTTGTGTGTGTTATTTTAAAGCCCCACCCCGACTGTTGACGGGAAACTAATATAACGTTGAAAACGGGTTTCTGGGACTTGTGACCTTGTGATCCTCATCCGAATGGTGGCACTTTGTGTCGCCGAGTTTTGGTTGCTCGTTGAGCAGTCTTGCCGAGGTTGATCACTCAGTTACATCATACCCTGCACGTTTGCTTTTTAAGTCTCATTCCTCACTCACCTGTTTTATGACTCCACTCTATCCATTAGAAGAACTCTATATATCGTAAGATACAAATGACCATGTTTCTTTAGCGCCGCATTGAGCAAAGGATACTTAAAAAGCAACACCCTTTTACCCGCCTTCAGCCATTTAGGGTACATACCGTGAACCTAAATAATCCTTTGACTCCCAGGTCGACGCAGCCTTGGGTGGGTACAAGGTAGGAGCACTCGGAAGTAAAGGCAACCGGTGTGACGTTGACCACATGACTCACTAAATGCCAACTAGTCTATAAAACACAGGTCTACCCCTATATATGCCCAATGCCCCTGAAGGCAGGGAAACGGGGTCTTTGCTTGACTTACAGCTAGACCTATATTTTATAGACCAATGGGCACTCAGTGGTCGATGTAGAATCTAGGGCTGTTCAACTAAGTTTATCCAAGGACCAAAATGTTGAAAACGCCGATCATAAACGGCCAGATGCCTGAGCTCAAGCATAGCAAATGATTAATATAAAACAAATGGCAATGATCAGCGGGCCACTTGCTAGGTCTCCGCAGGCCAGATTTGGCCCGCGGGCCGCCACTTCAATAGCCCTGATTTAGACTGTATTCGGCCTCCAACATGTGATTTCTTTTTATTTTACTTAGTCGATCCTCTTATACCTTGCAGGGGTTTGCCAGTGAGAGCACCAGACGTCTCTATCGGCAGTTTTCTTTCTGGCTTTGTTCCATTCCAGTCCTCTCTCAGTCAGGAACTGTCGGATGTTGTCTTCCCAGCGCACCCTGGGTCGTCCTGGAGGTCTGGTTCCGTGGTTCTTAGCCTCCTATGTCTGCCATGGTGGCCAATTTTCTTCCATTCTGCATACATGTCCAAACCATCGTAACTGTGACTGATCCACTCGGGTTTGTACGGACTGGGTATCAAGATCCCAACGTATTGTTTGATTGCGGACTTTGTCCCTTCTTGTCACTCAGACCATCTTTCTCGAATATCTCACGTCTGAGGCCCAATAAACATATGGTAGGCTTGCAAATGTCGGGAAAACTCTACTTCATCGATATCGAGCAATCCCCACATCATACAAACCTTGATCTTGGAAAGAGAACAATGCGACCATCCAAAGCATGACATTGGCCTGCCACAATACACATATATACACACACACACATATATATATATATATCCCCCCTCTCTGACACACATACACACAGGGAAAACAGCATTAACAATTACTACTGCGGTAAAGCCTCTACCCTCAAAAGCAGCAATAAGCATCAGTGAAATTTTAGTTTCACAACATTGTGTTTTGAGGAGCAGTAAATCGTTCAATCTCTCTCTAATCTCTCTCTCCTCTCTCTCTCTCTCTCTCTCTCTCTCTCTCTCTCTCTCTCTCTCTCTCTCTCTCTCTCTCTCTTCTCGTTCACATTGGGCTTCGGAACCTCCTCGGGAAGTCTAAAGTGATCAATAGTGGGCTTCTATCTAAGGTTTACCATATAATCTTCAGATTTTTACAAACAAAAGTATCTCAATCTGGACGCCAGACCAACACGGCATATCCCAGGTACCCTGTTCATCCTCTAAAGAAGTTACAAACGGGGCAACGGTAACGGGCTACACCAGCCAGATGATGCCTAGTCCTATATGTGTAATGACGCCTGAATGGTAGTCATGAGTGTTTTAATCGGTAAAGGTTTAAGACAATATAAGCGTTGCAAATGTGTGCAATTTTGCTCGTTCATTGTATTTGTATGTATATATATATATACCTCACACATAACCTCCCCCCCCCCCCCCCCCCCCCACCACTCAAATCAAACCATCCATAGTGCACCACGCTCACCATTATCACACATTCAATATTGAATGGCAAGTCAAAGCACAAGCCAGATTGCTAAATGACTGCAATTCACACCTTGTTCTAACCTAACGCCACAAGCTATCCACTCGGCGTTCAGTTCTAGGCACAATTTATCGAAACAATTGAGCTAAAAGGGGCTCTGACTGCGACACAACTATAGTGACAATTAAATTTTAAAGCACCTGTTGAAATTATTCCAACAACAGATACTCCTAAAACAATAGTTTTTAGTTCACCATGAAGTGTCATCTCCACACTGAAAGCTGGCTGAAGTGGATTTCTTATAGCTTTGATAATGCATCTAGTGACGCCCGCAGCTACCAATAACTCATCCGTTTCTTCTCTCTGTTAATTATACTGGCGGCATTTTGCACAAGAACCACAGCGCCACTACTTTTAACCACCCAAAAAAAGTGTGAGAGTTAATCAAGTCTTTCGGATACATGAGCCAGATCTGAAGCAGGCATGCAGTTAGGGCTTTTTAAAAATACGATGAGGGGACTAAAAAAACAATCGTATTAAAGCATTTCTAGAAAATGACTGGCAGAACAAAGAGGATAAAACTGGGGTGACGAAACATGAATAACTTCAAGGGAAGGGAGCGCTTAGCTCCGTAGCATTCAAGCCAGAGGTTCTCAACCTTCCTAACGCAGCGACACTTTAATACAGTTCCTCGTGTTGTGGCGACCCCAACCGTACAATTGTTTTCACTGCTACTATATAACCAATGAATATGTGTTTTCCGATGGTCTTAGCCGACCCTTGTGAAAGGGTTGTTCGACCCACAATAGGGTCGCGACCCATAGTTTGAGAACCGCTGTTTTAGGGTGTGATGATATCAAGCGAGCTGAGCACTCACGTCTTGGTGATTATGGACTATAAACAGTATTATATGATTATGCTCATCAGTGTGCAATTCTGGGAAAGATCTAAACAAATTCAGGTGGATCAGGAGGCAAGCAAATAATGTTGCTGCTTGATCAAGGGCACATTGAACATACCTGATACAAATATAATTACCAGAAAACTGTCGTCGCACTGCAACCTAAGAGTCAGACAGAAAGGCAGACTAAAATCACACAGGTGTCCTACAGACCCTCAAACACTCCCAAACAGTTGAACCGTGTCCGCAAATCTAAACCACACTTCGTTGCCTGTTTTTCATAGCTTATTTGTTAACTGAAGGGTTGAACCTGAGAGCCGCGTTACTAACTGTGTACTTACAAATAGGCCAAAATCTATAATACGAATGTGTACTCAAAACTCAAATTCTGCACTAAAGTACAGAACTGGAAAAGCAACCAGAACTTTCCGCCGGAGTTTTAAACCGGTAAATGCGAAGCAAGCAGCAGCAGCAGAAAAAGAAGAAGAAGACGAAGAATATGAAGAAGAAGACGGAGAAGAAAAAGAAGAAGAAGAAGACGGAGAAGAAGAATATGAAGAAGAAGACGGAGAAGAAGAAGAAGAAGAAGAAGAAGAAGAAGAAGAAGAAGAAGAAGAAGAAGAAGAAGAAGAAGAAGAAGAACAAGAAGAACAAGAAGAAAAAAAAGAAGCGAAGACGAAGAAGAAGAAGAAGAAGAAGAATAAGAAGAAGAAAGAAGAAGAAGAAGAAGAAGAAGAAGAAAGAAGAAGAAGAAAGAAGAAGAAGAAGAAGAAAGAGAAGACGAAGAAGAAAGAAAAGAAGAAAGAAAGAAAGAAAGAAAAGAAAGAAAGAAGAAAGAAAGAAAAGAGAAGAAAGAAAAGAAAAAAGAAAAGAAAGAAAGAAAGAAAGAAAGAAAGAAAGAAAGAAAGAAAGAAAGAAAGAAAGAAAGAAAGAAAGAAAGAAAGAAAGAAAGAAAGAAAGAACACTCATAAGACTTCAAGAGCATCGTCCAGAATGGCAAACCTACATGGCTAATCGCAGATACCCAGTCCAACCTCCATAAAAAATTATAACTAGGCCATCAGATGCAGCCTGCAGTCCTGCGCGGGTAAGGAATGATCTGTAAACTTCTCCCACTTTTTCTTCGCGTTCGCCGGCTCTAAACTCTGGCACAAAGTTCTAGTTGTTCGTCCACTTGTCGACTTTAGTCTCGTTACAGAACTTCAGTTGTGGGTTCACATAAGTCTTACTCATACACAGACTGTTGGTTTCTTGCCACTCAAGCAAATGCCACCACTTTGAAGGATATACTCGTTAATTTGTCAACTTGTAGTTGTTTGTTGTTAAAAGAAAAGTGGCAGCGAGGTGCTTACTGCTGTTGCACAGAGGGCCCCAGAACCCCGGGAAATCTTTAAACAAGACTGGTGCCAGTGTTAAAAAGATAATGACATAACGAACGAGCCCAGTAATGACATAACGCACGAGCCCAAATAGCGAACCCATCGCATCAATGTATGTATTTAAGTTGTACCCCACCCGGACATCACACAAAGCGATAAACACCCGGCGACACCATGCGGATAAAGTCAGCCGTGGAGAGGTCCCCGAATTTTCCTTAACACGTTAGCACATTCTTATGGCCCGGCTATATTTAGGACCCCGGCAAAAGCCAGGGTGGGGCTTCAGCCATCATCACGTCACATCACATCAACAGCTCGTTGACATCTATCTTGTCTACTGACGAACCACGAGCACAGTCGTCATTGCTCAATCTGTCTTGTCTGTGACTTTGTTATCTAGAAGTTTATGGCTTCCCTAAAATCGCGCTTGAATGGCCCCTTCTCTGTTTATCACTTCGTAAATATAGCGCTTTCATGATTTTAAGCCATCAAAACTTTGGTGGGGTCAGTTCGCTGCTTGGCCTTCCGTGGCTACGTAACCTAGACGGCCAGTTAGAAACGAAATGAGGCCTGAGGTCATTACAAAGGGAAGACATAAAGTCTGTAAATAGCATGGCTCGGGGTAAACCAGCCAGTAAGTCTCTTTTCTTCCGTCGCCTCTCGTTCTCTCTATGTCTCTCTTTCTCTCACACACACATACATACACACGAAAACTGTTGTCAGAGGTCATACTACTTCCCAACTTTTTTACAAGGTTCTTTTTACGTTTCCTCGCCCACCTACATGTTGGCTGACCTTTCATTCATATTTTCTTAGACTGTTCTACGTCAGAGGGGTGTCACGTTCTCTTGCCTCCAATTACATCACCGCCGATGTCGCGTGTTCGATACTACACGACGACTCAGATTTTAACGACACCAAAACATCTAGAACTGGTCCTAAGCCAAACCTCCCTACCCACAGCCTATATATATACACATACATGTATATAAACAGCCTGTTATGTAAAAGAGAGTGAAGAAAGCGTGACAGTGCGATGTTACATACTGAACAGGCAATTTACGCCTAGTAAATTTTATAGTGGGGAGTCACTGTAGTGTAGCGGCTAGACGCTTGACTTCCAGGTCAGACCAGCCTTAAGTGGGCACTGGGTGCAGTCCCGGGAAGTAAAGGCGGCCGGTGTGATGCTGACCACATCACCTATTTTGTACCGATTGGTCTATACAAATATAGGTCCACCCATACATGCCCTATACGCCTAAAGGCGTGGAAAAGGGACCTTTACCTTTTTTTACTAACATTTTACGGTACAGACCAGTAGTTTCCAAACTTTATTTTTTCGGTCCTCAGGTGGTTACCTCCCAGAACTTTCCACCGGCAGCAGCAGCATCAGCAGCACCAGCATAAGCAGCAGAAGAAGAAGAAGAAGAAGAAGAAGAAGAGAAGAAGAGAAGAAGACAGAAGAAGAAGACAGACAGACAGACAGACAGACAGACAGACAGACAGAAGACAGACAGACAGACAAACAGACAGACAGAGAGACAGAAGACAGAAAGACAAACAGAAGACAGAAGACAGAAGACAGACAGAAGAAGACAGAGACAGACAGAAAGAAAGACAGAGAAGACAGAAAGACAAGAAAGAAAGAAAGAAAGAAAGAAAAGAAAGAAAGAAAGAAAGAAAGAAAGAAGAAAGAAAGAAAGAAAGAAAGAAAGAAAGAAAGAAAGAAAGAAAGAAAGAAAGAAAGAAAGAAAGAAAGAAAGAAAGAAAGAAAGAAAGAAAGAAAGAAAGAAAGAAAGAAACAAAGAAACAAAGATAGATAGATTGATAAATAGATAGAACGTTTGCAAACTTTTTCCTGTTTCCCTTTTTCGCCACACTGAATTTATGGCACCCCCCCCTCCCCCCCATTCCTTCCCCCAACACCGCCCCTCCCCCTTCTTCCCGACTTAAACAAATGTGATTTAAGAGAAAAAGGAAGGACAAAAAACAAGGAGGGGAGGGGAGAGAAGAGAGAACAAGCACTATTAAACTAAAAATTGGAGAAAATCATCCACGATGTGTCAAGATCTTTTTCTTTCGTTCGCTTGAAACTGATGATCTGTATCTGCAATGCTGTCCCTAGAATAAACTTCACTGTCTTTTGTAATTCACTCAGCGATCGGTGTTAAAGTTTGGCTTGCACCGGTGTATCTCTTGATCAAAAGTATTGCCTTGATATGCTGTATTTAGGACAGTCTTGGGGGACGTGATCTGTTGTCAAGTAACAATGTTCTTGGCTTTTTTGGTTTATAAATAATTTTAAAAGGAAACTATCTATAATAACAGTGAAAAAAAAAATATCAAGATAACAGGTTTCTGCAAGTGCATACGCGTTTAATTTCAAACTTGCTTGAAGCCCCTCTTAAAACTTCTTGTGCTCCCAGGTTGAAAACCGCTGGAATAGACACAGCTAACACGCGCACTTCATTCTGCACCGTAAAACGGCTGATTCCCTGATTGCTAAAGATCGAAGCGCCGAGTAAGCACATCATTAACCGTATTCTTACTGCACATATCAAATCACCAATCTGCCCAAACATCACGAGGAACAATCAAGAAGTTGGCCTACATCTGCTTCTCCAATGCCTCAATGCCATGCGACCCTCGCCAGCACTTACTGACTCCGTTACTTAGTTTTCGAAATCGATACATCACCCACCCATAGACTTCTGGAACTCTTTCCTACCTGTGTCTCCTATTCGATTGTATGGTTGCCTGTTCACTGATTAGGTTTCTGCATCATACAACAGTGTTGAGTGTAGATAAACTTTCACGATTCTCGTTTTTAATGTGTTGTTTATTTCTCAAGCTAAATGTCAATCATTTTCGCATTTTATTAGGGATAGTTTTAGCTATGCTTCAGTTTCAGTCTCTGTTATTACGTGTGGGACTTGGGAGAAACGTTTCACTTCTACCAGCCTCTGTTATTACGTGTGGGAAAAAGGAGAAACGTTTCACTTATATCAGCCTCTGTTATAATGTGTGGAAGTTGGAAGAAACGTTTTCCTTCTACTAGTCTCTGTTACTACGTGTGGGAGTTAGAAGAAACATTTCACTTCTCCCAGCCTCTGTTATTACGTGTGGGAGTTAGGAGAAACGTTTCACTTTTACCAGTCTTTGCTATTACGTGTAGGAGTTAGGAGAAACGTTTCACTTCTACCAGTCTATGTTATTACGTGTGGGAGTTAGAAGAAACATTTCACTTCTCCCAGCCTCTGTTATTACGTGTGGGAGTTAGGAGAAACGTTTCACTTTTACCAGTCTTTGCTATTAAGTGTAGGAGTTAGGAGAAACATTTCACTTTCTCCTTTGTTATTACTGTATTACATGGGAGTTAGGAGAAACGTTTCACTTCTACCAGTCTTTGTTATTACGTGTGGGAGTTAGGAGAAACGTTTCACTTCTACCAGCCTCTGTTATTACGTGTGGGGAATAAGGAGAAACGTTTCACTTATATCAGCCTCTGTTATAACGTGTGGAAGTTGGAAGAAACGTTTTCCTTCTACTAGCCTCTGTTACTACGTGTGGGAGTTAGGAGAAACGTTTCACTTCTACCAGTCTTTGTTATTACGTGGCTGGTATCTTGAGCAGGTTTCCACGTAAATAAATAAAATAGGGGAATTTCCCAATCGCACCTGGGTTTTCCCAATGGCATAGGAGATTCAAAAGAAGCACCTTTAAACTTCCAATTCAGGACGAATATTTTTAATTTGAAAGCCCTATACAGGCTGCAGTCAGGGGCCCTAATATAATCCAACGGTTGAACGGGGTTTCTGGGATTTCTGCCAGGGTGATTCTCATCCGAATGGTGGCCCTTTGTGTCACCGGGTGTGTATCGCTCGGTGCCCGGTGCTGATGGGGTTGAACGTCAAGTCAGCAAGTCGAAAGCCCCCCTTGCCCCGTGTCGGTACGTTGGAATTACGAGTCGGACTCGCAACTCCTAAGCTAGGGACGTCGCATGGTTTCTGGATAGTTAGTTGCGTATCCTTTACAGGACGTTGCAGAACCAACCCCAGGCTGTTTTGTGGTTTTTCTAGGCAAATTTATGTCCAGTAGTTTGCCATTGCTTCTAGACGGTCGGCTTTCTTAATACCAATGTCGAAACCATCGCAAGGCGCATGGCCTGCAGCTGGGATCGAATCCGGCATCCCGGCATTACGAAGCGTTCGCATCCACTTAGCCACGGACGCCGCATGGTTTCTGGATACATTAAATAAAAATAAGGTCTGATCGAGGAAGCGAAACAGTCCTTCTACTAGTTCCACAAACAGGACAAGACAGGACAAATCCGGTAACAGAAATAACTGTCTGAAGCCGAGAGAGTGGTGGACGAGGACTTATCGTGGCTTGTCACGCAAAGGGTAGCTAGTCAACGTAAAGTAGGTTGCTGGGTACAGGTCCAGTTCAGGCAACAAAGGCTTGGTAGCTCTTTGTTTCCAAAAGTAATAGAAGGGTAGATATATATTATGAGAGAAAGGGAGAGTAACAGAACGGTAGAAAGAAAGATATGAGAGAAAGGAAGAGTAACAGAAGGGTAGGTATAGATTATGTGAGAAAGGGAGAGTATCAAAAGGGTAGAAAGAAAGATTATGATAGAAAGGAAGAGTAACGGAAGGCTAGAGAGAAAGATTATGAGAGAAAGGAAGAGTAACAGAAGGGTAGAGGGATACAGATTATGACTGAAAGGGAGAGTAACAAAAGGGTAGAGGGAGAGAGATTATGAGAGCAAGAGAGAGTAACAGAGGGCAGACAGGGAGAACGATTACGAGAGAAAGGGAGAGTAACAGAAGGGTAAAGAGAGAGCGAGAGATTTTGAGAGAAAGGAGAGTAATCAAAGGGTAGGGGAAGAAATATTATGATAGAAAGGAAGAGACAATCTTATCAAACGTGTCGTGAGTATTTTGGGGAATTATCAGAGACGAAAAGCTAACGAGCAAGAGAACTGTTCCCCTTGCATCATTATACCATTGAGGAACAGGAACAGTCATTTTGTTACTAAAATCAGATAGTCGGTAACAACGCACTCGAATTCAGTATGTGATCATAGCTGCCTTTTTCTTATTAAAGTCCGCAGGATTTTCCAAGCCAGGAAAATAATTTAAGCAATCGGGCGAAACATCTTTTACACCCCTCTCACGCAACCGGATGTGAGTTCTCCACATGGCTCAGCAATGACTTCGTTTCGTGAGCGTGTCTACGGTTCATTTCTTCCAGAACCTTTCAGGGGAACAATGACACCTCCTCGGTGTACTTTAAGACAATGTCCGTCGACGGTTAGGTTTAAGTTAGTCTCCCCAAGCAAAGAAGGTCAAGTTTTACTCGCAAGTTTATTGGACTGGTCTACTTTCCTGCAGGCTACGGGTGTGCCGCTCAGTTGTTTCCTTTCTGGGTTGTCTTACATTTACGTTTTTATTCAGAGAAAGAGAATGCCTGTGGCATAGGTTGTAGCACCCTCTAGGAGGGGGTTGGAGGGTTGTGTTAGACCCAGTTTGTCCATGTTTTTGACGTGGTAAAAGCACTAGCTTGCTGAAATATACAACGCGCGGTATCAACAGCATTGCGGAAAACCAAGGTAACCTTGTTCCACGCGACCTTGTGTGTATATGGGCGACCCCAGGGCAGCCCCAAATTAGTTTGACCCCGTCGACTTCAAACATTCCCGGACCACAAAACAGAGGCTTTTTCACGCAGCCCCAGGAGACGTACACTAAATGTTCGTGATTCGCAGCGGAGTTTTGCCTGGAGAACACTGTATTAATCTGTCCGATGAACCAACCGTAAGCGTGTCACTCGGCTAATTTGCTACCGCAGCGACAATATAACACCAAATCTCACGATACCTGTTGCATAAAGTCACCATATCGTCTTGTCAATGCCCGAGAGTCCAATAAAGTTCAGCAGGGGAAGATTATGGCCTGAAGTCATGACCCAGGTCGGGTCAACTTCTGTACAAGAAGTAATGGGCCGAAACAATCGTCGACGAGGGATCTTTCTACTGATGATCGGTGGAGTCCTGCTGTAAATGCTCTCCTGTGGAGTTCTTATTGCCGATGAGAAAGTAAAGTGACGACGGACCCTTTTCCGCGCCTTCAGACGTTTTGGGCATATAGGGCTAGAGCTATATTTTATAGACCAACTGGCACTCGGTGGGTGATGTAGGCAGCTCATCCCTGCCGCCATCACTTCCAAAGACTTTACCGCGTACACATTTAAGGCGTGATCGACCTAGGAGTCTTAAGTTATTTCTCAAAAACAAGTTCGGCTTCCTTTCCAGTCTGAACCCAGGACCGTCAGATTTGCAGAGAATGTTCTTGCACTAAAAATACTCCATCCCACTTTCGTAAAAAATATGGTACTATGCGACCTTTGCCGGGCAGAACTACACTTTTGGTACCACGCCCTATGTTTTGTTGCGTTTTACAAATGCTACATGAATATTTTGAATTTTTGCAGTGTGTACAACTAAAAAAAAAAAAAAAAAAAAAAACTGCGTTACAAAAAAGCCTTATTCCTTATGCAGAAAGATGTGCGCGCGCGTGCGTCCGTGCGTGTGTGTGTTTAAAAAAAAAAGGTTTTAAGTCTTTTGTATGAACAAATTAAAACTGTGTCTGTTGGTACCTTTCCGGAAATGCTGGGTACTTTTCCACACACATATTTCGGCAGCCTTGTCTGTATCATGTCGACATGCCATCCACAATAACAATCTGGCAATAACTCAGGGTGGAAACCCTTTACGCAGCAACCCGAAGGGGACAAATCGATCTATCGATGGCCATTTCATAAACAGGCAGAAACACAGCTGTTTCCACTGGGGGTAGGGAAATGCATCATCCAGACTTCAAGCTGCCAAAGTTGACAGAAGGGACAGGATGCGCTCGCAGTTAATGTGCGAGTAGAGCAGCCAGCATATAATTTGTCAACGTAATTTTTTAATCACAAATAGAAACGAGACAACGTGATGCAGGGGCGTTGTGTAATCACAGGTTAACTGACAGGAACCTGGTATGGAGGGAGGGACGAGGGGTAGAGGGGAGGATAGGAAGATGGATGGAAGAAATGAAACACGCTGAACTCTCAGTAGACAGACATAAAGGACCCTTTTCCACTTCTTCAGGCGTATTGAGCATATATGGTTAGATCTAAATTTTATAGACTAACAAAGTGGGTGATGTCGTCAACTTCCGGCAGGCCGCCTATACTGCCCAGGAATTTATCTGGTATCTATTTAAGGCTAGTACGATCTTAGAGACAAGATCATTTTTAAAAAAAAGGCCGGATCCGGTTAGGCTCTGAACCCACTGAGTTCAGATCCGCAGGCAAGCATCTAGTCGCTACACCACGGCGGCTTCCATAGACAGATATAAAAAGGTAGCTGCGTATCCTTTACAGGACGTTGCAGAACCAACCCCAGCATTTTTTGGCTGTTGCGGATTTTTCTAGGCAAGTTCACGTCCAGTAGTTTGCCATTGCTTTTTTGACGGTCGGCTTTTCGATACCACTGTCGAAAACAAAGCAAGGCGCAAGGCCCGCAGCTGGGTTCGAACCCGACACCCAGGCATTACGAAGCGCGTTAGTAACGAATAAGCCACAACGAACGAAAAAAAAATGTCAAAGGGAAAAAGGATTTCTACACGCAGATTTCTGGAACATTCCGCTCTTCTTGGTACTCTTATTCCATACATTATTTCGGGCATACGTCCACCAACTATGGCTCCCGTGTCGATTCAGTCTAGAACTAATGAAGGACATGTCTAGAGAAGTCAAGGCGATCGGCATGATGTTGATAACATAATAAACCGAGTGCCCACTGGTTCATTAAATTCATAAAATTATGGGCTAGCAGCCGAAGCGCCAATAACGTAAAACCCTCACATCTCAATGGTTGTGGCCTGAAACAAGTTAGGGAATTGAAATATCCAAGAAGTGTGTTCACGGAAGATAGCAGAACTAAGAGACAAATAAAAACCAGATGTCAGAAAGCAAATGCATTTATATACAAATTGTCCTATCATTAAGATATCAGTCTGGTTCAGACGACGGATCAACATCATGGCATAAGGGTAGTAACCTATAAGTGCTCTGTTTTACTTCTGACTCAAGCCTGAGTTCGAAGATTCTCAGTGCAGTGCACGAACTCCGTAGCACCGGCGAGGATCGTGAAATACTTTATGTAGATTTTCAACTCCAAATTTTGCCCAGGCAGCGCTGTTATGTTATTCTTTTTGATTTCCAACTGTCAAGGGATTTCTGAATCCGGAACCTCCAGCACTCGGGGCGGACACCAGGCCTCGAGACCGCACAGCCCTCTGTATCAAAACATAACTATAGGTGCAAATAAACAGACAATAAACAGAATATTCATTCTAACATTGAGCTACCAGCGCCCATTATCTAAGGCCCGAGTATGCAAAAATCGCCACTTGCCAGATTAGACGGTTGAGAAATGGCCGCCAAACTAACAATCGATAATAATGATATCATCAGCAAGACTGTCAAAACAGGACCGACTCTAGCTTACAGGGCATGTGCTTACGTCACCAAACCCGACTAACGATATGTTAATGCAGCGATTCTCAAACTGGGTGACGCGGAACTCAGGGATGCCGCGAGCGTATGTCTTGGGATGCCGCGGCAAAAATTATGTTTTTTTTCCAAATCCGCTTGTTTTTTAATTTGCACTGTTTTTCCCACCTTCTTTACTTGAGTATTCAAACCGCTTTAAGGGTAGGTGTGTCTCGAATATATATATATATATATATATATATATATATATATATATATATATATTTTTTTTTTTTTTTTTTTGGCCTGACGAAAAACGTTTAAGAAACACTGTATTGTTAGCCCGGTTTGACGTCAGCAGCATGGAACGTCAGCTGGTCAAAACGACACATTGTATGAGATTCATACAGAAACAGCAGATCAAATGGTACGGTCATTTCGCCAGAATGCAGCAACATCAAATACCATCATAGGCACATCTCAGACGATTAGCTACAAGATAAAAAATACGGCCACGAAATAATGGATCGACATTTCAGACACTTCACGGTATGACAATAGCTAGCTTCAGCCAGCGTGCACTGGATTACAAACTGTTCCTCCCCATGCCGCTTAACAGCAGAAATAGTTTATGATGATGATAATGGCGATGACCTCTCAACACTAACAAAACATAAACGACCGGAAATGTAATATCGAGGACACTCAGGTTTTTTTTTTTTTAAAGTATTCAAAAACCATGACACCCTCTGGCTCGGTACTATGGATATCGCAACCCTTCGGCCTTGATTCCATGACACATACCATAAATCTGTGAGGAATGTGGCTTTTCTGCCTACCTCCGAGCGCCAACAAGGACCACAAGGAGTTAGTCACCCAGTCGCCGCGCAGTCCGGTTTAGCCAACTGTGCTAGCGAGCCGGGCTTCAATAATGTTTTCAATTGATAATGAAGATATTATTAATTTTCACTTTATAATGAAAACAGTACTGATTCCATTATTTAACAAAGATAGCAGTGTTTTCTCTTAATACTAATTTACTTGCAGTTTTATATCTTTTCTTGTTTTCTTTTTAGACTGAAGATAGTAAAGTCACGACTTTTAATGAAGACTGTTATATTTTCACTTTACAACTCAGACAGTAAATTGATCCCTTTTAAAACAGATAATACTGGGTTCTATCCCAATACGCCCTCCTCCGTCGAATATTTTAGGGGGTGGTAGATAGGCTGCATGCAGTCATGGGACCTAGGCTGCACTTTATCGTGGAACGTTGGGGGGTTGGGGTTAGGTCCAGTTCTAGAGGTTTTGGGGTAGTTAAAAGCATCAGAAAGCCGGGAAACCCGCTCTAACCACCCTCGAAAATATTGGACTGTCCTATGACGTCATCATGGTTTTTTTTTTTTTGGGGGGGGGGGGGGGGGGGATTTGGAAAAGCACCATAAACAGTGTATTTACTTTACAATGGATACAATTGTGTATTTAGTGTATGAATATGTATATGTGTGTGTGTGTGTGTGTGTTTCTCTGTGAATATACATACTTACACAAGCACATATGTACACACACTCTAACTATTCTATAACGCCTTCTACTCTTCATTTTCGACCTGTTGTCAGGGAACGATCTACTATTTGCAGCTCTAATCTCCCGTGAGACTTTTACTGCTCGCTGTCTGCAGAAAACAACGTCTGCATTTTCAGTCTTGCGCAAGGAGATGACTTTTGATCATCTCCTGTCATCTGGGGGACTGGGCGTAGGAGAGATTGGGGGGGGGGGGGGGGAGAGAAAAACTGGAGGGGGAAACCTCTGGCATCACCAGCTGAGTGAGTTAAGTTGAGTCAAGAATTGACAGCACAGCACTTCCCATGCGTGCACCGTCCTCATCTTCAGCAGCCACCACATTTCCAATAATGATGGTACCGGTAACAACTGGCATCACCAAGCTCCTGTGATGCATATTCCCCGAGAGTAGAACACTGATGCCGTATTTTTAAGTCGCTCCGACACAGACCCGGTTCTGTCTACAGCAACAAATGCAGGCTTCAGAACAGTCCATGCCCATATCGACATCCATCTCTCAGCAAGCACCATCAAGTTCGAAGTTACATCTGAGATAATCTACTTCGTCCAACAAGGTTGTATCCCATATGGCTCGGGCCGCATCATGGAATGAAATGATTTTCCAGCGAACCGCGATCAGAGCGGGGCAATTTGTTGTATTGTTTGTGCATTTTTGGTCTGAATAAATAAATGTTCAATGATCCTGTGTCTCTAGCCGTAATGCTCCCATGTGATTACGTACAGTTAGACTTATATTCTAGCTGCATTTCTGACTCACCCCAAAAAAATACAGAAAGTCGCCGTGGCGGAGCGGCTAGACGCTCGCTGCGGATCGGAAGGTCGTGGGTTCGCTCCCGGGCGGAGCCAGACTTTTCTCAAAAACGACCTTGGCTCCCAGGTCGACCAAATCTTGATAGGGTACCTGGCGCAGTCTCGGGAAGTAAGGGCGACTAGCGTGATGCTGGCCACATCATTCATCTTGGGCCGATTGGTCTATAAAATATAGGTCTAGCCCTATATACTAATATACGCCTAAAGGCATGGAAAAGGGTCCTTTACTTTACTGAAAAGATACAGCCATCACCGTATGAACAATGCAGCTAAGAGACATGTAATTTTAACTATCAAAGGCTGTAATGAACCTAATTGAGCGGAACCTGTGCCCAAAAACTACTTAAAATAATCTAAATAAATACTTAAATAAGCTAAATGAGAATTATCTGTTCCAAAGGTAATAATGAACCTGACGAGCATGACCTGTACCAAACGCAATAATGAACAAATGTTTAATTAAGAATCGATATCACAGCACTCGGGACACCCCGATATGCGCTCCCTCCTCATCTTCAGTAGCAAGCGAAGAGTTCAAATTCCGATGGCACCAGTGAAGATATTTACGAACGGACACAGCCAAAGGCACTTATGCAGCCTAACTAAGCGTTACCTCTGCCACAGGAAATAGTTAACCTGCGCATGACCTTTGCCCAAGGTAACACCGAACCAAAAAAAATATGCCAGATCGGCGTCCTATACATCTGCTGGGAAAAACAAAAAACTGTATAAAATACCCCAGCGATTTGCCCAACGCTTAGCTCACGTGAAGCAAGTATATACGGTAGTATCTCACTCTTGTTTACTCTCGATTGTCTTAAATCGCTGGAATAATTGCAAGCACGAGTTCCAGCTAAGACAGAGAACCATTCAGATAATGACAAAGTCAATCTACATCTACGAAAGTAAATAGTGTTCACATGTTAAAAATGTAGCAATGCGTAAAAGGTCGAAAGGAACAACCTTATTCAGCCTCATAATTGTTTCGTAGGGTTAAAAAAAAAAACACACACAACAATATTTTCTAACGCATTCATAAGTGCTGTTGGTGTAGAAGTCAATATCATGCTGATCTTCTTAACAGCAATTCATTATTAAGTGGCTTGCCAGCAGGCGTAGGCGTTCATGCATCCCCACAGACCTTGGTCTTTTGTGTTCTGGATCAATTTCACTAACGGTATTCATGCACTGTCTAAGCCATCCACCATCATTTGTCTTGGTCTGCCTCTGCTTTTTCTATCAGTGATGTTTCCAGTAGTCACGATACTTTCCAGTGCTCCTGTTCTCACCATCATCTTCTTCTTTTCTTCCACCTTGTACCTCTTCGAAGTGTCGGGGGGAGATGAAATGTTCGCTGATAAGCTCTGTCAAGAGCACTATTAAGACTGATGTTCTTTTCTGTAAGGCTGTTCTTAATGCCATCACTCCGTTCTCATCACATGACCAAGGAATTGTATGTCTCCTTCTCATCATTGTATAAAGTGTTCTACCTTCATTAGCCATTTTCAGGCAATCGTTGTTAGTTATTCTGGCAGTGCAAGGTATTAGCAACATTAACTTTGTTTGCTCACGTTCCAAGATTCACTGTCATAGAAGAGAACACGCTCGACATAACATTTCAGTACTCGTTTTCTGATGTTAAATGATAGTGATTTATTACATAAGATACTTTTCATCTTCTAAAATGCTGCCTTTGAGTGGCCAGTTCTGCTCTTAATTTCTGTCACACATCGTCCACCTGGTGTTATGAATGTTCCCAAATACTTGAATTTATTAATTTGGTTAAGCCCTTTTCCTTGTATTGTCATGTCACAATTTGGAGTTATCGTCTTCTTTGATACTACTATTGTTTCTTAAATTTTCATGGAAAGCCCCCCCCCCCCCCTTCCCCACACACACACACTTTTGTTGCACTCTTTAGTACCACAATGTATAATACTTGTTAAAGGTCTTCTGCTTTTCAGCTATCAATAGTGAAAGCCATTAAGGAAGAAAATATAGCCATTCTAGCTGAAAGATTCTCGTAATATCACAGACATAGAGAAAAAGAAATATTAGCATCTTAAATAATCTCAGCATCAAGCAAGACTAGACAGTAAGCAGCATCGTCTCTCAGAAAGTGAAATATTTAGCCTCATTAGGCGCCAAGATGGACTGGAAAATAAGAAGAATCGCAAAAGATATGATACCAACAGAACGCGCATTTCCCCCACTAGCACGGTACATACGGGTCTTACAGACTATAAGCTTATGTCTAAGATGGCTGAACTCCCCGTGTGGGTTCCAGTGCCATAATATGGGAAAAACAAGAACAGACCCACTGCCTACCCAAAAGCATGTCGTAAGACTCGATTATTTGGGAGCTTCCTTCGAAATCGAATCTGCTGGAGAGGCAAGGAACCAACAGCCTGCACACAAATGAGTCAGATCTAAAAAAAACTAATGCATAGGCAACACTCACGTTTTGAACAGACTCTAGTCCATAAGTGGACGAACAAGCAGAACTTTCCGCCGGAGTTTAAAGCCGGTGAACACGAAGAAGAAAAAGATGAAGAAGATGGCTAAACGCCTGAACCACCATAGAAATCTTGCAATCCCTATACATAGACTACCGACTACGGAGGGGATTTAGCATATGTAGAATAACTGGCTGGTCGGAGGGTTAGAACGTAATATATAATCGTATGGATGTAGATGTAGAAAATCGAATACTCGGTAAAGTGATAGCCCCCCCCCTTCCTAACCCCCCCGCCCCTTTTTCTGTCGGGCGCCAATATAAACAACTTCATTTTAACAAACGTTAGCCTCCCCAAACGTTCCATTGATAACTTTGTTGGACTGGTCTACCTTGCTGTACGTTACGGGTGTGCCGCTCTGCTTTTTGCTGTTGGGATGTCTTGCATCTACGTTTTTATTCCAAGAAAAAGACTGCCTGTGACATAGGTTTCATAACTCTCTAAAGGGGTTTTGTGTTAGAACCAGTTTGTCGATGTTTTTGGAGTGTTAAAAGCGCCGGATTGCTGAAACATACAACACGCGATATCAAAGGCATTGGGGGAGGGGGGACACCCCTGTTACCTTGTGCCAAAGACAAGTGGCTCAAGGCCGACCAATTAGAAGTGAGCTAGGCCGAAGGTTCGTCCAATCAGAAGTAAGCTAGTGTGTAACACTGTGTAAAAAGAGAGAGCAATGTTACTGTCACCACATCTTCGCATGTACAGTCCTTGGTACAGAACCAGCTATATCAAATTCAACCATTGGGATTTCAGGCCATCTAGACATCCTTCAACACCCCCCCCCCACCCTTTTTTTTTTATTAAACGCCTCCGGAAAAAAATTGGTCCACATAAGTATCGACAGTATGATACAGCAGTAGTATGACGTCTACAAAATATGGCTGAACAGAAACTGCTGAATTTGGGTAATATTTCCACAAAGCAAACATTACTGATCAATATACACACAACAGATGTCGGTCACTGGCTGCGGATTTAAGCAACAAACTTAGACCGAACGATTTGGGATATTACAAGAAGATAAACGGAAACGGCTAAAATCCAGGGCAATGGGATCACGCAGGAGGCGGGAAGCTGTGAATCCGGGAGTAATGAGGTCGTTCTAAATACCGCCTTTTCCCAAAAATTAAGTCTTAAGTACTTATTGTCACGGAATGTATTATTTTCTTGATGTAAAAAAAAAAATCTACATTTGCCGAAAAATCATTACTTTAATTTTAAGCACTGAAGTGAATAATAATGTGTATGACTCTAAAATTCTTCTTGTTTTTCTACTATGCGCTCACAGGCTGTAATCTCCTGGGAGAAGTTCTGGTTGTTCGTCCCCTTCAGGACTTTAATTTAGTTCTAGAACTGGAGGTTTGCGTGCATATCTGTTTTACAGATCTGACTTATATGTATCCAGTCTGTCGGCTCTCAGGCAGATATACTCAAACTTCCCAAAAAAAAAAAAAAAAAAATCCCTAATTAGTAATTGGTAAGGCGCAGTGAGTCTTTTCTGTCCTCAATCCAAAACAAGGGGCCTTAGAACCAACACAAAAGAACTCTAAAATTCAATCCTGTAACATTTCTGAATAAATAAGATGAAATCCCTCCGTCCGACTGATGATCTAAATGTCACGGAGTTAAGCAACCAAACCCTACACAGTGGACTAGTCGTGACGTTCCCCTAGCGGGCAGGTCACATTTCAAATTTAAACCTGTCTGGTGGGTATATAGTCCCACTTATTGATATATACCTCTATCTGGTGGATTAGATATTTATATACCCTCTAGTTGTTTTGAACAGTCTACATTTTCAAACTTGCAACTGTGGGATAGATATTTTCTGGAATAATATTCTGAATTCCTGGAAACCTTTTTACTCCTTGGTGTACTAATACGGGACTTTTTTTCTAGAGAGGCCAAGCGAGATCAGGCGGGGTCATTCTTTTCCTGACTTCCTAGGTGCGTGGAAGCATTTCACCGCTCTGATTAAATCTTGGCGCATTCAAAATACTAGTTTAATCTTTGAAGGATTCCTAAGCTTGGGTAAGTTGATTATAGTTTTCAAGTACCATGATATATGTCTCTATAAAGTTGACTGCTGCTGCAGGGAGGAAATATTCAGCTGGGTGACAGCGCAGAACTAGGCCGTTCTTGGTGTCCAGACACTCAAACCCCTGAAATCAAACCTTTCCCTTCGCAAGCTAATAGTGTGTGCCCTACTTGACCCAATACCAGTATAAATATATTAAACCTAGCAAGTTAATTATTCTTTAACGAACCGACCGAGTTTGAGTTGATTAGCGGACATATTTAACTGGGTCACACTTCAGCCTACAAGACGCTGTGACGTCAGAGGTTAATTTTAGCAGACACAACAACACAGTGTGTGCGATGAGCAGACGGTGGATGGTATAAATATATGTGGGAGAGAGATGGGATGCACATCTACAAGTGCAGAGGTGGGTGTGGAGAGTTGATGGCCTATGTTTGAGAGAGTCTATCTGTCTCCACTGTTGTACTTGTCTCCTGTCCCTGTTACTGACTGACCGACAGAGATGATATTTGGAGACTTATACTGTCTCATTGTCCTGAGAGCTGTCCTCTGAAGGATTACTAATGTGGACGTTAATAAACTGAGCTTGACATGTAACCCCTGAGATGACTGCTAATTCTGAGTTTCTTCTTGATACAGGATGATATCTCCTTGGAGGCCAGGCAGTGAATCGGCGGTCCACAAAACTACCAACAGGGAAGTCACCTATGGCTAAGCCAGTGGTGGGCATCAGATTGTAAACCAAACGTTTGTCATCCATTAAATGAAATCCTCCAGTTGGTCTGCAGACAACATTATGGGTTTCGTACCTTCACCATCATTTATCCGGAAGCTTGTTTGTGCCTCAAGTGATTGACTTGGTACCCGAGACCCTCTCCAGGAGCTTGGGTGTATCTCCAGTGTTCGAGTGTCTAGTGTGGGACTGTCTTCAACGTAACAACAGAGTGACTGAATATTCAGCAAGTTCAAGAAACCAGGGATTCAGATAAGTGTGGTCAATCGTTAGTTTATTGCCGGGCTTCACTGTTAATCGTCCACATGATCATGTTGATGATCTAGGCGGACTTTGGGAATCTCTTACACAGTCAGTCAGATCTGTTTTGGAGTTTTGGTCCTTCATATCACTCTGGGTTCTTGAAGTTCTTTGCTGATTCTTATACAATGTATGTGTTGCATTTATTACATGTTCAGAAATTTTCATTATTGACTTGAGTGTCCATCATTCACTGTTCAAACTGTCTAGCTTTTATGTTCGTGTGATTATTAATCTTAATCTGTGTTAACATGGCTGTGATAGTACATTATCATAGCCTGGGGGCTATCTTTTTATGTATGGTGTCCGGCCAAATTGCGCCTAGGATTATTATATATTGTGTAGTGCCATAACTTGAGTTGCCCTACTCCTGAAATAGGTTTAGCGTATATTGGCCACGGGATATCCCTTAGACCAATACAAGCCGACGCCTCAACATTACCCTATTTTAGAGTGCTGTTGGTTCGTAAGGAGAAATCCTTAAATCAGGCACGCGACACGAGCGGTATGTGACACTAAACTAGGGCTAATATTTGGAGTAGGACGTATTTTCTACAGGGAGACACTGTATCTCAAATGCCAACGCGCATATTTCGCGCAGAGCGGCAAGCATCGCTACGGAGTTAGGCGACACAGGCGGAAAATTTCTTATCAGATGTCTGTACTGGTGGTAGAGCACTTATGGTTTATAACCGTGTGCAATGACGCTGGTTCAAATCTGCCGACTTCTGAAGTCCCAGGCTCTTTAATCATTCTTCAGGTCAAGCTGATATGTTGGAAAACGAACAGGCAGACAGACTGGCTGGTTCTGCACTACATTGGAGTAACATAATGCATGACATGGCAGATGTGACCAAGGACCTTTGAAAGCAAGCGAACAACGCAGATGGAGAGAATGGTGCGGCTTGGAGTGACGTGGTGATCTGAACGACATCTGGTAATCCGGTAATCTGTCTAACACTATCTCATGCGGGGACAATTTAACACAGACTGCATTAGACAGTATATCCACTAGCATACACACGCATTAAAAACATAAGGCAGCCATCAGCAGTGCTGATACAAACATTCCGACGTGAGAAATGCAGCTGATGCAAACAGCTTGGCAGTAGCACATGCGATCAATTTCAACTTCATAAGGTACCACCAATTCTGTGGCAACAAGATATGCGCCATTTTTTTTTTTTCATCGTCAGTTTACAACACCATGCTGGTCACAGCGAGGAAACATACATTCTAAATGAAATCCGAAGCTCACAGTGTCGCACCATGCACTCAGCTCAGTAACTGGACGACAAAACTATATCCTCGCAGTCTACAAATGAAGTTAAATACAATGGCTACTGTCTGTCAGAAGCCAAGCATTTGCAACAACTTAAGACAGTGACCGTGCCTAGCATCCATTCTGACCGACATTCTACTTGGATATTTCATCATACTGAATATATATATGTATATATATATATATATATATATTAGCTGTACCCGGCCACGCGTTGCTGTGGCATAGTTTGGCTAAATGGAAAAGAAAGAAAATAGATATCGCCTGTGTCTAATATGGTTACTGTCGCAATCATTGTCTGCGCACATACAGAGATAGTCTTCGATGTACCCCCCCCCACCCCCCTCCTCCATCTCCCCTTTTAGCAAATCCACCTTCTATTCGCTCCCTCATCAAAGGCTTTTGGAAAAGAAAGACAATAGAAATCGCACGTGTCTAATATAGTTAATGTCGCAATCATTCTCTGCACAGATATAGAGATAGTCTGGTTTGCCACTTTAGAACATGCAACTGTAATTGTGTCTTTATATTAGTGGTCGTTTAAATGATGTTATTAGCACAGTAAACAAAAAATGGTTATTTGGTTATCACATGCTAAAGCTGTTTGTATTTTTTTTAAGAGACAAAAGTAAAACTTACTACTGTACTTGTAAATAACCAAGTAAGTCAATAGAAAAATGAGAATAGCGAAGGTAGCGTTAGTAAAATATAAACAAATTAAGATGAAAATCATGCGTTAAGCTCTTTAAGTTAACAATTTATGTCATCACTTCCTCCCCTCCCCCATCCACCGAATACTGCTCTCTCCCTCATCGAAGGATTTGAAATTCATCACCCGATGATATTTTTTGTAACTGACGTTGATACTCCTGTCCATCCGGACTAAAATAAGGAGCATGAACTGTAATGAGTAGTAAATGCGGCTAGTGTAATATTTACCACAGTATCCTTCAAGTACCAGTGCAACTACTACTACCACCACTACAATAACTAAAATAATGTCACTGCTATCTGTTTTACCATCGGAGTAGACAAGGAGTCGTGAGTCAGAGGATTTGGCACCCAAGGCTAGTGGCACTGCTGTCGGCACGGACTGGTCAGGTTAGGATGTGTAATTTCGCTCCCCGACAGAAAAATGCCATTACCTTACCGGCGGTCTCCGGTATGGTGCACTACGGTGTAACTGTACAACCACAACTACTACTACTGCTGCTACTTTGAGTTGGTAAGGCAGATACTGTGACTCTAAGCTCTCTCAGTTAACAGTTTATGCTATCCCTCCCCCTCCCTCAATCCCTTACCAATTCACCGACTACTCTTTCCTTCACACGAAGTAGTTTAGAGGGAAAAAACCAAGTGAAATGCAACGAAAACAGGAAAAATACACCATAATTACGAAATGAACGCTATGATAAACAACACATCCTAATTCCAATGCAATATGAGAAGAAATATCGAAATGAAAATAAATGGAAATCTATGAAAATTCCGCGTAACCACGCAATCGGAAAGTTTGAAATGAAATCATAAGTATGCTAAATGGCCAAATTTAATTTTCAACTGTTTTACCCATGTCCCTTTGCTTTTAAAGAAAAAAATGTTTAGTTTTGATGGCCACATTGCCAGTGCTGTAGCCATGACAGTGCAGTCTGGTTTTTATTTTGACGGCGGGTAAAAAAAAAAAAAATTTGAAAAAAAAAAAAAAAAACTGCCGTAATTGGAATTCAAACCCTAGTCTCCGGCACGGAAACCCAGTGTACTAATCATTCGGCCCGCCAAACACCCCTAAAAACACAACTAAGCAAGATGTGTGTACCGATTCTAAAACAACAAAACTTCAAGTATTTTTGAAATTGCACAATAATAGAAATCGTACGTGACTAACACGGTAAATGTTGCAATAATTGTCTGCGCAGATGTAGTCTTTGATCCCCCCCCCCCCCTTTTTTTTTCCCTTTCTCAAATCCACCGACTATTCTCTAACTCACTGAAGGTTGTTTGAAAAGAAAGAAAATAGAAATCGTGTCTAATATGGGTAATGACGCAATCAGCGATATAGAGATACAAACTCGCCGGAGAATAGTGTAAGTCGTTCGTTCCGACTACTGTGCATGCGCATTTACGAACTTAGCTTTCATTGAATGTCACTAAAACTGAAATATTAGTTTCGAAAATTTTCCTAACAAATGTCGTCACGTATTTCTAACAATGACAGGTATAATTTTAAACCACGACTGGTAAAAATTCGGTATCAAAACAAACATATCCTGAAAATTTCAGCTAAGTCGGTTCAGTAGTTTCCGAGTCTACAGATCATAAACAAACACACAAACATTGATTTTATATATATAAATATATATAATATATATATATATATATATATATATATATATATATATATATATATATATATATATATATATATATACATGTCAAGCTCAGTTTATTAACATCCACATTAGTAATCCTTCAGAGGACAGCTCTCAGGACAATGAGACAGTATAAGTCTCCAAATATCTCTGTCGGTCAGTCAGTAACAGGGACAGGAGACAAGTACAACAGTGGAGACAGATAGACTCTCTCAAACATAGGCCATCAACTCTCCACACCCACCTCTGCACTTGTAGATGTACATCCCATCTCTCTCCCACATATATTAAAAAAAATCAAATATCTGGGAGCAATCATATCCTCACATGGAAAATGTATGACAGAGACTGAAAAAAAAGTCCAGGCGTAAGGCTGCATTTCAGAAAATAAAAAACATCTTATGCGCTGATCTTCCATACCACGATATAAAATTGTGCACTATCTTCTCTCCGTTTGCCTATTATCCCCTCCAACTTTCCTGTCACAATGTACTCCAGTTTTTGGTGCTTTATCCCAAACCGAGGAAATCCACAGGTCACGGGACAGTCTAATATTTCACGGGGGGGGGGGGGGGGGTGGTAGATAGGCTGCATGCAGTCGTGGGAGCTAGTCTGCACTCTCTCGTGAGGCGTAGGTGGGATGGCGTTAGGGACAGTTCTAGATGTTTTGGAATCGTTAAAATCATCAGAAAGCCGGGAAACACCATCTTACCACCCTCTAAAATGTTGGACTGTCCTGTGACGTCATCTGGGGGTAAGAAAAAAAAGTACCCAGTTTTTTTTTCCTTCTCATGACAAGACCAATACATGTAGATAGTCTCCTACTGATGGCAACAATTTCTCATCATGGATCAATTTCTTTCACGACTTCTTTATCACAGTACTAACAGCCAGCAAACAATCTTGTTTCTCTACAAACAATCTTGTTTCTCAATCTTGTTTCTCTACAGAGGCGTAGGTGGGATGGCGTTAGGGACAGTTCTAGATGTTTTGGAATCGTTAAAATCATCAGAAAGCCGGGAAACACCATCTTACCACCCTCTAAAATGTTGGACTGTCCTGTCACGTCATCTGGGGGTAAGAAAAAAAAGTACCCAGTTTTTTTTTTCCTTCTCATGACAAGACCAATACATGTAGATAGTCTCCTACTGATGGCAACAATTTCTCATCATGGATCAATTTCTTTCACGACTTCTTTATCACAGTACTAACAGCCAGCAAACAAACGGGCGTGAAACGGGCATACAATAGAGATGAATTAACAAATAGGAAAGTGGGACGGAAAGACTATTTCAAAACGAAATAGGAACAAAACAAAAAACGGGGGTGGGGGGGGGGGGGGTTGGTTAAACATAAACAGGGTGGGATTTACTCATGGTTCGTTTAGCGGCGTTCAACATCGTTGGTCATACACCGTTGAGTTGAGTTGTTGAGTTAAGAATTTACATCACAGCACTAGGCGCATTACCATGAGTACTCCGTCCTTATATTCAGCAGCAAGCGCAGAGTTCCAATACTGATGGTACTGGTCACAATCTGGTTATACGTCCGTCTTGCCTTTCCTCTGACTGAAGTGAGCCGGCCAGACTCTCTGGTGTACACCCAGGTGCCTCATTCTCTCCAGGCTATAATAATCTTGTTTCTCTACAGAGTCTGCTGTTTGCTCCCAAAGGGCTTTGACAACATCTGCCTTGTCATGTATCAATTCATCACCCAACGGTGCAGATCCAGCCAATCTGTCTGCCTTTTTTCAATAAATCAAATAAGTGCTAATTCCTTGTTTCGGGAAAATCGCGTTTGAACACTGGAAGCAGATGAAATGGTGTGGTTGTGTTAAAAAAAAAGGCAATGCTTCATTCTGATCAAACTGGCGTAGGAATTCACAGGTGTAAAGGACCCGCTTACACGCCTTTAAGCGTACTAGGCATATAGGGCTAGACCTATACTTTATAGATTAATCAGCACTCGATGGGTAATGTGGTCAGCATTAACTTTCAATGACTTTTACCCGGCACCCATACAAGGCTGGGTCAACCTGGGAGCCAATGTTATTTTTCAAGCGACTCTGACAGGACACGAACCCACGAGCTTCCGATCCGCAGGCTGGCGTCTGGGCTCTGCACCACGGCAACTCCAAAAATTGCATGTTATGAAGTTCAAATTCCCCAAAATCCTCTCTCGCCATACTCCCAAGACTGTGTATTACATATGTGTATACATGAAAAATTTAGGAACTACAACCATTGAGTGAAAAAAAAGGTCAAAAGTCACACCAGATTATTACACTGGAACATAACTAACAAAGACAAAAAGAAAGGAAAATCGTGGGTGGCGTTGTCAGAGTAGACAATCAGGCAAGTGACAAGGACTGAAGATTTGCCCAAGGCGGAGGAATTGATTTACACACGCAACGACAGGACAAATTATCATCAAGTCCGTACAACCTTCGGCTGCAAATGAAAGGAGTGCTGCAATCAGAGAGCAGAGTCGCAAGTAAGACAGCTGATTGGTAAGGAAAATCGTTGAGCAGGCTAAGTTACTATTCGCATATGGATCGGTGCACTCAGATGAGAGAGAGAGAGAGAGAGAGAGAGAGAGAGAGAGAGAGAGAGAGAGAGAGAGAGAGAGAGAGAGAGAGAGAGAGAGAGGGGGGGGGATATCGGGATGGAGGTGCGCCGACTGTCTGGGAAATGGATGCCACAGCAGAGCCTAGTGTAGCATATTCACAAATAACAGCCAACATGAGAATGGAAGTGGAGACGGTCACTGTGGCCTGGGGAAAAGAGTTGTGAGTTAGCAGCTGGTGAACACAAAGAAAAAAGAAGAAGAAGTATCTAACGAGGAGATTATCAATTATGTCAATTCAGTGCTCAAGAAGATTCTAGAACCATTACACCTATAAGAGATACAGGGCTCTATTGTCAGACTATGCCAGTGTCCGTACAAATGAAAGTGCTGATTGCCTGATTTCTAAGGCACCTCCTGTTGGAGCAAGAGAGACGGTACAGACTATGTATGACATCGAGTATTTCATGTGGAAATACATATGTCTATTACTACGAAAGGACTTCGTTAGAAAGCCACTCAGGTACATGCCTAACAAACTCATCATCATCATGTGTCCTGCTAACTGGCGTAGGCGCTCATGCGTCTCCACAGATCACAATCCTTGCTTGACTGGAACATCTCTCTTGATGATATCCCTCCATGCCATCGTTTCAGCCCATCCAACATCATCTCTCTTGGTCTGCCTCTACACCTTTTCCCACTGATCTTCCCACATGCCACGATGTTCTCCAATGTCTTATTTCTCATTATGTGGCCAAAGGACAGTGTTTGTTTCTTATTGCTGTTTATAGAGATTTACATTCATTAGCTTCTTTCAAGCAATCGTTGTTAGTTACTCTGGCCGTCCAATGTATTCGTAACATTCGTCTCAGAAACCACATCTCTGTTGCTTCTAAATTCTTCCTAATTTGCTCACTGACATTCCAAGTTTTGCTGCCATACAGCAAAACAGGTCTATGTAACAATTTAGCACGATTTAGCACCATAGCACCAAGAAACTGGCCACTTGAAATAGACGTATCCAAATTCTTCTACAGCTTCATGGGTAAGATCACAAGACAAAAAGAGCTGAAGTAACAGCTAAGTCAGAAAGGGTTATATTAACATTTAGCTAGAGCACACGGCGTTTTGAAATGTAGATCTTCTTCACATCCTCTTTTACTGCCTCGGTGTCGAGGGTGATAAAGGGTTCGTTCCGCTTCTTGCTCTTTTGGCTGCATTGACCACTGACACATCATGCTATCTTGGTCTACCTCGTGACTTTGTCCATCTCCTCTTTTGGTGTATGCCTCCTACGGTACACCGTCACAAGGAATTCGCGCTAAGTGGGCAAACTATTTAATTTGCTGTCTTCGTATGTAATTTTAAAACTGGTTCTGTGCCGACTTATTACCCTAATGACCCCATTCCTAAAAAGTAGATCAGGTTAACATAAATCACCAAACCTAGGGGTGAGCTACTTGGTACATAAAGTTTAAATAATACACCCTCCTGCTCCGTGGGGGTCTGGGGAAAACGACTCGGAAGCAGGCGAAGCAATTTAATTCTTTTTAGCGTATTGATCTTCTGTCAGTACAACAAAAAAAGCGAAGACAACACGAGAACACCCCGGGGGACCATAGAGGCTGACATGGCATTTCCGGGTGAGATCAAGTGATTGCTTGCGAGGTGAAGACATGGCTACCAGAGGATACCAAATTACAGGAGGAACTGGTAAAGAACTTAGAGGGCAAATAACATAGAACACCAGGTTATACGAACTCAGAATAGAGGGAATTTCCGAAACTGCGAGGTGGTTTCAAATACAAACATTAAAACTGTGAAACAAATAAAATAAAATAAAAATACGACGCTGTTTGTTAACCTGTCAATATTATTATTTAGATATCGAGTTCAGCACGTGACATTACGGAGCAAAAATTATAGTGACGTCATAATGACAGTTTAAAAATGGCCACCTCACTTTTGACAGGTATCAAAGAAGAGCAGCGTTCTGTTATCCGTGTCATCTAAGGGGAGAAACCTGTAAAAACATTGGCGAATGAAAAGTAAAGGCAAAAGGTCAAGTCGGGAGATGTGAACCAGCGTCATTGCACACGGTTATTAACCATACGTGATCTGCCACCAGTACGGACTGCTGATAAGAAATTGTCAGCCTGTGTCGCCGTCCGCACGAAGCTCCGTAGCTAAAATGACGTTCCTCCATTTATACCAAAGTGTTAACTCTGGGTGAGCCCCGGGAATACTCCGGTTTCGAACCCCGGCAGTGGGCTGCAGCCAGTCGCATTTTGGATTTGAAAGTGAGTCTCCTATCGACTGCGCTAACGCGCTCCCGTTATTAAGGTCTAGTATGGCAATGTAACCCTTTCAGTCTAGAAAGTATGCAAGAGGAGTATGAAGTTTCGAAACGTCGTTACTTCTTCAAACGGTCATTGTGACATCACCGGATTGTGACATCAGGTGATTAAGGCTTTTGACTTTATTAACAATACTTGCAGGTTTTCCTTATGTCTTTTACACAATTCTGATGTTTTCATGAGAAGTCCCCTTGTATAATGCTTAGCGGTAGCATCACTGTCATCACCATCGAGCATAAGCAATCAAGCTTCTTCTCGTATTAAGGTTAGTTGCGTATCTTTACAGGGCGTTGCAGAACCAACCCCAACAGCCCTTGGCTGTTGTGTGGTTTTTCTAGGCACATTTAGGTCCAGTAGTTTGCCATTGCTACCTGGACGGTCGGCTTTCTTGATACCACTGTCGAAACCAACGCAAGGCGCGCAGCTGGGATCGAACCCGGCATCCCGGCATTACAAAGCGTTCGCATCGACTTAGCCACATAGCCGACCTTCTCGTATTAGGATGGAGGACATAAAATAAACCGAACGAAAGGTATATCATCGAGCTTCATAATATAACAAACAAAAATAAAACGTGAACTTTGCTGCTATGGAGCCTTTTTCAGCTCATACATAGAAAATGCAACAATATCACTTATCTTCTCATCTCGTGGCAGATAGGTGGATGTCAAGACAATAGTTTGGCGAGGCACTTAGGGCCAGGAAAATAAATATCTGGGGATATGCCAGGGGCCGTCATTCGATGATAAAATGAAACTGTAGGCAGTTCAGTCCCCTAAGATTTAGATGAAGCCGTGTTAGCAATTAAGTAAACTGGGCGCCAGCGTTCCTAAAGTGTACAGTATCTCAATAGTGAAATGGTTAAACCATTTGCCTCGGAGAACTCTAACAGAGGTGTGCTCCGTTTCGATTTGGCATATATATATATAAAATAAACAAACGAACAATGTATTAATCGCATAAAAAGAAGTAGAAAGAAAAAAGGACATATTAGACAACATGAAAATCAAAAGCTCTATATGATGTGCCAGGAATCGAACCAATCAACCTCCAAATGACAAATGCGCCTCGCTATGGAAACAAATGTACTAAGACACATGACTAACTGGGCACCCTATAGAAGGTGTTTTTTTTTACCGGCCACGTCTATCGCACAGCTTGAAAACCACAACTATGAAATGGCACCATACTCGGCCGCCCCCTCCCCAACTTCTCTGTTTATTCTGTCTTATGTCCTTCCGTATGTTGTGTTGGTGCTTTGGAAATCCCCAGAAGTTGCTAATGGTGACAGATGTTTGTGCGACGCTCTCAGAGAATGGCCAGCCGCTCTGCAGAGAAATCCACCCATATGGGATCAACTGCGGTTCCATAAATTCGACCCATCTACATGTAAACCAGATTATCTACTCGATTATTCTAGCGTCAATAGGAACTACAGGGTTGTTGCTAGCCCTCAGGTCTGTCGCTCTGAAGGTCGGGTCATCGTTCTTATGTAACGTGTTGTTCTGATCACCAGTACAGTTTTTAATGGAGTTCCCTGGGGATCGTCGCCGAGGTCAACGTAACTCAGTTCGTGCTTCGTGCGACGTTCTCGGCAGGCGGCTATCCGTTCTGCGACTACAGAGATTGGCTTATGTGGGATCAAACACAGTGCAATAAAAGCGTCTATCCAACAGAGAGACCTGGGTCTTCGTGAATACTGCTCGAAACCACAAGCCGACACCACGCCAGTGGTCTTAAAACGCTGAGAGCCGAGAAGTTGCGACCAGAACTGAAATCAGAGAATTAGTATTGGCAATGAACCAAACGGATTCTGCTGCATGGTTTTGTTTGGGGATCAATTGACAGCTTTGACAGGTCAAGCGGCAGAAGACATGGACATCCTGCTAAACTCTGTTAAATATGCTGACCATCGACGCGCTCTCGTGCGTGCGTGTGTGTGCGCGTGTGTGGGGGCGGGGGAGGGAGAGAGAGAAAGAAAGAAAGAGAGAGAGAGAGAGAGAGAAATATTTTCTAAAGGTCACAAATCAGGCATGCAGCTATTAAAACTACTAGTTTTAAACATAACAGGCAGAGAGAGAGAGAGAGAGAGAGAGAGAGAGAGAGAGAGAGAGAGAGAGAGAGAGAGATTTTCTAAGGGTCACAAATCAGGCATGCAGCTATTAAAACTACTAGTTTTAAACATAACAGGCAGAGAGAGAGAGAGAGAGAGAGAGAGAGAGAGAGAGAGAGAGAGAGAGAGAGAGAGAGAGAGAGAGAGAGAGAGAGAGAGAGAGAGATTTTCAAAAGATTCCTTCCAAATCGGGCATGCAGGTCCTTCTCACTACTAACCCTTCACACAGCAGAGATAGAGGGAGAATAGAAAGAGCGAAGTGAAGAGAAAAGAACAGAAAAGAGAGGGGCAGAGATACTCGTTCTATGTAATAGTGACTTGTCTGATACAAGCTTTGTGGAACATAATTATAAATCGACGACACCAAATTTTAAAATGAGGAATCTGATACTTTGTTTTAAACGTGCACTGCTGCGTCTACTGCAGTTATCTACATCGCTGAAGGGGAGAAGCATGGGCAAGGAGGAGGGAACGGGCAGAGAGATGGAAAACGAGACAGCAGAAAGAATGTGACATAATTTCTAATTGAGCGCATTGTTATACTGTCGCTTCTGATAACAGTTATGCAGTTATCCACTTCATTCTAATTCATCAATCCTGAAACAGACCGCCTGTACATGACCGACCGACCAGCTTTCGTCCTTTCAAAAAAAAGTCAGCAAAGGACACTTTTCTACGCCTTTAGGCGTATAGGGCATATAGGGCTAGACCTATATTTGTATAGACCAATCGGCACAGGAGGGTGATGTGGTCAGCATCACGCCGGCGGCCTTTACTTTCCCAGGCTGGGTCGACCTGAGAGCCAAGGTCATTTCTGAAAAAAGTCGGGCTCCACCACGGAGCGAACCCACGACCTTCCGATCCGCGGAGAGCGTCTAGCCGCTTGGCCACTCTCAACCTAAAAGTGTTATATTTGATTTCGAATTAGAGTAGCATCAAGCGTGCAGAATCGTTTCCTGAGCCATTCAGCTTGGAGGATCCCACTAAGAGATATCAATCTGATCATATCACTGCTAATGAATATTCAGAATGAAATTCCCCGAAACTTCTTCAATAATATCTATAAACAGAAATAAGGCTCTCGCAACTGCCTCGACGGACAATCAGCGAAACAGATCTGGAATCTCCGTCACATCTCTTATCTGTTTCTTCTTCGCGTTCACCGGCCGTAAACTACAGCGGAAACTTCTCGTTGTGTCTGCGCTTCTGGACTTTAATTAAGTCTTGTTCAAAAACTGAGGTTTTGTGGGCGCATCTGTTTCGCAGATGTGTGTTATTTGTATGCAGACTGATGGCTCCTTGCTCCTTGCTGATTGCCTCACAGACAAAAGTATTCCAACCTGAAAGGTAACCCTTAATTATTCTACTCTTCTGACATGCTTTTTAGAGGTTTCAGTAGTTCGATTCGTCTCCACCCCCCCCCCCCTTTTTTCCACCTGGGACCCCAATCAGCATGTAATCACTACACACCAGACATTCACATATTTGATGCCAATCTGTCTCTTGAGAGTCCTTCAGCCATTCCACTCCAGGCTCTCCCTAGCCTCATGCTAGGCCCTCAAGGCATTCTATACTAAGGCCTACTGTTCTCTAGACAGGCTCTCAACCACCTAAGCCACTCCATGCTAGACCCTCAGCCACTCCATGCTAGACCCTCAGCAACTTCATGCTAGACCCTCAGCCACTCCATGCTAGACACTCAGCCACTCCATGCTAGACCCTCAGCCACTCCATGCTAGACACTCAGCCACTCCATGCTAGACCCTCAGCCACTCCATGCTAGACCCTCAGCCACTCCATGCCAGGCTCTAAACAATTCCATGCTTAACCCTCAGCCACTCCATGCCAGGCTCTAAACAATTCCATGCTTAACCCTCAGCCACTCCATGCTAGACCCTCAGCCACTCCATGCTTAACCCTCAGCCACTCCATGCTTAACCCTCAGCCACTCCATGCTAGACCCTCAGCCACTCCATGCTAGACCCTCAGCCACTCCATGCTAGACCCTCAGCCACTCCATGCTAGACCCTCAGCCACTCCATGCTAGACCCTCAGCCACTCCATGCTTAACCCTCAGCCACTCCATGCCAGGCCCTCAGCCACTCCATGCTTAACCCTCAGCCACTCCATGCTTAACCCTCAGCCACTCCATGCTTAACCCTCAGCCACTCCATGCTAGACCCTCAGCCACTCCATGCTTAACCCTCAGCCACTCCATGCCAGGCCCTCAGCCACTCCATGCTTAACCCTCAGCCACTCCATGCTTAACCCTCAGCCACTCAATGCTTAACCCTCAGCCACTCCATGCTAGACCCTCAGCCACTCCATGCTTAACCCTCAGCCACTCCATGCCAGGCCCTCAGCCACTCCATGCTAGACACTCAGCCACTCCATGCCAGGCCCTCAGCCACTCCATGCTAGACACTCAGCCACTCCATGCTAGACACTCAGCCACTCCATGCTTAACCCTCAGCCACTCCATGATTAACCCTCAGCCACTCCATGCTAGACACTCAGCCACTCCATGCTAGACACTCAGCCACTCCATGCTAGACCCTCAGCCACTCCATGCTAGACACTTAGCCACTCCATGCTTAACCCTCAGCCACTCCATGCTAGACACTCAGCCACTCCATGCTAGACCCTCAGCCACTCCATGCTAGACACTCAGCCACTCCATGCTTAACCCTCAGCCACTCCATGCTAGACACTCAGCCACTCCATGCTAGACACTCAGCCACTCCATGCTAGACCTCAGCCACTCCATGCTAGACACTCAGCCACTCCATGCTTAACCCTCAGCCACTCCATGCTAGACACTCAGCCACTCCATGCTAGACCCTCAGCCACTCCATGCTAGACACTCAGCCACTCCATGCTTAAACCCTCAGCCACTCCATGCTAGACACTCAGCCACTCCATGCTTAACCCTCAGCCACTCCATGCTAGACACTCAGCCACTCCATGCTAGACCCTCAGCCACTCCATGCTAGACACTCAGCCACTCCATACTTAACCCTCAGCCACTCCATGCCAGGCCCTCAGCCACTCCATGCTAGACACACAGCCACTCCATGCTAGACACTCAGCCACTCCATGCTAGACACTCAGCCACTCCATGCTAGACACTCAGCCACTCCATGCTAGACCCTCAGCCACTCCATGCTAGACCCTCAGCCACTCCATGCTAGACCCTCAGCCACTCCATGCTAGACCCTCAGCCACTCCATGCTTAACCCTCAGCCACTCCATGCCAGGCCCTCAGCCACTCCATGCTTTAACCTCAGCCACTCCATGCTTAACCCTCAGCCACTCCATGCTTAACCCTCAGCCACTCCATGCTAGACCCTCAGCCACTCCATGCTTAACCCTCAGCCACTCCATGCCAGGCCCTCAGCCACTCCATGCTTAACCCTCAGCCACTCCATGCTTAACCCTCAGCCACTCCATGCTTAACCCTCAGCCACTCCATGCTAGACCCTCAGCCACTCCATGCTTAACCCTCAGCCACTCCATGCCAGGCCCTCAGCCACTCCATGCTAGACACTCAGCCACTCCATGCCAGGCCCTCAGCCACTCCATGCTAGACACTCAGCCACTCCATGCTAGACACTCAGCCACTCCATGCTTAACCCTCAGCCACTCCATGATTAACCCTCAGCCACTCCATGCTAGACACTCAGCCACTCCATGCTAGACACTCAGCCACTCCATGCTAGACCCTCAGCCACTCCATGCTAGACACTTAGCCACTCCATGCTTAACCCTCAGCCACTCCATGCTAGACACTCAGCCACTCCATGCTAGACCCTCAGCCACTCCATGCTAGACACTCAGCCACTCCATGCTTAACCCTCAGCCACTCCATGCTAGACACTCAGCCACTCCATGCTAGACACTCAGCCACTCCATGCTAGACCCTCAGCCACTCCATGCTAGACACTCAGCCACTCCATGCTTAACCCTCAGCCACTCCATGCTAGACACTCAGCCACTCCATGCTAGACCCTCAGCCACTCCATGCTAGACACTCAGCCACTCCATGCTTAACCCTCAGCCACTCCATGCTAGACACTCAGCCACTCCATGCTTAACCCTCAGCCACTCCATGCTAGACACTCAGCCACTCCATGCTAGACCCTCAGCCACTCCATGCTAGACACTCAGCCACTCCATACTTAACCCTCAGCCACTCCATGCCAGGCCCTCAGCCACTCCATGCTAGACACACAGCCACTCCATGCTAGACACTCAGCCACTCCATGCTAGACACTCAGCCACTCCATGCTAGACACTCAGCCACTCCATGCTAGACACTCAGCCACTCCATGCCAGGCCCTCAGCCACTCCATGCTAGACCCTCAGCCACTCCATGCCAGGCCCTCAGCCACTCCATGCTAGACACTCAGCCACTCCATGCTAGACACTCAGCCACTCCATGCTAGACACTCAGCCACTCCATGCTAGACACTCAGCCACTCCATGCTAGACACTCAGCCACTCCATGCCAGGCCCTCAGCCACTCCATGCTAGACCCTCAGCCACTCCATGCTAGACACTCAGCCACTCCATGCTAGACACTCAGCCACTCCATGCTAGACACTCAGCCACTCCATGCTAGACACTCAGCCACTCTATGCCAGGCTCTCGACCATTCCATGCTAGACCCTCAGCCACTCCATGCTAGACCCTCAGATACTCCATGCCGGGCTCTCAACCATGTCAGGTCCGTCTCTTTCTTGCTGAGACAATTCTTCCATGGCCGGACCTCTGTCTCAAGTTAAGCCACATGCTACATCCCCCCCCCCCCCCTCCTTTTTGTCTGTCCAGTCCCCAAATAATTCGAGGCTAGTTAGGATTATTCCACATGGTAATAAACAGTACGGATATTGCTGGATGTTGTTGCTGTAGCAACAAAGTTTGTGTAAAGTGTGAAGCTCCTAGCAAGGCGGTCAGGCCAT
Organism: Candidula unifasciata; assembly: GCA_905116865.2. NCBI lineage: Eukaryota > Metazoa > Mollusca > Gastropoda > Stylommatophora > Geomitridae > Candidula > Candidula unifasciata. The sequence continues at coordinate 490,397 of CAJHNH020003268.1, read as the reverse complement.
TCAGTGGTGTCAGACCTAACGTTTACTTTAATCATGTTGTGACAATCTAAGTGGCTGGATTAGTCGTCTACCTCTATACAGAAACAGGAACAACAACAACAACAACAACAACAAGGTCGACGACGACGGAACACACACACACAAACAAACACACACACAGATAGAGAGAGAAAGAGAAAGAAGAAAGAGAGAATTATGACTATTTCTCAAAGTAAAAGCTTATTGTCCCCCAAAATCGTTCAGCCAGTCTTCCGAAAAAAAAAAAAAAAAAACGCACATGCCGAGCTAAGTATAACATTTAGTGTCATTCCTATACCTGCTGCACTTCCTCTCCTCTGCCATGAGCAAACTACATTTTAATGACTTTTCGAGCCTCTCTGACTTCTTCAGTCTGAATGTTAAGTCAATATTCACCACATAAAGCCACAGTTCTACCTTCCCAATGGACATATGAATCTGACGGTACTGACTCCCACTACAGATGATCTTTCAAGTGACTCACACACAAATGCACATTTTTGAAACTACAGGGCATATGGCCTTTCTGATGACTGATTGGCATGTTGATGTGGTAAGAAAGTCACATCTGTTTACATACCTCTAGAGAGAGAAATACAGTGTACTAAATAGGAAATCAAAAAGTAAGAATGAGCAGCCGATTTTGCCGTCCCCTGAACAACTAACTCCCTTGTTGGTTCCATGGTCCTACTGTGGAGGTAGAGAGGGGGGGGGGGGAAGGGAAGAAGAGGCTGGGGGGGGGGGAGGTTGGGGGAGGTGGACAGAGAGATAAATAATTGATCTACGGTCCCCAAAAAGCATATTGTAAAATTCAATTAACGTGGAGTATTTCCTTCGTATCTGCTTGAGGAACGACATGAATTTGCCGCTGGAGATAACAGCTCATTATTGAAAAAAAAAAAAAAAAGAAGAAGGAGAAGAAGAAGGGCAAGGAGGAGGAGAAGAAGGAAGAGGAAAAGAAGGAGGAGAAGGAGAAGGATGAGAAGAAGAAGAAGAAGAAGAAGAAGAAAGAAAGAAGAAGAGAAGAAGAGAAGAAAAGAAGAAGAAGAAGAAGAAGAAGAAGAAGAAGAAGAGAAGAAGAGAAGAAGAAGAAGAAGAAAGAAGAAGAAGAGGAAGAAAAAGAAGAAGAAGAAGAAGAAGAAAAGAAGAAGAAGAAGAAGAAGAAGAAGAAGAAAGAAGAAGAAGAAGAAGAAGAAGAAGAAGAAGAAGAAGAAGAAGAAGAAGAAGAGGGAAGAAGAAGAAGAAGAAGAAGAAGAGAAGAAGAAGAAGAAGAAGAAGAAGAAGAAGAAGAAGAAGAAGAAGAAGAAGAAGAAGAAGAAGAAGGAGGAGGAGGAGGAGGAGGAGGAGGAGAAAATAAAGGAGGAGGAGGAGATGGAGGAGGAGATGGAGGATGAGGAGGAGGAGGAGGAGAAAAAGAAGAAGAAGAAGTAGTAGTAGAAGAAGAAGAAGAAGAAGAAGAAGAAGAAGAAGAAGAAGAAGAAGAAGAAGAAGAAGAAGAAGAAGAAGAAGAAGAAGAAGAAGAAGAAGAAGAAGAAGAAGAAGAAGAAGAAGAAGAAGAAGAAGAAGAAGAAGAAGAAAAACAAGAAGAAGAAAGAAAGAAGAGGAGGAGGAGGAGGCGAAGGATTGACAATTTAAGACAATTACTGACTCATCAGAGCTGTGTATTGTTTGTGTAAAGAATAAGCTGCCTTTCCAGAGGTCTCCTTTGCGTAGCCATAATACTGTCCTGTGATTAAGCGTGCAGTGAAATAGGTAGCTATGTGTTTCACTTTTCTATTTTATAATGTAAAGTTATTAAACCAAAGGAAAATTCGTCACAGTAGGCTTCACATTACCATAAGCACAAAAGACAAATGAACGTCACGACGAGAGCGTTCATCAGCACGTTAGATGAATACACGCGTACAATAGCCTAAACACGAACAAGAATATTCAAAATCACTTGACTGAAGTGTCTTCGAAAAGGAATTCCATGTCTGTCTGGCCGGTTGAATCCATGACAAGGATGTAGCTTTTAAAGTCGATTTAAAAAAAAAAATAGATACAACTTGGAGGTTAAGTCTCCTGGACAAATAGCAGCCCATTAGATAGATAAGGCGGTTCTCCAGAGATTTTCTAACTCCCACTGTAGCGGCTAGAGTTGTAAGTCTCAGCCTACATGTCGAGGGTGACTGTGTGTTAGTGACCAGAATCGGTGTACCTAGAGGTTAAAGGTTTAAGTGCAGATGATTGATTACACTGCCCCGGGCTTTGTCTCATATGGCAGTCTCTCTCTGCTTGCCGAAATTGTCGAATGAAACAAGTCTACCATAGTTCTGGCGACGATCTTCAATGGTGGTCACAATAAAAAAGCAATAACAAGTAAAGTGGTTAACTGTAACTAAAATGTATTTGCAATGATTTCCGAGATCGATTTTAAGGTAAAATTTGGTTAAAGAATAGATAATCAAAATTCGGGAGCTTGAAACGTTCTGAATAATTTTTAGTTAATCCCTACAGGTAAAACTCGTTTGATAATCGTCCTTTTTAATATGCCCCCCCCCCCCCCCCCCCCCCCCCCTCAGGAACAGAATAATTAAGAATGTTGGAATTGCACTGATTATGAGAATCGTTCCTTCATGCCACTTCAAACAACGATGAGCGTGGAGAAATAAAAGCAAATACACTCTATCTTGCTGTTTAACGGCTGAGAAAGATGCAGAGTGAATCAGATATTGACAAAATAAATATTGGAGCAAAAAACTGTGTCAACATAAATACGAGTGATTTAAACGTCCCCCACGTTGTAATAACGGCAGCCATCACAAATGAATTGGGCCTAGAGAGTGAGAGTGGCAGCTGTGGGCTCTTTCCCACTCAATTCGTAACCGACATTTCATTGGTCAGTTCCGGGACTTTCTAATCATGGCACGGGCATGTGGCATAGAACAACAGAGCTCAGGGTGGACGCTACAAAGAAAGAATCAAGATGGGGGGTAGAAACAGAAGGAAGGAATGCAGCAAGACGAGAAATAAAACAGGATATAAGTGGCGAAAGAATAGGATAAATGGAATGACAGAATAAATTAGCAAATAACAATTAAATCAGGGAAAAGACGAGTAGTTGTGATTGATGAGAGAGAGAGAGAGAGAGAGAGAGAGAGAGAGAGAGAGAGAGAGAGAGAGAGAGAGAGAGAGAGAGAGAGAGAGAGAGAGAGAGAAGGAAGGAATACAGGTCTGGAACTAAGAAGAAATACTGAAATGAAGCAAGAAATGAATCTCTACCAAAGTGTGGCCTGGTCGTGATGCTGTTAAAATAGGAATAGTAGTTGTCAGAAAATGAATGAAGGAAGGGAAGGGGGAATAAAATGAAACAAAGAAGAAAGGGGGAGGGATGGATGAGGCAATCTTTTTGGCGTTCACGCAAACTTGGACAGGAAGTTCTGGTTGTGCGTCTAGCTTCTGGACTTTTAGTCTGGTTCCGAAATTCTTAGTTTTGTTTGCACATCCGTTTTACAGATCAGGTTTATTTGTGTGCAGACTCTTGTTGCTTCGCCTCTCAGGCAGACGCAAGCTGACTTCGATGGAAACACCTTTAATTAGTCTACTAATACGACCTGCTTGTTTTATGAGGGGGAGTTGGTTTCTTCTTTGGGGGTGGCACAATGAAGCCTCAGAGCCCACTTGGGAAAGGAAGGTAATGAAAGACATGCAATGTAGAAAGAAAGAAGAGTGGACAAATTAATATAATGAAAGCAGGGAGGAGAAAAGTGATGTAAGGTTAAAAGGTTAAAGGAAGAATGCACAAATGGAACTACTGAGAAGTGTGCAAATGAAGGGGGGAAAAAACGGAGAACATGATTATGCCTGATAGTGCTTAAGTGACAGCTGAGCAGCCCGTTCTGGGTGTTTTTCAGTAAGGCGGACCTAAACATGGCACAGTGCTCCACGTGTGTATGCTCTTGTATGTCTTCGTGTTTGTTTACAAACAGTATTTATCTAAATAAACCCCGAGTCAGCGAGCAGGTAAGAAGCCCAAAGTCTACAATGACAACTTACCTCAGTAGTATTTAGGAATGGCTATAGTCCCTGGATCCAATCACATCAGCACACAAGCGAATTCCAACTCCGCGAGAAAATCCTATAAATTAGACAGAAAAAAAAAAAAACACTTTAGTCAGGGACATGGGCATTTTTATCCGCACATGGATGTAATCCTTGGAGCTTTAAACATCACAATGACAAAATGCAAGTAGTAAGTAGGTGAAGCTAACCAATATGGTACTTCCTTCTTTACTTCCTCTTTTAGCTGTCTGGGTATCAAGGAAGATCAAAGTTATACTTCTTGCTCTTCTGGACACCGGAGCCATGCCATAGATAGATACACTGCGCTGTTGCCGATTTCCTCTTATGTTACCTTTCCATGTTGTTCCTGGTCTGCCTCGTTCTCCACACTTCTCTTCTCTTTTAGTATACGCCTTGCACGGTATGACGTCACAGGGCATTCTTTCTGTGTATGTCAAGCACTTTGCTTGCAAGTTCTGATACAGTTTCACCCACGGTGGGTTCCAGGGCTCCATACTAAGGAAAACAAGACCGCTGCCTCCCCAACGAGCATGCCGTAGGAGTCTACGAATTGGGACTTCATTGTAAGTCGGAGTGCATCCGCCGGAGCAGCAAAGAACAACCAACTGCACACAAATAAGCCGGTGAAACGGATGTACACGCAATATTTAGGTCTTGGCACAAAGCTTAAGTCCAAATAGACGAACAACCAGACTTTCCGCTGGAGCTTACGGCCGGTAAACAAAGGATGAGGAGGAGGAGGATGAAGCAGCAGCAGCACAAGAAGAAGAAGAAGAAGAAGAAGAAGAAGAAGAAGAAGAAGAAGAAGAAGAAGAAGAAGAAGAAGAAGAAGAAGAAGAAGAAGAAGAAGAAGAAGAACAAGAACAAGAACAAGAACAAGAACAAGAACAAAAACAAAAGAAGAAAAAACCGTCTAAGCAACTGATGGAGAAGAATATGCATACTCGTATGGTGTCAGTTCTGAATAGTCTAAACTCTAAAGCTTACGAGAGAAAAACCAGCAGCGTATCAGCGTCTGGTAACACTTGTTTCCACAAGTTCTGATGCAATTTGCGCAACAATGGTGAGCGAACAATTAGTCCAGGCTCAATCAAGAAATATCCGCAGGCAATTGCTAGAGGCGCCAAAGCCAACCGTCGCCACCAGGAACGCAGTTTGTTGTTGATAGATAAGTTGGCTAGACCCACGTAAAATTATTGCATAAGGTATTTCGCCAGCCCACACGTAAACCGGCTACCGGCCATATTAAATACATCTACTCAACCGCTGCACAAATGAAATACACGAAAAACACAGCTCATATTGCTGCACCAATCACATAACTAGCAGCTTAGGAAGCGAAACCGTAGACTTCCGTGCATATGTGGAAACTGCACTAGCAACAACGACAACAAAAAAAGAAAGTGTTGCCAAAAAAAAAAAAAAATTCGAAGCTGAACATTTTTCGATGCTTATTCCTCCATATTGGGCCGAAAGTCGGATCTCTTTTCTTTAATTTGACCTCATCTCGGAAGCTCCGAGATTTCGCAAAGAATTCTCAGAACAAATCAATATAGGAAGTGATAGGGTTAGTTCACTTCACACACTAACTCCCCTATAATATTGGACATTCCTGGGAATTCTCTAACAAATCTCAAAGCTCCCGAGATGTGGTGAAATAGAAGAAGGGGGGGGGGGGGAGAGAGAGACCACCTACATTCTTAGCTATTAGGTCAGCCACCTATCTGCATCTTTGCATCATCATGTAGCAGGTCCTTCGCTCTCATCACGGTCTGCATGAAATAAACTTGGTCTCTCGCCAGCTCTCCTGCCTCACGTACTTTCATACTCAAGGAGTCACTTATATCCTGTGCCCATCTTCGTGTCGGTCGGCCCCTGTCCCTTCTTCCTGGTACCATGCCTTCTGCTATAATTCTTTCCGATTCGTCGTGGCGCTTGATATGACCAAAATATTTCAGCTTCCGAGTCAGGATGCTGTTTATTAGCCAATCTTCTTTGATGTTCAGATCTTCAAGATGTCAGTATTTCTCCTTTTTTTGCATTGCTATCGCCATCATTTTTTTAAATTTCTGCTAAACAGTCTCCATTGCTATTTAATATAGATCTAGATATTCAAAGTTTTTGAAATTTTCAATTTCTTGATCATTTGTTGTTATTTTTGGGTGACAGCCAGTTTTATCTGTGGACATTATTTTCGTTTTCTTTGAATTCAAGAACAGATTTGGATCATTACTGTGCTTTTGGACTGACAATATTACATTTTCTATTCCTTTTCGCTGTTCGAAAGGAGGACTGTGTCATCTGTGTAGCGGAGTTTCGGGATAAGGTTGCCACCAATTTTTAGCGGATCATAACTGTCACAAGTCTGGTCATTTGTGACATTTCTCATTATATTTTCTGCGTATATTTTGAATAGGTATGGTGAGAGAATGCACCCCTGCCTCACTCCCTTTTGCGCCTCGAACCAATCCGATGTTTCACCAGCTGCTCTGATGGCTGCTTGTTGTTCATGGTAAAGATTTTCCATTAAATGCACTAAATGCGCTGGAAATCCCACACTTCTCATAACAGTTCACAGTTTCTGATGTTGGTCACACTCAAATGCCTTGCTAATATCAATAAAACAAGCTTTAAGATCTACATTGTATTTTCTGAATTTTTCAAAAATTATTCTCAAATTAAAGATGCGATCCCTAGTTCCTCTACCCTGTCTGAAACCCGCTTGTGCTTCATGTAGCTCATATTGTAATTTCCTTTCGCTCCTCTTCGTGATAATTCATAAGATAATTTTTCTAGCATGACATATTATTGCGATAGTACGGTAGCACAGTTTCAGATTTCCTTTCTTTGGGAGAGGGATATAGATGGTTCTTTTCCACGCTCTGAGGCAGATGCCACTGTTCCAGATCTTAGAGCAAAGTGCATGGTAGATTCGGACGCTAGCCTCTCTGTATCTTCTACAACTGAAAATTAATATTTTTTCTCTGTTTAACACATGTAATGTTTCACCAGATAATAATACTGTGTCTGATGAGAACTGTTCACGCCTGGAGGCAGGTAGAAATTTAAAAGCCCACAAAATACGGTAGAGAAGAACAGTGTCATCTGCACACTTGAATTATGCGATCGGATTTCCGCTAATTATCAACGCATGAAAATTGCTAGCTGAAGTGGATCATTCTTGAGGGTTCACATATAGTTCACATTGTTTGTTTCTGCTTGATGCGTAGATATGCAGCAGGTATGGGAATACGGTAGCGGCGTCCGTGGCTTAGGCGTTGAAAGTCCGACTTGTAATTCCAACGTACCGCGATTGAAACCCACTGCTGGCTGAATTTTTATCATGGAATGGGGCGTCGTAGGTCGACCTAGCATAAAATGGGTACCAGGATAGATGACATGGGGAAGTAAAGACGGCTGGCGTAATGCTGACCACATTACCCACCTAGAGCCGAATGGTCTGCAAAAATATGGGATACTTTTCCCGTATGCCCGATGTGCCTATGGCGTGAAAAGGGATCTTTACTTTTTTATTTTTGTATGGCGAGATGGTGCTGCAAACCTCAGCCAGTGCTACAAGATGTATAGATTACCCAACTGTGTCAATGTGTCACTGCTGCTACAGATTGTAGACAATACCCAATTTGGAATGCCTTACTTTTTTTTCACATTATAATAACAGGCCATAACAGGAAATACCCACGACACTGGGTGGTGAACTGATACATGACAAGGCAGATGTCGTCAAAGCCCTTTGGCAACATTTAACCGAAGTCAGAAGAGAAACGAAATTATTATGGCCTAGAGAGAATGATGCACCTGGGTGTAACTAGAGGGTCTGGCCTGCTCACTACACTCAGAGGAAAGGACGGACATATGACCAGACTGTGACCGGTACCATCAGTACTGGAACATTGCGCTGGCTGCTGAAGATGAGGGCGGAGCGTACATGGGAATGCCCCAAGTGCTGTGATGTCAACTCTTGTCTCAACTTAACTCCCGCGATAAAGCTTACTTATCTGGGATGTAAACTGAATGAGTTTCATTTCCGATATTTAGTTTCAAGAGATCATACTTTTAGAAGTAGAGAGAGATGGGTTGGAGAAGCTGGAAGCAATGAGGATGATGTTAGGGGGAAGAAAGAAAGAAAGAAAAGAGAAGAAAGAAAGAAAGAAAGAAAGAAAGAAAGAAAGAAAAGAAAGAAAGAAGAAAGAAGAAAGAGAAAGAAAAGAAAAGAAAGAAAGAAAGAAAAGAAAGAAAGAAAGAAAGAAAGAAAGAAAGAAAGAAAGAAAGAAAGAAAGAAAGAAAGAAAGAAAGAAAGAAAGAAAGAAAGGAGGATGAGAAGGAGGAGGAGAAGGAAGAGAATGAAAAGAAGAAGAAGAAGAAGAAGAAGAAGAAGAAGAAGAAGAAGAAAGAAGAAGAAGAAGAAGAAGAAGAAAGAAGAAGAAGAGAAGAAGAAGAAGAAGAAGAAGAAGAAGAAGAAGAAGAAGAAGAAGAAGAAGAAGAAGAAGAAGAAGAAGAAGAGAAGAAGAAGAAAGAAGAAGAGAAGAAGAAGAAGAAGAAGAAGAAGAAGAAGAAGAAAGAAGAAGAAGAAGAGAAGAAGAAGAAGAAGAAGAAGAAGAAGAAGAAGAAGAAGAAGAAGAAGAAGAAGAAGAAGAAGAAGAAGAAGAAGAAGAAGAAAGAAAGAAGAAGAAGAAGAAGAAGAAGAAGAAGAAGAAGAAGAAGAAGAAGAAGAAGAAGAAGAAGAAGAAGAAGAAGAAGAAGAAGAAGAAGAAGAAGAAGAAGAAGAAGAAGAAGAAGAAGAAGAAGAAGAAGAAGAAGAAGAAGAAGAAGAGAAGAAGAAGAAGAAGAAGAAGAAGAAGAAGAGAAGAAGAAGAAGAAGAAGAAGAAGAAGAAGAAGAAGAAGAAGAAGAAGAGAAGAAGAAGAAGAAGAAGAAGAAGAAGAAGAAGAAGAAGAAGAAGAAGAAGAGAAGAAGAAGAAGAAGAAGAAGAAGAAGAAGAAGAAGAAGAAGAAGAAGAAGAAGAAGAAGAAGAAGAAGAAGAAGAGAAGAAGAAAGAAGAAGAAGAAGAAGAAAGAAGAAGAAGAAGAAGAAGAAGAAGAAGAAGAAGAAGAAGAAGAAGAAGAAGAAGAAGAAGAAGAAGAAGAAGAAGAAGAAGAAGAAGAAGAAGAAGAAGAAGAAGAAGAAGAAGAAGAAGAAGAAGAAGAAGAAGAAGAAGCAGCAGCAGCAACAGCAGCTGGTGGTACTAGTGGTGGATGTCTTCTAATAAATGCCAAACTAAATAACTCGTAATACGTCTCTCTTATCTGCAACGCCTCCACGATTCTCCCAACGGCCCATACACCAACCACATCATACATAAACTGAAAGATAAATATGCCAGCTAGCCGAAATACAGTAATACCAGTTTACATATCGTATTACCAGTTTACACATCGTATTACCAGTAGGCTGCACTGTGTGCTGTCTCCCCGGCGCTATCTCTAAACACAACACCAAGCTGCGAGATTACCTGTCATGTTTCTTGACACTAGGATTTTATTTCATGTGTTACCTTGTCATTGTTACTGATTTGCCTATGTCTATGATTCTATCTGCCCTGAACTCTTCGCCACCAAAAGAACTAAATTACACATTTTTTTTTTTTTGGTCTTCTTATTATCGTAACTGACAGACTTTAAAAAAAAAAAAAAACTAGAATTTTAGTACACTACAGAAAAGCCGCTGTGGTACAGAGGCTAGATGCCTGCCTGAGGATCCGACGGTCATTGGTTCGTGTCCTGACGAAGCTCGACCTTTTTTTCCACAGGCCAGCCTAGAATTAAATGGGTACCAGATAAAGTCCTGGGGCGGTAGGCGTGACGCTGACCACATGACCCACCGTGTGCTGATTGGTCTATGAAATGTGCGTTTAGCCATATGTGTACCCAATATGCCTCAAAGCGTGGAATAGGGCCCTTTACTTTATTATACTATAGTCACTGTACAAAAATGACAGAGGGAATAATACATAAACCATAGACTTTTCAAAATGACAGAGGCACCAATACATAAATCACAGACTTTTCAAAATGACAGAGGCACCAATATATAAACCACAGACTTTTCAAAATAACAGAGGAAACACACATAAACCACAGTGTTTTCCCCCCTCCAAAATGACGTATTTAACTACTCGCTTGACAACTGCATTAAAACTGGAAACACTGTCGCAATATACGAAACATTATGTTCTGTAACTGCATTAAAAAAAACTGCAATGAAAATCTTCATAATCACACTTCAGGCATTCGAAGTATCTAAAACTATTAAATCTAAAAAGGTCTAAATATATCAATATAAGCAGCAGTGTTCATCTAGTTATCTCCTTGTGAGATGCAATTTTTCGTTATTTGAAGCCCCACCCTGGCTCTTGCCAGGGGCCGCAATATAGCCCGACCATAAATATGGTCTAATGGCTGGGCGCGGTTCTGGGACATCTCCACGGTGATCCTCATCCAAATGGTGGCACTTTGTGTCATCGGGGGTTTATCGCTTGTGTGATGTCCTGGTGAGGTAAAAATCTACTACTATAAGCAGCGGCCAGAGTAGCTGGGGAAACATCAGAATGTTTTGGAGTGCAGAAAGGAGTGAGACAGGGCTGCATTCTTTCACCCTCCCTCTTTAACATATATGTTGAAAATGTTATGAGAAACACAATTAGCGATGAGGCATGTGAGAGTTTTGATTCACTAAAAATTAGAGGTAATCCTATCCCAGAACTCAGATATGTAGACGACACAGTTCTCCTTTCCAACAGTGTACAAGGTTTAGACAAATTAATTATGGCCGTAAAAAAAAAAAAAAAAAACCACAGCGTAGAAGTGAATCTGTTTCTTAATTTTAAAAAATTAAATAATGTCCTCAGTAAATACAGCACACCTTCCACGTATCGCAATCGAAAATGAAGAAATAGAACATGTAATCGAATACCTGGGCTCTTTAGTGAACAACAGTGTAAGTAAAAAGTAAAGATCCCTTTACACGCCCTTAGGCGCATCGGGCATACGGGAAGAGCACCCATATTTTTACATACCAATCAGCACTCGATGTGTAATGTGGTGGTCAGCTTTACGCCGGCCGTCTTTACTTTCCCAGGACAGCCCATCCTTGTACCCATTTGAGGCTGGGTCGACCTGCGACGTCCCATACCACGATAAAAATCCACGCAGCCCACGCAGGTTTCGATCGCGGTACGTTGGATTACGAGTCAGACTCGCAACGCCTTAGCCACGGACGCCGCTGAACAACAGTGGCGACTGCTCAAGAGAAGTCAGAAGAAGACTTGCATTAGCAATGAAGAGATTAAATAACACGGAGAACCTATGGCAAAACACTAGTAAATTGGTTAAAGTAAAAATCTTGAGATCATGCATTTCTCCTGTGGCAACTTAGGTTGTGGAGCTTTTGAACTGAAATGCTATAGAACAATTCTTAAAATACCATGGATCAGGAAGAGGAAAAACATCGACATTCTGAACGAGTTGAACATCAAGGAGAACTGGCTCATAAACAGCATCCTAAAAACTTAAAGCATTAGGGCCACCTCAAGCGGCATGGTGGCTTGGAAAAGACGGTGATGGAAGGGGCAGTTGTGGAAGGTGAGGCAGGTGTCGACCACCGCGAAGATGGATACAAGACATTGAAGATGCATTGGCACTGAAAGCACATGGGACTGGAGAGCAGTCTAGAGAAAGGGATACTTTCAGCCGTGTCGTGAAGACAGCGACGTTCTGTAAAGGACTTACTGATTGGTGATAAGTCGGGAGGCTTGTAATCTACTCATGGTAAACATATGGCTTAGCCACACATATGGCCTAACGGCTGACAGGCGTTTCTGGAACCTCTTTACACTCTTGTGTCACCTGGTGTTTATTGCTTATGTGATGTCCTGGTGGGATACAACTACCTACCTACTTATAAGTGTATGACCCTTCTCTCGAGTGAATTCCTCAATATTATTTTAAACTTGACACTCGGAAAACACACAAAAGACGGGACTGTTCCAGTGAAAACAGAACACATGGTCCCCTACCGATGTGTTAACAGCGATTAAAAGAGGAAAAAACAAAACAAATAGGGAACCTGTCCATGTTTCTGATTTGCACATGTCTGTCTCTCTCATTTGACTATATCTATCATTCTGATGTTCCAAAGACTCGTCGCCAACAGGACTACATTATATGTTTTTATGCCTGATTCCGGTAGCCGACAGACTAAACAAAACAAAAACCTCAGACTAGTTTTGTCAGAGGAGTTTAGCAAAAGAGATAAACAGACTGTCTGGGGAGTTTGATCTGCTTATTAACCAATGTCTCCCAATTACGTCGTTAAAAGCAATGGACTGGTATTTCATTGTGCTGCGTAGTGTAATTACAAGGCATACACAAATGTAAAAAACAGTAGCTTCTCGTCTCAATTTAAGCATAGGTATTTCAAAAAGAACAGGTAAACATCAATAGATCAAAGTTAGTTGCGTATCCTTTACAGGACGTTGCAGAACCAAATCCAGCATTTTTTTTTTTTTTTTTTACTGTTGTGGTTTTTCTGGGCAAATTTTACATCCAGTAGTTGGCCATTGCTTTTTTTTGACGTTCGGCTTTCGATACCATTGTCGAAACCAACGCAAGGTCCACAGCTGGGATAGAACCCGGCACCCCGGCATCATGAAGCGCGTTCGCAACGCCTAAGCCACAGATGGAGCCAAACATTTATAGATACTTAAGTTTGTTGTAAGCATCCTGTAGTTCTATGGCTCACAGCCGTGGTTTCGTACGCAGTAGTGTCATTATGAGTCGGCTCTGTGGCTAAGTCGATGCGAACGTTTCGTAATGCAGGGATGCCGGGTTCGGTCCTAGCTGTAGGCCATGCGCCTTGCGATGGTTTCGACAGTGGTATCAAGAAAGCCGACCGTCCAGAGACCAATGGTAAACTACTGGACGTAAATTTGCCTAGAAAAACCACACAACAGCCAGGGGATGTTGGGGTTGGTTCTGCAACGTCCTGCAAAGGATACGCAACCAACTTAGTGTCATTATGAGATATGTACACATAAAACGGTCGGCGTCTGTGGCTTAGGCGTTGCGTAGGCGCTACTTAATGCCGGGGTGATGGGTTCGCTTCAAGCTGCGGGCCTTGCGCGTTACATTGGTTTCATCAGTGGTATCCAGAAGCCGACAGGGTTGAACGAGCGGACTGGGTTGCTGGCACGGCCACGGTAGGTACAGGAACTGACTGGGCCGACATTCTCAATACTCTCAAGGAAGCAGGATGAGACGATTGTTCAGGAGACGACGTTGAATCAGAAACACTCAAAAGACTACAATAACTTCAGGTGAAGAAAAAAAAAAGCCGTCGCCAAACATGATTACTATACAGGTAGCCAAAGAGGAATAGTAAGCCAGCGTAGAAGTTGTGTTATCGGTCGCCACACGCTAAAGAATATACTAAAGATGGGATCCGAGCGCTTATGGATTTATCCGATATGCAATGAGGATAATCTGTCGATTAACTAAACTCATTACCATAAAACCAGTCAATACCAGTCACACACTAACAACGTCACTGCATGTATGGGGAAAACAAAACAAAATATAATACCCATATGCAACATGATAATCTTCCTAACTTACTTGTTCGCCTCACATTCATCATCATCATGTGCCCTGTAAAACTGGCGTGGGCGCTTATGTGTCTCCACAGATCACGATCCCTGGTTGCCTGAAACAGCTCTCTTGATATCCCTCTATGCAATCGTTTCAGCCCATCCATCATCACCTCTCTTGGTCTGCCTCTACTCCTCCTTCCATCAATCTTTCCAGTTGTCACGATGTTCTCCAATGTCTCTCTATTGTTTATATATATATATATATATATATATATATATATATATATATATATATACTTTCATTAGCTTCTTTCAAGCAATCGTTGATAGTTTCTCTAGCCGTCCAATATATTCGCAACATTCGTCTCAGACACCACATCTCTGTTGCTTCCAAATTCTTCCTAATTTGTTAACTGACATGCGAAGATTTTCTGCCATACAGCAGAACAGGTTCTATGTAACGTTTTAGCACCCTCTTTCTGATATTTAATAAAAGCGATTTATTGCATAGGATATTTTTAATTTTCTGAAATGCAGCTTTTGCTTGATCTATTCTACTTTTAATCTCATTTTCCGTCAGAGGATATGACTGTTCCCAGATATATGAATTTATTGACTTGGTTAAGTTCTATTAATTCAAGTGATATATCACAAAGTAGAGTTATCTTCTTCTTTGATATAATCATTACTTCAGTTTCTTATATATTCAGCGAAAGTCCTTTCTTGGCACTCTATATCCCCATAATATCCAGCAGTTGTAAATCAGTTGCATTGTCAGCTATCAAAACTGTATCGTCTGCATAACGCAAACTGTTTATATTGTATCCTCAAACTCTTTTTCCTGCATTCTCTTAAATTTCCCTCAAATTTTCTTTACATTCACCAGTTGTAAACTCCGAAATAAAGTTCGGGTTGTTTGTCCACTTCTACAAGATTCGGATCGTGTTCCAGGATTGGAGTTCTGCGTGCATATCGGTTTTACAGATCTGGTTTATGTGAATGTAGACTGACGAACCCTGGCCTCTCAGACAGATGCAGTGCGACTTCGGGGAAGTTTTTAGACGTAACAGTTTAGTGACATATATTTAATATGTATAATTTAATCACTTTTGATACACAGGATACCTCAGCCTACCATGGCAAAATAAGTAACATTGTTGTGTTGTTATTGTTGTTGCAAACTTTATGCTACCAGTGTCAAACAAAGATGTTTCCTAAGAGTTTTTCTTCTTCTTCTTCTTCTTCTTCTTCTTCTTCTTCTTCTTTCTTCTTTCTTCTTCTTCTTCTTCTTCTTCTTCTTCTTCTTCTTCTTCTTCTTCTTCTTCTTCTTCTTCTTTTTCTTCTTCTTCTTCTTATTCTTCTTCTTCTTCTTCTTCTTCTTCAAGTTTCTGCCGTGTAGCGTTGGTAGTCATGTCTGTGCACAACCTTCTGTCTCATGTACTTTTAATCAAATTTGACACAGATGATCCTTCATGCCATGATGTCAAACTGTCCAGCACTTTTCTCTCGGTCCCCCTTGACCTTTCCTCTCCTCTCGACAACTGTCACGATGTTTTCTCCTTCTCACCACATGATCAAAGTATGTAGATTGTCTCTTTCTGATGTGGACAATTTTGTTCTCTTCGTCAGTCGGTTTCTTTCAAGATATCTTCGTTTTCCCTTGTATCTGCTAAATGTATTCTCATTCTTCGTCTACAAAATTAAATCTCTGCAACGTCTAAATAAGTTTTCGCCAACTTACCAACTATCCATTATTCACTTACGTATAAAAAGATAGGATTTATATTGCTTCTAAGAATCTTTTTCTGGTGTCAACTGACAAAGACAGATTGCATAAAATATTCTTGCTTCAGCTATTCTACATTTAACTTCCTTAATACATCTTTTATCTGATGTTATCAGGTTACCAGAGAACATAAACATATAAACTTTTTTTTGAGGTGTTTCCTATTTACTGCAATGATGCATTTGTAATGTTAATATGAAGAAAAGATATAAAACCTAACGAAAAGTATATTCGCAAGCTTCACAATATAACAAATACAAACAAAACGCGAATGTTGCGGCTATGGAGCCTTCATCAGCACGTACAAATCAAACAATACTACACAAATACCCAAAATCACTTAACTGGTATCTCGCAGATGCCGGGTCGATAGTTTCGCAGCAGACTGCCTACACGCGTGGGCTAGGGGAATAAATATCCACGGCCAGCTCCAGATTTATAGAGAATAATTAGAGAAGGGCGTGTAAATACCCCACTGTGGAGTACTAGGGGTCATAACTAGGGGGTTAGAGATAAAACTGTGGGGGCAATTCAGTCTGGAGGGTGTTAAAGTCCCCAAAGTGTAAATAACGCGATTCTTAGGAGACTTGCGGACTCTGTTGCTGAAGTAGAGTGTTACTGTAATGTTAATAAAACTTCTTCTGTCACTACTTTATGTTTTACCACTTTTTAGGGAAGTGTATTCAGGGGGCCTTAAGTTTGAGGACTGTATAAGTTAGGATGTTTAATTCTGCCCCTGAGTTAAAAGCCGGGGGTCGAACCCAAGTCTCCTGCATAAGAGTAAGATGTTGTAAACGCTCGGCCAGCCGCTCCTCGATGTTACTACAACTAATAAGCGCATAATGATAACAACTGTGAAGAGATCTCCAAGCAGAGCTACCGCGATAACAAAACGAGATTTTCAAAGCAAAAAGCTGAAAGCAGTCACACACTTCGCTAAAGAGCAACAGATGCGATAGTTTTCCCAGATGCTGGGAATATCCAGGTATCAAATTCCACAGGGAGCCACCCTAAGGACATATAATTATCACTGACCAAGGAGAAGAAATATGGAGCAACCGTCACAAGAACAACAGCAGTAAAGAAATGAAGAGCAACTTAGAAAAACACACATCTTCCTCCATCACTTCAAAGAATTAGATGAAAGAAAAGAAGAAGAAACATTAGGTATAATCGTGGATATAAAAAGCAAATGTAGAATATTAATATTCTAAACGTGTTTTGCGGAAAGTAAACTCATGAAAACTCTATTTCGGGCAATGCTAACAACTCAGCCATCTTAGCAACGTCCTGAAACTTCCACAATCGGATTAAGATTATATTTCTTGTCCTTGAAGCTCTCACGGGCTTTTGACATTGCTAAAAGTAAAGTTACTCTCTTGAAAATTGTGTTTCAAGTAGTTGTCATAATTTAAAGGGCGTATATTTGCGAGTGTCCGTTATGTGTGCGCTTATGTGTGAGTATGTTAGTGTGTGTATGTTTGTGCGTGAGTGATATACATGTGAGTCAGTGTCGTCTTAACGCACGGATCCGCTGGGCACTTGCCCAGGGGCCCCACAGTCCTAGGAGGCCCCACGCTAATCTAAGCACGTCAAGTGACTTGCCATATAAGAAGCCGGCACGTAATAATATGTTTTAACACAAGTTTTGTTAAAGTACTGATACTGGAGGACACCAGAACATAATAAGGAGAATGAACACGGCGGAGGCAGGGCTGTCAATGGGATTTTTATTAAAACTAATGCTGAGCTGACCAGAAAACCCAAGCAACACATAAGAAGAGAACAAAACATATATAAACACAAAAACCCAAGATTGATAAAAAGTACTCATTTTATAGATATAAAATAAAACATTTATCCCGATTTATATAAGGGTATTTTTAAAAAAAACAATTCTTGACCCAAGGCGTCATATAAAAACCCAGTTCTTGGGAGGGGGGGGGGGGGAATCCCAAGTATTGGCAGCCCTGGACAGAGAATGACACAGGAAAACATGAGCATGATAAGGATCAGTGTTGCCACTTGGGATATTTTATATCCAGATTAAGATGTTTTTCCTTGCATTTAGATGGTGTATTTGGCGTTTGGATGGTAGATGTTTTTATATATGTTTTTCATCTAGAGTGAATTTATCAAATCTAACCTAAGAAACAGGATGAAATTTGACCTCTTAAATGCTATTTTGACAATAAATTTTGGCCTGATAAGAATAGGAAAATGCTGTTTCACTTATCAGCTCCCTGATTGTTATTAAAAGAAATTGGAACAGCTAAAGCATACCAGAGTCATTTTTTTATCTGAAGCTTCAACTTCATCATCCAAGCTAAGTTTATCCTATCCTGTGGATCTTGTAAGGCAGACTTCAGTAAAGATGAGGTTATGATTCTATAGGGTAATTCATTTCAATTGCTATGTAATTTGGAAGTTTTTTCTAGATGTTTTCTCACGCAAATTTAGATGTTTTTAGATATTTTTTGACTCCGTTTTGGATATTTTTTGTCAAAGAAAAGTGGCAACACTCATAAGGATATGAGAAACACGCCGGGACACAGACAAGAAGGAGCGGTTTAGCTACTACGATACAAATATAAAGTCAGAGAGCTGGCGCACACACCACAATCTTAGCCACGCTAGTGGCGCAAAAAAAACCAGACCACAAATACAACCGAAGAATGTTGGGCAGGTTGAACGTGATCGAGATTTTGATTAATGACCATTTAGATATCATTCCCCGGCACCCTGGTTTGCATTGGGACGCATATTTCTTTGAAGACGACTCTCGTGTGTGTGTGTGTGTGTGCGCGCGCGAGCGCGCGCGTGCGTGAGCGCCGGTATAATTGAAAGAATGTTTAAGCTAGCGGTCTTAGCTTTATAGCTGCTTGTAATTTTCAGTAGTTTGTCATTGCTTCCTGAAGAGTTCGACGTACAAAATATTGTCAAAATCAGTGCAACGCGGTCTGTTGCCAAATCACCCGCAGCTGACACCGACCCCTAGTACATTAAAATTAAGAACGCAAGCTAGGGATACCGACTGAGTTAAGTTTAAAAAAGGTCTTATTGTATAGCTATATAGTTCGGGACCTATATTTTAAAGGTCAACTGATACTTGGTGTGTGATAAAGTCGATGTCACGCCGGCTGCTTTTACTTCCGGGACTTTACTTGGTTACCATTTTAGGTGAGGCCGACCTGGCAGCCAATGTGATTTTCAAAGAAGAAGAAGAAGAAGAAGAAGAAGAAGAAGAAGAAGAAGAAGAAGAAGAAGAAGAAGAAGAAGAAGAAGAAGAAGAAAAAGAAGAAAGAAGAAGAAGAAGAAGAAGAAGAAGAAGAAGAAGAAGAAGAAGAAGAAGAAGAAGAAGAAGAAGAAGAAGAAGAAGAAGAAGAAGAAGAAGAAGAAGAATGAGAAGGAGGAGGAGGAGGAGAAAAAGAAGAAGAAGAAGAGGTGACTAAAATCACAACAATCTATTAAGAAAGGAAGGTAAATAATACTGCTAATCTAACTCAACATCAAATCTGACAATATAAAATACTGCTACACTCTAAATACAATGATTTAAACTTTTTTTTTTACAGACCTTCTATGGTTGCTAAAGCGACTTTTGTAATACTAAATCAGCTGCTCCAGATTCCGGCAGTTTCTTCTTACATTCCTTACACAAGTCCCTAAAACCGAAACTGTATGTGTAATTTAGCTGAGATTCTACGAACCTCTCGTTGAGAACCAGCTTCCAACAGCAACTTAGACAATCCAAGCGAAATGAAAAGATTACGAAGTGTTGCTTCTCTGTTCGAAGCTGTACACTGACATTGTCTCCGGCGTGGTACGGCTATCTCTGGGTAAGCTGTTCTTTCAAAGGTTAAACCAGAGGTAGCGCCGGATTTTTCCGCATCGTCAATGTTTGGCCTTCGGCGCCGCCGCCGTCCAATCCTGTGTGACATGCGCGCGTAAAACGCCATCAGAAGTCGCGAGCATTTCTGCTTCAGGAATAGATAGATAGATGCACTATATTTTAACTACAGCTCTGTGCGCACGCGCGTGCGTGTGCGAGTGCGGGTGGGTAGGTGTAGGCGCGCGAGCGTGTTTGTGTGGGGAGGGGAGGGCGGTGAGGGTGGGGAGGGTGAGTGAGTGAGTGACTTTCTACCCCACTAGGACATCACACAAGCGATAAACACCCGGTGACACGACGTGCCACCATGTGGATGAGGATCACCGCGGAGAGGTCCCAGAAACCGCGTTCAGACATTTGGCAATTTTTATGGCCTGCCTATATTGCGGCCACTGGCAAAAGCCAGAGTGGGGCTTCAAATAACAAAAAATTACGTCCTGAAAAGGACGTAAGGACTCAACTGTGGGGAGGATGGAATGAACGACTAATAAATAGCTTCCGAAAACTTCGATGATGCTGAGCGCATGATGATTTGTTACGTGGTATTAGTAACTGGGGAGACGAAGTCGTGTAGCGGCTAGGCGTGGATTCGGGTCCTGATGAAGTAGGACTTTATGTCCCCACCCGAAAGAGCCTGGGTTCCCAGGTCGACCGATCCTTAAATGGGAGTAGGTAAAGTCCTGGGAAGTATAGGCGGCCGACGTGCTGTTGACCATATTACCCATTGAGGTGATAAGCCTTTAAAAAAAAAACCTTCGTTGCCTCCGGGCTCTCATTATTTCTAATTAATTTCTTCACATTCCCAGTGTGACCATTAAAAAGCAATTGGAGTTTGCTGTGCCATTTCAACGGGTCTCTACATCGGCCATGCATTCAGAATGGATAAGGCAAGACCCCACCATCAAGCCCTCATAGAGACACCGGCAGAGAAAAGAAAACGAGGAAGACCGAGAGAGACCCTGCGAAGAATCATTATCAGGGAAGGCTCAACAACGGGCCTAACGACACATCCAAGAGCTACAGTAGAAGGCAACGAACCGCCAGATATGGACAGCTATGACCTCCGCCCTATGCGCCGCCCTAGACTCAATAGGAAAGACTAACTAACTACAAATATGAGCTAGCCTCATTTGCCCGATGCCCAGCCTCTTCCCACTTCCCTTTACAAGTATGTCGTAAAAGGCGTAATCCTCTCGCTGTGCCAGTCAACTCCTACTGGATACTTTCAGCAAGTAGACACTGAGATGGCTGCCCCATTGGAAGACAGAGCACGAATAAGTCGGACCGATGTGCTAGGACAGCAAGCAACAAGCTCACCGTGCGGGTTCCTGGCTCCCACTGTGGGGAAAATCAAGAATAGATCCACTGCCTACCCAAAAGCATGTCGTAAGAGTTGACTAACTTGGAAACTGGGAGCTTTCACTGAAGTCGGAATGCATCTGCCGGAGAGTCAAGGAACCAACATTCTGCATACAAATAAGTCAGATCTGTAAAACAGATCTGCACGCCACACTCCGGTTCGGACATGACTAAAGTCCAGAGGTTGACGAACAACCAGAACTTTCCGCCAGAGTTTACCACAGACAATCGCGAAAAAGAAGAAGAAGATAGACAACAAAGCGTCCCACTCTCACGTGTTTCCAAAAGCAGAACGGACTTCATAAACCTACTTTCTTTAATGCTTTCAGTATTTCATAATTTCATGAACATGTTGTATTATTTAGAAGAGGAATTATAATAATTGCCTGTAATTGGCGGTATTACTTGTAATTATCAGCAGCCGATGAGAAAGTGAGCGTCGTGAGGTTGTTGATTTCTGTGAACATGGGACAGTTAGGAGAGACCTGGTCTCAGTCAGAAGTACACGTCTAAATGGACCGCGCACGTCAGTGTGGGCGTATGTTCCAGCATTGATTAGGCTCCAGGTTGTTGTTGTTGTTGTTATTGTTGCTATAGTTGTTGTTGTTCTTCTTCGTCTCCTCCTCCTCCCTTTTCTTCTTCTTCTTCTTCTTCTTCTTCTTCTTCCTCTTCTTCGTCTTCTTCGTCTTCTTCTTCTTCTTCTTCTTTTTCTTCTTCTTTTTCTTCTTCTTCTTCTTCTTCTTCTTCTTCTTCTTCTTCTTCTTCTTCTTCTTCTTCTTCTTCTTCTTCTTCTTCTTCTTCTTCTCATCCTTCTTTTTCTTAGTGCTGACCAGCTTTCGAATAATTTTTCACTATCGTACTTTTAAAAAAAAAGTAAAGATCCATTTTCACGCCTTTAGGTGCATCAGGCATATGGGAAGATCACCCCCTATTTTTACAGACCAATCGGCACTAGGTGGGTAATGTGGTCAGCATTACGCCGGCCGTCTTCACTTCCCCAGGACACACATCCTTATACCCATTTTAGGCCGGGCCGATCTGCGACGCTCCATACCAAGAAAAATATCCACGCCGCCAGCAGTGGGTTTCGATCGCGGTACGTAGGAATTACGAGTCAGACTCGCAACGCCTAAGCCACGGTCGCCGCAATATCGTTCATGATTAGAACATATCAATTCAGGATCACCGTCGCCAACACATTGATTTGCCTGTCTTATAAATCCACGAATTAGCAACATTGGTCTCTAAAAGCAACATGCTTGTGCCTCCGGGAGCTTCCTAATTTATGTATTCATATTCCATAACTATGAGAGCCGACGTGGTCTAGCGGCTAGACACTTGCCTACGGATCAGAAGGTCGTGGGTTCAGGTTCAGGGGCCAAACTGTTTTTTTTTTTTCAGAAATGACCTTGACTCCCTGTCGACCCAGCCTTGAGTGGGTACCAGGTACAGTCCAGGGAAATAAAGGCAACCGGCGTGATGCTGACATTGCCCACCAAGTGCCGTTTGGTCTATAAAATATAGGCCGAGCCTTAGATACATTATACGCCTAAAAGCGTGGAAACGGGTTCTTTACTATTTTTTCTCTCTACATTCTATAACTGACCGTCCGCGTCTGTGGCTAAAGCGTTGTGCACGTGCTTCGTAATGCCAGGGTACCGGGTTCGATCCCAGTTGCGGGCCTTGCGCCTTGCGTTGGTTTCGACAGTGGTATAGAGAAGCCGACCGTCCAGTTAGCAATGGCAAACAGCTTTACGTAAATCTGCTAGAAAAAAACTCAACAGCCAATGCTGGTGTTGGTTCTGCAACGTCCTGTAAAGGATACGCAACTAATATTAACTATAACAGACTCTTACATAACTGGTTTTTGTCATACCATTTGCGTACTGTCATTTCAAATCAAGTTTAATGAAAGCTTACTACACAAGATACATTCTACTTTCTGACATTTTGTCGAGCAAGCATTGCCTCCCCCCCCCCCCCTTTTTTTTCCATGTCCCTCCCATCCCAACTCTTTTCCCCCACATAAAGAGTGGCATATCTTGCGATGGATACACTAGAATAATCTTCCTACTATATGCAGGGATAGTAAAACACAACCGAGCCCAACCGCACCACCACAAATATCCCACTCAAAGCCGATTATACCTTCTCCCAAAAGAGTGCTTTATAACGCGCCCACATTAGCACAGCAGGTCAACACTGTAGAATACGTCATCTTACAGCAACTCCCCCAGGACAAGCACCTAAGCACCACGTGGCGGCATTCGGGGACAGCAAAACACTTCAGACAACTTCCGGTAACCAATATCGACAGTGCCAGGACAACCACAGAAATGAAGGTCAAAAATGCCCCCCCCCCCCCCCCCCACCTTTTTTTTTCCAAAAACAGTGCCAGTATTCATTGTGGACAAAGTAAGAAAAGCCATAACTAAGACGCTGCCCAGTCCATTAGGGATAAAATTACCTTTAAAAGCACACGCAGAAACAGGGGCGCTAGAATCTGGAAGCTGAAATACGTTGAGGCCCTCCTACACGTACATTTTTTTTATATGAGGTTAATTAATTTGCCTGGAAATAGGTAATGAGAGTACAACATTATATACACAGATGAGAAGGAGATAAACAAAGTTCTTTGGTGATGTGCTGAGAAAAGGGGCGCCGAAAACATCATGACGGCGGGAAAGATCTCTGACACAGGAGGCAGACCAAGAAAAATTATGGTGGATGTCTGAAGGCAGTGGCGTGGGGGAATATCATCAGTGGCACTGATCCATATCACCTAAGACCACGACCTGTAGAGATATAGGAACGCTTACGCCAGCTGGCAAGGCACTTGATGATCACGATGATGATGAGTGCTTCCTCACCCAAAACCGTTTACGGAAGGGGCTGTAGTCCCCCCCCCCCCCCCCAACCTTTTTTTTCTTCTTCCCTCAAACAAACACAAACCAGACAGGAGGGGGAGGGAGGATTAGCAGTTTCTCCTTGCCATGTATATTGGTTATCTTTTTGCGTATTTCTTTATACATTTCATATTCTGTTAGCAATATTGTTGTGTACAATCTGAAGATCCACACTACGGACAACCGATAATAAACATGAGGTATGACGAGGACACGACGTCACTTGCCGACATAATTTTTTTTAGACAGATGACAGTTGCAAGAAATGTGTTAATGGCAGAGGTTGGAAATTAGGCTTAGCTGTATTCTACTTGATGCCGCAGTTGGAGGGGAGCTTAGGCTCTGTACTCTGGCTTAGAGGTAAAAGGAGTTTTTTTCTACTTGATGCCGCAGTTGGCGGGGAGCTTAAGCCCATTGCTCTGCCTTAGAGGTAAAAGGAGTTCTACTTGATGCCGCAGTTTGCGGGGAGCTGAGGCTCATTGCTCCGGATTGGAGGAAAGTAATTAGCTAACCGTCGTTTGATACAGTGACTGTAATGTATGCAGTTCATTGACGCCATTTATATCTGTGAGGAATTGTTCAAATAAATTTCTTTGATTTGCCTGTCAACGACGTGTTTGTAGCAGTTTCAACGGTTGACTTTGTTACGGCGTTTTTCTGCAAATTCTGCCAGCCGTTGGTCTTTGTCATTGGTTACCCCTAGGAAATAGTTTACTTGGAATGTGTACGGCATGGATCCGGGACTACACCTCACGGCCGAATTTATGAACAGAATATCATCGTACAGTAATGGAGACAAATAAGAGCCGTACAAATATATAGGTTTATACACAGTATATATATAACAAAATTATGTCCCTAAAAATCATCACATTTCCTGACATTATGGCATGCTGAAAAACCATCAAAGAAAGCATGCTAGGTGTGTTTTTATTTTTTTCATTTTGGAACAACGGACCAACATCGTGGCACACTGGTAGTAATCTATAAGTACTCCGTTCTTCTTCTAACTCAAGTCTGAGTCTGAAGAAGCTCAGCACAGTGCACAGGCTCTGTAGCACCGGTGAGGATCTTGAAATGCTTTGAGTAGATTTTGAGCTCCAAATTTTTCCCAGACAGGGTCGCTAGGCTACTTTTTTTTTTCGATTTCCAACTGCAAAGGAATTTTTTTTTTTTTTTAAATGTGCGAACAATACAAAGTCCACGGGGGGCGGGGGGGGGGGGGGGGGAATCCCTGCTCTTACTAGGGACTGAACCAGGAACCTTTAGCACTCGAGGCAGACACCATGCCTCGAAACAATGTAGCCCCCACCCCACCCCAGAAAGCATGATAATGAAGAGTAAGACGTGGTGATGTAACGGCCACACAACACATCATGAACATTATTGTCTTTATTATTATTATTATTTTATTATTATTATTATTGTTATTATTATTATTATTACTGTTATTATTATTACTAATAAAGCTATTATTGTTGTCGTCACTTACACACGATCTTATAAAACTGCAAGGACCTAACCCATCTAGTGTCAATGTTGTTCGTGTGTCGGCGACCCTGTCTAAACAGAGTGCGGTGGTTAGGCACGGCAAAGAACGTTTATCGTCAATGACATCTTCCTGTTGTCAGGGGGAGTGTTTACTGATTGGACGGACGAATAAATGGGTTTGGATGGATTGATGAATGGGTGGATTATTGTTGGATGCACGATGAATCAGTTGCGATTAGCAGGCAGAAAGAAAGGCAGGGTGGAAGATATATTAACAAGCAGAAAGACAGAAAGGCAAGCAAAAACATATAAACAGGCAGATAGATAAACAGACAGGAAGGGTGGAAGATATATAAATAGGCAGAAAGATAAGCAGGAAGAAAGATATATAAACAGACAGGAAGGAAGATATATAAACAGGCAGAAAGATAGACAAGCAGGGTGGAAGATATATTAGTAGACAGAAAGACAGACAGGCAAACAGGAACATATATAAACAGGTAGACAAGCAGGAACATATATAAATAGGCAGACAAGCAGGAAAATATATAAATAGGCAGACAAGCAGGGACATATATAAACAGGCAGACTTGCAGGAACATATATAAACAGGCAAAAAGATAAACAGGCAAGCAGGCTCTACTCCCCGTGATTTCACCTACTAGCTGTTTAAGTCTGGGTCGACCTCAGATCCAATGTCCGTTTCGAAAGAACAAAAAAACGTCCGCTTTCATCAGAACCCGAATCCACAACCTTCGAATCCGCAGGCTAGTGTCGAGAGAGAGAGAGAGAGAGAGAGAGAGAGAGAGAGAGAGAGAGAGAGAGAGAGAGAGAGAGAGAGAGAGAGAGAGAGAGAGAAAGAGAGCTTTGTTTTCAAAAGATTAAAATTGGGTACGTAGGTCTGTCTCACATTCGGTGCTTTCAATTACTAATCATTTACGTGGTAACTATATTGTGTGTATCAATATGTTGACGGCAGTGTAGAGAGAGTGAGAAAGAGAAAGAGAGAGAGAGAGAGAGAGGGGGGGATAGAGAAAGAGAGAGAGAGAGAGAGAGAGAGAGAGAGAGAGAGCGAGAGAGAGAGAGAGAGAGATAAACAGAGAATGTCTTGTTAAAATTGTTCATTTTTGCCAGATTTCTTCATCATGATCTGGTAAAAAGAAACAATGGAAATCAAATGTTTCACGCTGATTAGTACACATGATCATAAGGTCGCGCTGTTTAAAAATATATAATTAACTCCAGTCGTTCCGGACACAAGCCAGCATGGACAGCTATAGCACTACTGCATCAACAGTAACATGTTTTCGAGAACTGATCGTTCAGGAGTATATACAACTGGGTGCAGGCGCCAAAGTGTATGTATGCACTGCTGCCGTTGTCAGGGACCAGAATATAACCTAATGGTTGAACGGGGTTTCTGGGACTTGCGCCCGGGTGATTCTCATTCCAATGGTGGCACTTTGAGACACAGGGTGTTCATTCTCGCTGTGCTGTCCTGGTGGGGCTGAAAATTCATTCATTCGAAAGTGTGTGTGGATGTGTGTGTGTGTGTGCGTGCGTGCGTGCGTGCGTGCGTGCGTGCGTGAGTGCGTGCGTGCGTGCGTGCATGTATGTATGTATGTATGTATGTATGTATGTATGTATGTGTGTATGTATGTATGTATGTATGTATGTATGTATGTATGTATGTATGTATGTATGTATGTATGTATGTATGTATGTATGTATGTATGTATGTATGTATGTATGTATGTATGTATGTATGTATGTATGTATGTATGTATGTATGTATGTATGTATGTATGTATGTATGTATGTATGTATGTATGTATGTATGTATGTATGTATGTATGTATGTATGTATGTATGTATGTATGTATGCGCGCGAGCGTATGTTCGTGTATGTGCGCATCCATTAAACGTTTCAAAAGTAGATGGTAAATGCCACTTGCAGAATTGATCAAGGATCCCATCTGTGAAGGAGCAGCCCTTTCTGTAACATGTGACATTTTTAATCCCACTGCATCCACGAGCTGCTGTGCTAATTGGGGTCACCAAGGTTCATGATGAGCCTCTGCCGTGTCCACTCGCACTCAAGATCCCGTGCTGCCAAGTTTAACAATGTCCACGGGTCTTCACAAGAAGGACGTTTCAAGGAAAGGTGGGATTACCTTTGCCCATATATACTATTGTTCATCTATAATTAGCAGCTTGTTGTCCGCTTTGCTCTTTCTTGGGGTTGCTGAAATTTTGACGTAGTAACAATGGGACAGTTTTAATGATTTCGATCTTCGTCTTTTTTTCTCTTCTCCTGGAATGCCTCGCTGCGTCGGGACAGGAAAAGATTTTTGGAACGGGCCCTTTTTTTTCGATTCTTATGAAGTACTTTTCAGTGTCTCTGATATTTCTGCGTTCCATTATCTGCGTGGTCAACTTCCGGCTCTTTTACCGAAGTATCAGTAATGCTCTCCGTTGTGCCCTGTCTTATGCCAATCTTGCTGCATGGCCAAACAATTGATTTTTGTCTACCTATAAAGTTCAGTATCGGTTTTATGCCGACTCTCCTCCAGATATCATCGTTCCTAAGTCGATATTTCCTCGTTACGCCTAGCATAATGATAAAATTATGACCGGGGACAAAAAAGGAGCGAGAAATTTTATAGAAGTATCCTTCGAATTCTTTGGACAGCGAAAAAGAGCAACAAAAAGGTTTTGAAAGAGGCGAAGACAACTTATCACAAATATATTTGGGGGTTGGGGTGGGGGGAAGAGATAGGGTCTATTTATAGAAAACCTGATTCAACCCTCACAGAGGTCGGTTTGTATCTCACTTTCCAGAAACTGCACCTCCCAGCACCATTCTCTCCAGACCACCATAGCGCTTGCCGTGGTCAACATACCTCAGGATGCTGTTTATGAGGCAATTCTCCACGATGTTCAGGTCATGCAGGATATCATCGCTTCTTATCTTCTTGGCCCGTGCTACTTTAAGAATTGCTATGCAGCATTACATTTCAAAAGTTACGATTGTCTTTCTTCAAAGACTTGGCGAGATATATTACTCACATCCTTAGATTTCCATTGGGAAGCTGCATAATCTCAAAACTTTCACTTTAATCTGTCTGCAGGTAGTGTACCTGAGGTTGAACCCAGTACTCACTCACCTAAAATATATTCGTTCGTTCTCCACAGGCCAGGGTAGCCCCTCCTCTGACCCGAACGTCCTGCCTGCAGTCGGATTTAAAAAAAATGACCCTGGCTTCCCGGTCAACCCAGCCTAATCATTTCAACTCTTCTTCTTCTTCTTCTTCTTCTTCTTCTTCTTCTTCTTCTTCTTCTTCTTCTTCTTCTTCTTCTTCTTCTTCTTCTTCTTCTTCTTCTTCTTCTTCTCTCTCTCTCTCTCTCTCTCTCTCTCTCTCTCTCTCTCTCTCCCTCTCTCTCTCTCTCTCTCTCTCTTAAAAATGCACACACAACAGCTGTCACTCGTAAGTACTATAAGCAATGTTTATATCCCAATTAAAGCACACAAACTGTGTACGGACCCTGTCAGGTTCAGACGGGTGGCAACCTCCTGGCACTCAACACCAGAGGAATAAATTACACGTGGTCTCCGGGCTTCGTTATACTTATAAATTATGACACAGGTCGTGTACTGTGTTCAGTGTTATCATTAGGATCTTTGATGGGTTAATGAATGTAACCTAGTTAGCTGCTGAATCATACTTGCGCGGTTTTTTTTTGAAACTAGATGCCTGCCAAGCTTTAGGTACTAAATAATGAGATCCATGATTTTAAACTGTAGTTATAGCTGTAGCAGCAGTCGTAATAATTAGTAGTAATAGTAGTAGCAAGAAGTAGTAACAGCAGCATTAAGAGTAGCAGCAGTAGTAGTAGTGGTGGTGGTGGTATTAGTAGTAGTAGTAGCAGCATAAGTAACACTAGCAACATAATAAGTAGTAGCTGATGCAGTATTAATAGCAGCAGCAGCATTAGTAGCAGCAGCATTAGTAGCAGCAGCAGCAATAGTGGCAGCAGGAGCAGGAGTAGTAGTAGTAGTAGTAGTAGTAGTAGTAGTAGTAGTAGTAGTAGTAGTAGTAGTAGTAGTAGTAGTAGTAGTAATTAGTAGTAGTAGTAGTAGTAGTAGCATTAGTAGTTAGTAGTAGTTGTTTAGTAGTAGTAGTAGTAGTAGTAGTAGTAGTAGTAGTAGTAGTAGTAGTAGTAGTAGTAGTAGTAGTAGTAGTAGTAGTAGTAGTAGTAGTAGTAGTAGTAGTAGTAGTAGTATTAATTAGTAGTAGTAGTAGTAGCATTAGTAGTTAGTAGTAGTTGTTAAGTAGTCGTAGTAGTAGTAGTAGTAGTAGTAGTAGTAGTAGTAGTAGTAGTAGTAGTAGTAGTAGTAGTAGTAGTAGTAGTAGTAGTAGTAGTAGTAGTAGTAGTAGTAGTAGTAGTAGTAGTAGTAGTAGTAGTAGTAGTAGTAGTAGTAGTAGTAGTAGTAGTAGTAGTATTAACAGTGGTAATAACATTAGTAGTACAGTAGCAGCAGCAGCAATAAAATATTAGTTTTTTTTTAGCTAATTTTGCAGGAGCACTGACACAAAGAAACAAGTGATGGTAAAAATATAGGTGGTGAAAAAGGGGTGGGGGTGGTGGGGCCTTATTCACCTATTCACACCCGTGCCCCACGAATTTTTTAGGCAAGGGTGTGGTTGATTAGGGAAGGGGAAAAAAAGGGGGGGGGGGGGTAGTACTAGTTTATAAGCAGAATAATATTATCCGAATTATTCTAAACTGATCAACACATACTTAATGTTTATATGCTCATTAAATGTCTGGCTCCAGGGAGCTATAGCCCGAAGATCCCGTCATTATGTCGACTTTTTTAGGATGTTTCG